>OX243814.1:44439586-44929586 GCA_945859605.1 Lumbricus rubellus
TTTTTTCACTCCACCCTATTGAATATTTTTGGATTTTCACACTATTATCTCTTCTCAAGCCCCAATCCAGAAACAATCGCAGGGAGCCTTCAGTTCATTCAATGGCACGCGTGTTATTGCTTACAATAGTAGGCTAATATTAAATTGAATATCATTTCCAGTTATCACGATACCCTGATTTGAACACGATGATACACAGGCTAATTAAAAATAATTCCGACTAAAGCAGCATGTTATCAATTGAAAGAAATATACAATTTTGCTATGAAATTTTCTTTAATAACGTCTTCTACACACCGCCACTTGATAAATCATTGTATAAGCTTAGGCTACGTAAATAATTAATAGGCCTATAATAATTGTTTGCTGAAACGCAAGGCGTGCGTCAATAGAATCAATCACAATCAATCAAAGATAGGTCGGTGGAGATAGCTTCAATAACGAAATAGCTGTTGCTCTATTGTTTTTGCTCAGACCAAAATCATCTTTTCAAAGTTCAACTTTTATATGAATAGCATTACATGTAGAATAAAATTATAAAAGTGTTTTGGAAAAATTTGAAGATTGCACGGTTGCACTCTTAAAACAGACGTTATGATGATGTCCGGTCCGTGCAGCGGATGGTTGCACAGTAGGCCTACTCAAGGCGCCAGCTCGAAGGTCCAGCTCTGGTTTTTGTCCCCACTGTTTATTCGCTCCTTGATCACTTTTGCTCTGGGATTTATATCGCTGCCTGCAACCAACAATTACGTTTAGAAATAAAATTACAACTTAAAATTTAAGCGATGTGAGACGAAGTCAGGAAATGCGGCTTTACAGATGAACAACAATTAAGGAGTTTTTAACCATACTATCAAGAGTTGATCATGCTCTTAAGTGCCATATTACAATTCATCTAAACGAGTTGTGGATTTTTGTAACGTGGAGCATAGGCCTACACGCGTGGTTCGCTCTTTTCAGTCATTCGTTCTTTCATTCATTCATGCTAGGGAATAATATGGCGTCTGTTTAAAATCCTGCTCAGGAGCATTTCCAGCGCAACCACGGGTAAACCTCATTTATTTGTAAACAAAGATCGGTTGGTGAGAGTCAGCACGCGCAGCTCCTTTTGAAGGCAAATCCAGATGGAGGGGCTTACAACTGAGAAAGCTCTCGGCGATGAACCAAATGCCCTGCACTGACGGGCGAAGATCGCGCCGGAACGATAAAACTGAACCAAAGACGCAGAGTGAGACCAGAGCAACAGTCCGACATAAGTTACTGTAATGAACAGGTTGCGGTTCTCGAGCAGCCATGCCCTCTTCATTAATTACGCAAATTTATGCAGGATTGAGCTAGTAGGCTAAACTGGCGAGCCACGCCCCTGACCAATGGTAAGCCTCCAAGCTGTCTCGAAACCTGTTAATAAACGCATACAAGTAGACGTGCGCCCGCTTGTCAATCATTTTTTGTCATTGTGTTTATATGTCTTTGTATGTGTCTGTGTCTTTGTCTGTATGCGTATGTCTAATTATTGTTAGTTAAGGATTAAAGGCATTTCGCCCGCCACACCAAATGTGGCTTAACTAACGATCAAACAGAAGTCGAAGCTCCAACAGGAAGGATGCATTAATTAATAATCAATTATATACAAAGGAGGAGCCGCCAGGCCTTGTAATTAAATCGAACCTATCAACAACTACCAACGGCTGAGGCCTTTGAGTGTTTTAATTAGACGACCAACGGCTGCGGTCTCTGAACTTTTTAATTAAACAGTCAGATGCGCCGGACGTGTGCAAAGTGGATCGTGTACAAAAGGGAGCGTGTGCAAAATGGAACGTGTGCAAATTGTGATGTGTGCAAAAGGTGGCGTGTGCAAAAGAGTGCCCCAGACAAAAAGCAAGCATGATGCAAGTAGAGATATAAGTGTGAGTGTTGGTTCACATAGGCGAAATAAGTTAGTGCACTTGAGAATTCTTCAATTTTCCCAAATGCAATTAATGTAGCTGAATTAGTTGTATAGCCACTAATTTTTCACGCAAAGGAACACTTTGAGACGCACAGTGGCGCGTGACAGACGAATAGCAGACTTAGCGGAATTTTCATTCATTTCTTTGGCAAGAGCAATATTCGTCATTAACATAAAGATTTATGGGACACTAATTAATTATTTACATAAAGGATCACTTTGAGACGCACAAACAGTGACGCATGGGAGGCGAATACCACGCTTAGCGACATTTTCATCATTCGCGTTTAAACCCTTTATTATTTGGGTTCTATTGCTTGCCGCCGATCAGCCTAAAATCTGGATAAAAAAAATTTATAGTCAAAATTTTTTCCATGTCCTCAATTTTCTGACACGACCATTTTAAGCGAAATGCACGACATTGCAATTGCGAATGCTTGAAAATGCCGCTTACTATCATATTCGTCTTTCATGCGTCGCTTTTTGTGCCTTCTAACGTGTTCCTACAGGTCAAAATTACTGTCTCCCAAATTTTAAAGACGTGTGCAAAGAATGAATGGTTGAATGCAAGGGTTTAAAAAATAAGTTAAATCTGTATTCGCTTTCGACTGTTCATTTTCTGCTTAAGCTCTTCTGCTTTTGCACACGTTCCATTTTGCACACGGTCTGACCGTTTAATTAAAAAACACAAAAATCTGAGCCTTGGTTATTGTTAACAGGTTCAAATTTAATTGCAAGACCGGGCGGCTCCTTGATATACAATTGAACTTATTAATACTTCCTTCCTGCTGGAGCTTCGACTTCTGTTTGATCGTTAATTAAGCCACCTGTGCTCGGGCTAGCGTGCGAAGGGCATGCTTTTGATTGTTAGTTAACAGTTAGGCCTATTAGACATACGCAAACAAACAAAGACACAGATGCACACAAAAGACATACACACACACTGACAAAATTGATTGACAGGCGGCCGCACACCTATCTATTGATTGGCAGGTAAAGTGACAGTTTGGAGGCTTGCCATTGGTCAGGGGCGTGGCTGCACCATTACACTAGCTCAATCCTGAATAAATTCGCATAATCAATTAGGATGGGCGTGGCTGCTCGAGAATCTGCACCCTGTTCACTACTGACACATCTCAACGAGTTACAACTGAATAGAATTATAAATGAATTTATAGGCCTACGTCAATAAAGTGTCTCATCTACATCAAGACGATGTCAATGTTTTACATTAACCATAAAATGATTAACTGATTGTCGAGCTTGAAGCGCGAATTTATTTTCCGACATCGTATTTTCTTACCAGCGATAGCAAGAACGAAGTTGCGGTTCTTGCGGTTAACAATCAAAATGCCCTGACGTTCCCATTGTTGGTCATCCTTGCCCTTCTGGTAGGGATTCAGAACAAGTCGACCATCTTACACAAACAGCACAGGTTAGACATCAGCATGAAAATCGACTAATTTATTTAATCCTGCTAAAGGCCAACATGTCTGGTGTAGATCACATCGACATTTAGCTTCTTCTGCTTTCTCTGCTTCTCTTCCTCCTCGATGTAGCTAATTTATTCCTGCCTAAGGCTAAGATGCTTTGTGCTGCTTAAATCGACTCCCTTATTCCTCTGCTCTCCCTCTCCATCCACCTCTCCTTTCTGTACTCTCGCGCTAGTAGGCTACGTATACACTGTCTACCCATATTATTAGACTCAAACTCAAATGTCGACATTTCGACACTTTTTTGTCAAACAATGTACAAGTTTAACACACAATGTGAACTAAGCTCAAATATGTTTTTTTTAATTTCACGATTATTCATGCACAGATTTTGTGACGTCACTTAGTACTTGGTGCTGACTCCTTTCGACTTCAGGAGGGCTTTTGTGTGTTATACATTGTTTGACAAAGAACGTGTTGAAATGTCGACATTTGAGTTTGAATCTGATAATATGGGTAGACAGATATCTTCCGAAAAAACTGGCCACACTGTAGAACAATAGAAAATAATATGACCAACCACAACTAGTAGAGTAACAATTACTACTGCAACTAAAACTACAACTGCAACTACCACAACTAGGTCTAAGAACTCTTACTGCCCTTGCAGCAGCTGTTGCTACTGCTATTGCCACTGCGAATGCTGCTACTGCTGCAACTGCTAATATTACTACTACCACGTATACCACTTCCACTACCACTAGTCCTCTACCACTACCACCACTGCTACTGTCACAATTACTACTGCTGCTGCTGCTGCTACTGCTACTACTACTGCCACTGCTGCTGCTGTTTCTACTGCTACTAATACTTCATGCACATGTAAAACTTGCGACAGGTAACAGTTCAAAGTAATATCCTTTTAATAAAAATATTGCAAAGTTAATACCTTACCTTCAATGTCCATGCAATATTCGTTCAGCATGCTTCGTATTGTTCCTGTCTTTAGGTGGTCATACCAGTACTGGGCCACTGAGTCGCTTTTTGGCCACGTAGACACCAGTGCACCAGGCGTAATTTTGCTGTATTCCACATCAAGTGCCATCCCGTTCAACTCACTCGTTATGTAATAATGCTAACAGATGAATAATATAATATTATAGCAACATCGTTGCTAAGACTTGACAGTATTACTGACGAAATTGGCGTTTACCTCATAAAAATCAACGCTTGCAATATTATTGTTGTGCTGTTTTGACGGGCAGTTGTTCACAAAATGCGCAGCTGTACGAATTTGTGCAATTGTGAAAGCTAAATTCTGCAGGGGAAAATCATTAAAAAAGGTTAATGTCAGACGAATTGGGGGTAATTTACCATGGAAGACTGGAACGGAACGAAGGGGTTGTGCAGTGAAAAAAATACGCTAAAAGTTACATTGTGTGTTTTTTGATAAGGTCAAGGAGAAAGCCTAAAAACTCATCAGATTTTATAGCCGACAACTTGGAGCTTTTTTCGGAAGATATCTGGCGAATGACTAAAAAAGGTCGTCAGAAATTTTCAGGTCAAAAGGCGTAGGCCTACTAGATTAAAATTGCTGGCTGTGCAGAACTAAAAATTCCTTTGAAAGCCCTGGGCGACGCCAACACATAAACGCATAATTATAATTATACAGTCTTTATTATAATATGTACACCGTGATTCAATAAAAACTAAGCCAAATTGTTTTTTATATATCTCTAATGCCTGATAACATATCAAGCTAAAAGTTTCCAAATATTTAGAGAATTGGACCAAGAATATGATCCCAAAATTTCATTAGAAAAAGTTGAACGGGTAAAAAGATATGAATATTTAAACTTCATATGCCGAAATTGCAGTTTACAAGCAATTTTCTGTCAGATTCAATAAAATGTTTCCTTATTATCTCTAATGCCTGATGATTAATCATAATAAAATTTTCCACATATGTAGAGAATTGAACTAACAATATGACCCCGACAGCATGGTTTCATTATTCAATTAAAAAACATGCTCAAAATGTCCTCCTCCTGCTTGCACGCAAACCTGCAGGCGCTGGCGCCATGCATTGGTAAACGGCATCGTCGATTATCCTCGAATCCAGGGCCCCAGGCCATCTCACACTTCCAACAAGCCTTGCTGCAGATCTTTTATATCATGGATTGTTGCCTGCTAGACTCGGTCTTGCGTCATGCACGCTCCACACTTTTAGTCGACAGGATTCAAATCTGGGCTGTTCGGAGGCCATAATGTGAGAGAAATGAAGTCTGGCGTCTCTCTTGTCAGCATTTCGATGGTTTCCTTGGCTCTGTGGGCTGGCGCTATTCTGTTGAAAAAGAAAGCAGCCTTCTGGGGCTATATATTTCTGATAACAAGTTGAAGATGTTGTGACAGCAGAACATTGCGATAATATACTCCGTTAATTTTACTCCGGGATCCCTGAAGACCAAAATTGGGAACTATCAAGCATCGAAACCGAAACGAACACCATAACAGACTTGCTGAAAACTGAAATTTCTGGAGAAGACGTTTAAATATTCATATCTTTCTATTCGTTCAAATATATGACATGATATTTTGGAATTCTATTCTTGGTTCAATGCTCTAAATATCTGGAAAATTTTAGCATGATTAATTATTAGACATTGAAGATATAAGAAAAACAGTTTAGCTTGCTTTTTATTGAATCTGACAGAAAATTGCTTGTAAACTGCAATTTATGCATATGAAGTTTAAATATTCATATCTTTTTACCCGTTCAACTTTTGCTCATGAAATTTTGGAATCATATTCTTGGTCCACTTCTCTAAATATTTGGAAAATTTTAGCATGATATGTTATCAGGCATTAGAGATATATGAAAAACAATTTGGCTTAGTTTTTATTGAATCACGGTGTATATTGTATAATTGTATTTGTGTATGCATTGTTTGATGTGCACATGGGTGACCAATAATAGCTTACTGATCCAGGTGTGGCAGACATCGTGAAAACGGCCGATGGTTGTTGACCAGAGCAACACGTTGTACAGTACTGTTGTCTATATGCAGTATACAGAAGAAAATACAAGCATTCAGTTCTTTAATAAAATCTTCTTACCATTTTATAGAGTTTCACGAGGTGACCTGAGATCGCCGATGGCAGTAGGTCGGAGACATTACTTTTCCACAAATCCTATCGTGATCCTGATCCTCCTTCAATTGCTTCTCCTCACCTCCTACGCCATTTAAACTCTACCTATCATCCACCTTAGCAGACCGACTGCCTAGCTACATGCCTAGCTCTCCGGATCTTGACCACTGCCTATCGATTTTGTTTTGATTAAGCGCCTGTGAATAAGCTGGCTCTCGCGACTTCGCTTTTGCGAGCGCTGTAGAGAACTCGAGAGTACGATTACAAGTACCATTGATCGCGGAGCAGGTCCCAATGGCTAAGTTACCCCGCTCGGGTGTTCGACAAAGTCTTCGCAAAGTCCTTATCTCTTCCTCTGTTCTCTGTTCTTCCTCATTTATCTGTCTCGTTCGTAATCGGGCCCCGACTAAGTTGTCGCGCCACTGCTTATGATGCCGACTTGAAAATGGTTTTGCGATTAATTTAAAATGAACATCGGTTGTGCTCTATGATCAGGACGCTGTAGAGTAGAACTTTTTAAGGTAAGCTTTCATTATCATCATCATCGACAATAACAGCAGCATTATCATCATTGTTGTCGTTGTCCTCCTCTCCCGTCATCATCCCACGAACCAAAACTCGAAGTCGTGTCGGTATAAATTTATCGTCACAATACACATCATATAGCACGCGTGTAATTTGAATTAGTCTAGCGTATGATATAATTATTTCAATTTTTACCTCTTGATGGAGTTTCAGGTATGCTGGAAAGTGTAGCTCACGTATTCAGCTGAGATCTCAGAAGCTGCAGTCGAAGATCGTCCACTTTTCATCCATCAACGTCTTTTATAACACATCTGAGTGGCCTACGCATAGCTGACGTCACTCAATGGAAAATCACGGGTCAGAAACAGTTGTTTTCGCTTCTGTGCGGGTTTCAATCTTATAAACACGAATAACCTCAGTATATCACTCCACCTATAGATGTGTCAGCAAGATTATAATAGGCCATGTGCTTCTCTCATTTCTTACGTAATTCAACTGGACATTGAACTTCGTCTAATTCAGTAGTAGGCCTAGGCCTAGTCATTGCTTGCTAACTGGGAATAACCTCATTATAAATTATCACGTAAGACCTAGGTCACTTTGTGACTTAGTTGCAAGAAACAGCCTAGTTAAAAAATAATTTTTTGGCCTATATTAAATGAAAGTCGAGTCGAGAAAACAGGAAACTCGACTTGCAAAACTAACGATCGATTCGACTTGCAAGTCGATCGAGTCGGCGATGTTTTGAACGACTCAACTTGGCCGAGTTCTGATTGGCTCAATCGATCGACTCGGTTGACATTTGACATTTATTTATTTATTTCCTTGGAGCATATCAAACACAGCCTGAACATAGTGCAACTTAACTAGACAACTTGTTCATACTGTCTGACAAACATATTAATATAACACATTTGAAAGGAAAATTATCAGAAGCACATTTCATTGTATCAACCAGGAAAGGGGAAGACCCAGAAGGGACACTAGCCCCGCTGGGAAGGGCCCAACCTATAGCTCAGCTTAATGTTGGTTGTACAGAAACAGAACATAGTAACTATGCTGTTAATACTGAAGATGATGAAAACTCGACATTTAATAGAACAACATGCAATCCTATGAGAGACCGACAAATAGAAGAAAAAAAAAAGCTAGATGCATTCAATCACGTTCCCTTAGATTAAGATGGTCTCTCCAGCGCTTCTTGAATTGCGAGTATGTAGGTAAAGACTGAATACTTATGGGTATTGCATTCCAAATTTTTGGTCCACTGCAATATATTGAGAATCTACGATAATTTGTACGTGCATAAGACACACTCAGACCCTTGCTGACTGTGGAATACTAAAGGCTGTGGCTGAGATAAAAGCGATTTTCGATAATTTAGACGCGTTAGAATGGCAAATAGACTAGAACGGTTAATGAAGCTTAAACGCAATCCAAGGTTCAGAAGTGGAGAATTTCTTTGAGTTGTAAATGTTGAAATACTGGGTTCTAAACTTCTCGACAGACTTTCAATTGCACGCAGATTAGAATAGATTTTTTGGTAAAAAGATATAAATTTCACTGCATGACCAGGACAAGGCGTGGCACACAATAACATGACACAGCAAGCCATGTCACAAAATCACATGTCACAAAACTACATTACCAATTACCATAGGCCTACGTTATTATAGCTAACGCTAGCTCGCATTGTATTACCATAGGCCTACCCTTCACATTACAGTCATGCTTATAATGCCGAACTGAAAATGGAGCATGCAATTAATTTCAAATGTTCAACGATCTTGTGTCTTTTGGAAAAGACGCTTTAATTAGATTTCATTATCATCAGCAACAATAGCATCATCGTCGTCGTCGTCGTCATCATCGTCGTCGTCGTCGTTGTCCTCCTCCTCTCTTTATCGTCTTATGAAACAAATTTCGAATCAATTTATCATAGATCTAAGTGTCACGAAGGTCTTAATACGCATCTCTACCCATATTTCATGCGAATAATTAATTATATTCAGTCAAGTACATGGTTATTGTGAACTTCAATAGGCCTAATGTTGGAGAGACGAATTCTTGCACTTAGCCTTATCACCTAGATCGTTTTATAAGAGAAGTCTGCGTAAGCATGCGTCACTTTGAGCGGAAAATCCAAACGACAGAAATAGCCTACTTGTCTTCGTGTCTGCGGAATGCGGATTCTGATTTTACTTTTATAAACACGTCTGATTTTCTGTCTCAAATGTCTCTAACGGTATGTCTCATTTCTGAAGTCTCAAATCGGCTAGACATTATGTGTTTTATCTAATGCACGTGCAGGCCCTACATGCCTGCATATCTGATGCTAACAGGTGATTGATGATAGGATAACATACATGTGTAGACTAAAATAGGCAATGTGCGCGTCATAATTATAAAAAAAATTATGTAGCCTACATACATTTTGTCAAGACCCCTCCCTCCGCCGTACGTGCCCACATGGCCTGATTAACATATGTAGGCCATTGTAGAGCCCTTTTGTAGGGGCCCTGTTTAGTGAAACTGTCAGCCCCAAACTTACACGATCTTAACAAAAGGTTCAAAAGGACACACAAAACGTGTCATACGCAGCGAGCTAATAATAGTCATTCGTCTATTATTAATCTGTTTCTTCTTTGTTTTACAATGTCAACAAGTTTTATAATATTCCAGCCTATAATATTCATGTACCGGTAGCCTATACATCTTTTACGGTTTAAGATAATTATTAGACATTTTTCAACCAAAGTAAACAGTGCAGAAACGATTTATGCCCCTAAGCGTCTGTAGGCCTTGCCAGTTGCCACACTTGTATGATGAATCATAAAAAATGTCAGAATATCTTTGGGTCGTCTAAGAATAATATTGTTCCTGAAATCTTATAAAAGTGTGAATGCTAGAGTTTCGCAGTTTTGTACTTCAATAATGCACAGTTTAAATCTCCTCTAGAAGGCGCCAGAAGTCTGAGAAGTGAGACTCAGCTTACTGTGTGAACGTATCTGTAATAGGCCCTATAACTCTGCTGTAGCTGCACGCGCACGATGTGTGTGAGCCATGGATGCCATGGATGGACCTGCAGGCCCTGCAGTGCGCACGAGATAATAATTTCGAGATCGCTAGTTTTCCGATGACGGCCTGTAATTAATCGTTCCTGCGAGATCTTCAGGTTTTATCGTTGAATCAAGGTCAAAATCAAGGATTTAATTCAGTCACCTCTCACTCAGACAGACAAGAATCATGCAGTACCTAGTACGTGCCTAATGTGCCTCAATAATTGACGAACAGCTTTGTGTTCTAGTTGCTTATATCTGGGTCGGCGATGGTTATTCTCTGCACGTGCCAACCTGCTTTCAAGTCCACTCAAGTCCAGTGTTATAGACTAGTTGCTTATGATCTGGGTCGGCGATGGTTTTTTCTGCACGTGCCAACCTGCCGCACTCCCACTCGTTCAGTGTTTTAGCTTCTTATGATCTGGGTCGGCGATGGTTATAATTATTCTCTGCACGTGCCTACTTGCTGCACATCCACCCAAGTCCATCGTGCGTGTTCGTAGACCTATATTATTTTACTATCCTCGTGCAAGAGTCTACCTTAACATTCACGCTCTTTTTCTATCGACTTCGATCAGTATAAAGTATAAACCTACATCTGCAAAATGTCTTTAAACGCACATAATTAGTTACATCATTCCTTTGTACCTTTCAAGAGATGAAGACCACGGAAGAACTGGCAGACCACCATTAGAGACGACATGGGCGCTTGGATATAATCTTGGGAGGAGGCCATGAAGCTGGCGATGGACAAGGACGAATGGAGGAGATGAGCTGCCCTATGTGCAGCAGACGTGCACGGCAAGAACTCACATTAATCAGGAATTTCCATCGCGCCGAGGCCCAATGTGCAAGGCGTCAATTGATGTTGCGCCGAAAAACATCTTTGTGATAATTTGATATCTCCTAGAAGTTTTGAATAGTCAAAGGTGCAGCACTTTTGCGAGGCATTTAAACGGCGCAAGTGTCCTGAGATATAGGCTACGTACACAAAAGCACATACCAGGTACACAAATACATTAGGCCTAATATATGCATATGTAGACATATGGGCGGAGTTTATCAGGGCTAGGGGGCTAAGCCCCCACCACCAAGAAGGCCCAGATTCATATTTTTCCATAGAAATAGTATATTTTCTGGGGTTAGCCTCTAAAAAGGCACACACTCGAAAGCCAAGCTGGTTCCACAGTGCAGGGCCAACGAGAGCAAAGGCTTGCGTTTTAGCCATGGTGGTCCCAGCTAGCTGTGTAGAAGTTAGAACAACGTTTTAACTGTGAAGAGATCAAGTACTGCGCCAAACGGGTCTCACCACAGAAACAGGCGCAATGCCGTCTCATAGCCATTATGAAAACACCCCGAAACACCGAAGAAATCACACCGCAAACCTACAGTGGTTTTTTTAAACCACATGTATTGTATAGGCCTAGTCCTCCAGCTTGGGGGGGGGAATCCAGATGGGAGGGGGGAGACAAACGGCCGCTTGGCGGAGGCGCATAGTGCTGACAGAGAAAGAGGTTTTTCTGCTTCTCATAGCCTAACCATTTTTGTTTACTATTTTTTCCTGTTGTCATTATTTTTTCTTATGACCTTTTTAGTGTTTCGTCTTTTACTGCAATTCTGATAACCCTGTTCTTTTATTACTATTACAGTGTATCGTTTCTTTAGGATGACAGTTTTAGTGCGTTGTGTATTTCTTTATTCTTCACTTAAAATCGTAAAATTCTATTAAAGTATCAGTATTTAATCTAATATTGGCCTAACGTTTTATAATAACCGTTTCATGTAATGCAATATACAAACCTACAATTCTATATGTTAAGAAACAGCTATCACATTTTTCTGGGGACAAATGTCATCACTGGGTGAATTTCCCCTGGGAGATGCCTGGATAAACGCTGACAGACCTACTACCAAACAGACCAGGGTGAGGAAAACGAACAGAAGAGCCTCTGGCGGAAGAGCGTAACATCTCATCATAAACACGGCTACACTCATTCCAGTGATTCCACTGAGTCCGCGATTGTCAATAGTAAAAATTAATTTGAGAAATAAATTTCTATGGGGTGTAGTAATTCTGTCGTTCTCATACAAACGAAGGCTTTCTGAATTACTTCAAATTCCTCTTTACAATAAATGCAGCGTCTTCAACCGTTTATTTTATGAATATTTTCTTATGAACTGTAGCCTATGAGGGTAGAAATATAAGCTTACCAATATTAATAGTCAAAATCTTGCGAAGTCTGCTTACTAACGCTATTGTTTGAATTAGGCTACATACATGACATTGTATACCATATAGTGCCGTAATTGCCGTAGGCCTATGACGATAAAATAACGTGCAGTGCTATTTTTTTTATTTAGTAGACTACTTCTATAATCAATATTTCGCACTCCCAAGCTTCCGAATAAATTGGCGGGTCCGTACATTGAGCAGACAGTAACTATAGGACCTCCTTAAACGAGTTCGAAGGTCCAGCACTGGTTTGGTCCACCGTTTCCTGGATGCTTGATCACTTTTGCTCTGGCTCTTGTATCGCTCTCTGTAATCAAAAATTGTAGCGCAATAAATTCGCAACAGTACTGATAATTAATTTAGCAATCCTATCGTCTCATCATCTCATGCGTGAGAAATAAAGTCGAGTAATAAATATAATGCGATCAGCAGTTAATCATTTGTTGCAGTGCCGGACATTGATTTATCTGTCTAAGCTATCGTTTCTTCAATGTTCAATGTGTTGTTCCCTAATTAGTTAGTTAATAAATAATGAACTAATTAACTAACTAATTAAGCATGCAATTAATTAATTACTTAATTAAATAGCTAATTAGGTAATTAATCAAGTTTTATACTACTGTAATTAACATTCAAGTACCCGAGGCTGAAGATATTGTCCTATGTCAGTAAAGTGGTTGGTCTACATTAAAGCGCTGAAGATGTCTAGCTGACATTGGATTTTCTTACCAGCAATATCAAGAACCCTTTTCCTGTCTCGGCGATCAACAATTGAACTGCCACTACGCTCCCATAGTTGGTCCTGCTTACCCACCTGGTAGGGATTCATAACAAGTCGACCACCTTCAACGAATAAACACAAGTTAGAAAACAGTTTGCAAAATGAATAAGTAACCAGCTAGGCCCAATTGATTCCTGTTTAATGTCAGTCAGATGTCTGGTGCAGATAAAAATCATAAAATTGAATTCCTCTTACTTCCCTCACTTTCCTCCCTCTGCCTCTTCATTCCAGCCTCTCCTTCCCTCCCTTCTCACTGTCTCATAGGCCTGTGCAGTGTGCATGATAAATATTATCCGACCACCATTACTGATGCAGCAACGACAACAACAACAACAACAACAACAACAACAACAACAACGCCACTGCTACTCCTACTAGGCCTACTACAAATGTTGGCAAGAGATAACAAAAACTAATACGATTAAAAAATAGGATTAACATAATTTTTTTTAAATCATAATAATAATTATGATTAATACTAAAAAATAATATAAAAATAATACGATTAAGAAATGCTTTTCATTAATATGTCGCCGAGTGGATACCTTACCTTTAATGTCCATACAGAAGCCATTGAGTTTGCTACGGATGGTTCCTGTAGCTGGGTCGTCGTACCATATCTGGGCGTCTGTTCCGTTTTTCTTCCACATAGACACCAAGGCTCCAGGTGTAGTTATGCTGCTCTCCACATCAAGCACCAATCCATTCAGATGACTTTTTATGAAATAATACTAAGAGGTAAAACATAAAAGAACATTCACACCGCCGTAAGCACTAGTCTTTTCAGCATCATTTAAGCAGTATGTATGCGCTAAGCAAATAAAGTCAACGCTCTCTGTCTGTCTGTCTGCCTGTCTGTCTCTGTCTGTCTCTTTATGTCTCTCTCTCTCTCTCTCTCAGATAAAGATTGGCGCTCTAGAAATTGTGCTAATATTTATTTGCGGAATTGTTTGTGTATTGGTGCTGCAAATTAGGCGTAGGGGACATTTCAGCGTTGGGGGGGCAAAAATGAGACTGTTGCCCGAAAAATTTTTTCGTCCGGCCGAAATCTTAAGAAATATTTCCGTTACGTTTGCCCGAAAATTCTGACGACCTTTTTCTAGTCATCCGGCCGAAATCTTCTGAAATTTCCCGTTACTTTTTGCCCGAACGGTTTTTTGTTCGGGCAAGTCTGATTTTTCGGGCAAGCAGACCCGGAAAAATACAAAAAGTTTTTTTTTTAATTTACTTTTTTATTTTTCCGGGTCTTCTTGCCCGAAAAATCAGACTTGCCCGAACAAAAAACCGTTCGGGCAAAAAGTAACGGGAAATTTCAGAAGATTTCGGCCGGATGACTAGAAAAAGGTCGTCAGAATTTTCGGGCAAACGTAACGGAAATATTTCTTAAGATTTCGGCCGGACGAAAAAATTTTTCGGGCAACAGTCTCATTTTTGCCCCCCCCAACGCTGAAATGTCCCCTACGCCTAATTTGCAGCACCAATACACAAACAATTCCGCAAATAAATATTAGCACAATTTCTAGAGCGCCAATCTTTATCTGAGAGAGAGAGAGAGAGAGACATAAAGAGACAGACAGAGACAGACAGGCAGACAGACAGACAGAGAGCGTTGACTTTATTTGCTTAGCGCATACATACTGCTTAAATGATGCTGAAAAGACTAGTGCTTACGGCGGTGTGAATGTTCTTTTATGTTTTACCTCTTAGTATTATTTCATAAAAAGTCATCTGAATGGATTGGTGCTTGATGTGGAGAGCAGCATAACTACACCTGGAGCCTTGGTGTCTATGTGGAAGAAAAACGGAACAGACGCCCAGATATGGTACGACGACCCAGCTACAGGAACCATCCGTAGCAAACTCAATGGCTTCTGTATGGACATTAAAGGTAAGGTATCCACTCGGCGACATATTAATGAAAAGCATTTCTTAATCGTATTATTTTTATATTATTTTTTAGTATTAATCATAATTATTATTATGATTTAAAAAAAATTATGTTAATCCTATTTTTTAATCGTATTAGTTTTTGTTATCTCTTGCCAACATTTGTAGTAGGCCTAGTAGGAGTAGCAGTGGCGTTGTTGTTGTTGTTGTTGTTGTTGTTGTTGTTGTTGTCGTTGCTGCATCAGTAATGGTGGTCGGATAATATTTATCATGCACACTGCACAGGCCTATGAGACAGTGAGAAGGGAGGGAAGGAGAGGCTGGAATGAAGAGGCAGAGGGAGGAAAGTGAGGGAAGTAAGAGGAATTCAATTTTATGATTTTTATCTGTACCAGACATCTGACTGACATTAAACAGGAATCAATTGGGCCTAGCTGGTTACTTATTCATTTTGCAAACTGTTTTCTAACTTGTGTTTATTCGTTGAAGGTGGTCGACTTGTTATGAATCCCTACCAGGTGGGTAAGCAGGACCAACTATGGGAGCGTAGTGGCAGTTCAATTGTTGATCGCCGAGACAGGAAAAGGGTTCTTGATATTGCTGGTAAGAAAATCCAATGTCAGCTAGACATCTTCAGCGCTTTAATGTAGACCAACCACTTTACTGACATAGGACAATATCTTCAGCCTCGGGTACTTGAATGTTAATTACAGTAGTATAAAACTTGATTAATTACCTAATTAGCTATTTAATTAAGTAATTAATTAATTGCATGCTTAATTAGTTAGTTAATTAGTTCATTATTTATTAACTAACTAATTAGGGAACAACACATTGAACATTGAAGAAACGATAGCTTAGACAGATAAATCAATGTCCGGCACTGCAACAAATGATTAACTGCTGATCGCATTATATTTATTACTCGACTTTATTTCTCACGCATGAGATGATGAGACGATAGGATTGCTAAATTAATTATCAGTACTGTTGCGAATTTATTGCGCTACAATTTTTGATTACAGAGAGCGATACAAGAGCCAGAGCAAAAGTGATCAAGCATCCAGGAAACGGTGGACCAAACCAGTGCTGGACCTTCGAACTCGTTTAAGGAGGTCCTATAGTTACTGTCTGCTCAATGTACGGACCCGCCAATTTATTCGGAAGCTTGGGAGTGCGAAATATTGATTATAGAAGTAGTCTACTAAATAAAAAAAATAGCACTGCACGTTATTTTATCGTCATAGGCCTACGGCAATTACGGCACTATATGGTATACAATGTCATGTATGTAGCCTAATTCAAACAATAGCGTTAGTAAGCAGACTTCGCAAGATTTTGACTATTAATATTGGTAAGCTTATATTTCTACCCTCATAGGCTACAGTTCATAAGAAAATATTCATAAAATAAACGGTTGAAGACGCTGCATTTATTGTAAAGAGGAATTTGAAGTAATTCAGAAAGCCTTCGTTTGTATGAGAACGACAGAATTACTACACCCCATAGAAATTTATTTCTCAAATTAATTTTTACTATTGACAATCGCGGACTCAGTGGAATCACTGGAATGAGTGTAGCCGTGTTTATGATGAGATGTTACGCTCTTCCGCCAGAGGCTCTTCTGTTCGTTTTCCTCACCCTGGTCTGTTTGGTAGTAGGTCTGTCAGCGTTTATCCAGGCATCTCCCAGGGGAAATTCACCCAGTGATGACATTTGTCCCCAGAAAAATGTGATAGCTGTTTCTTAACATATAGAATTGTAGGTTTGTATATTGCATTACATGAAACGGTTATTATAAAACGTTAGGCCAATATTAGATTAAATACTGATACTTTAATAGAATTTTACGATTTTAAGTGAAGAATAAAGAAATACACAACGCACTAAAACTGTCATCCTAAAGAAACGATACACTGTAATAGTAATAAAAGAACAGGGTTATCAGAATTGCAGTAAAAGACGAAACACTAAAAAGGTCATAAGAAAAAATAATGACAACAGGAAAAAATAGTAAACAAAAATGGTTAGGCTATGAGAAGCAGAAAAACCTCTTTCTCTGTCAGCACTATGCGCCTCCGCCAAGCGGCCGTTTGTCTCCCCCCTCCCATCTGGATTCCCCCCCCCCCCAAGCTGGAGGACTAGGCCTATACAATACATGTGGTTTAAAAAAAACCACTGTAGGTTTGCGGTGTGATTTCTTCGGTGTTTCGGGGTGTTTTCATAATGGCTATGAGACGGCATTGCGCCTGTTTCTGTGGTGAGACCCGTTTGGCGCAGTACTTGATCTCTTCACAGTTAAAACGTTGTTCTAACTTCTACACAGCTAGCTGGGACCACCATGGCTAAAACGCAAGCCTTTGCTCTCGTTGGCCCTGCACTGTGGAACCAGCTTGGCTTTCGAGTGTGTGCCTTTTTAGAGGCTAACCCCAGAAAATATACTATTTCTATGGAAAAATATGAATCTGGGCCTTCTTGGTGGTGGGGGCTTAGCCCCCTAGCCCTGATAAACTCCGCCCATATGTCTACATATGCATATATTAGGCCTAATGTATTTGTGTACCTGGTATGTGCTTTTGTGTACGTAGCCTATATCTCAGGACACTTGCGCCGTTTAAATGCCTCGCAAAAGTGCTGCACCTTTGACTATTCAAAACTTCTAGGAGATATCAAATTATCACAAAGATGTTTTTCGGCGCAACATCAATTGACGCCTTGCACATTGGGCCTCGGCGCGATGGAAATTCCTGATTAATGTGAGTTCTTGCCGTGCACGTCTGCTGCACATAGGGCAGCTCATCTCCTCCATTCGTCCTTGTCCATCGCCAGCTTCATGGCCTCCTCCCAAGATTATATCCAAGCGCCCATGTCGTCTCTAATGGTGGTCTGCCAGTTCTTCCGTGGTCTTCATCTCTTGAAAGGTACAAAGGAATGATGTAACTAATTATGTGCGTTTAAAGACATTTTGCAGATGTAGGTTTATACTTTATACTGATCGAAGTCGATAGAAAAAGAGCGTGAATGTTAAGGTAGACTCTTGCACGAGGATAGTAAAATAATATAGGTCTACGAACACGCACGATGGACTTGGGTGGATGTGCAGCAAGTAGGCACGTGCAGAGAATAATTATAACCATCGCCGACCCAGATCATAAGAAGCTAAAACACTGAACGAGTGGGAGTGCGGCAGGTTGGCACGTGCAGAAAAAACCATCGCCGACCCAGATCATAAGCAACTAGTCTATAACACTGGACTTGAGTGGACTTGAAAGCAGGTTGGCACGTGCAGAGAATAACCATCGCCGACCCAGATATAAGCAACTAGAACACAAAGCTGTTCGTCAATTATTGAGGCACATTAGGCACGTACTAGGTACTGCATGATTCTTGTCTGTCTGAGTGAGAGGTGACTGAATTAAATCCTTGATTTTGACCTTGATTCAACGATAAAACCTTGCCCGAAAAAAACTTTTTGTATTTTTCCGGGTCTGCTTGCCCGAAAAATCAGACTTGCCCGAAATTTGGGGAGGCATTTGCCCCCCCCGGGACCCCCGCCTCCTACGCCTATGGGTATAAGAGATTAATACTTTGGTGTGATGCTTCAAGCATCATGACATCAACAAAAATAGCATATTATGTCACATAAGCCACGGCCTAAAATTAATTAGGCAAAGTCTTCGTACAGCTAATTGTCTCTTCCTCTGTTCTTTGCTCTCCAACATTTCTCTGTCTCGTTCGGTCAAGGATTACTGAGGATTGCGAGTAATTGCCAGCACCAAAATATCCCTGAAACGTTTATCCCCTAATAATTTTTTGTTGTAGAATATTCAAAGTTGACGACTGCAAGGAATACCTCAACATTTCAATTTTTGAGCCAACAGCACAAATTTCTGTCAATTTAATATAGGCCTACTTGATAAAATAAAAAAAACCGAGTTGGTATAAAAATTGCACTGCAACAATAATGTGATATTATAGTAAAAACAGACAATTTTATTTTAAACTGTTGAATATAGAGAAGATATTTAAAATTCCAGAGAATTCTAAGAAGGTCATAAGGTCGGTTAAGTGTAAGATACATGTAGGCAGGTGAAATGACCTAGTGCACCCATATGGTGGCGCTTTCAATATATAACTGATTGTGGGGGCGGTGGTGTAGTGGAGTGGGTATATTCGTTGCCTTGCAGCCGGAGGGTTGCTGATTTGAATCCATCCCATGCCGCCGAGTAGGAACCTTGAGCAAGTCCTTCACTTGCGATTGCTGGTCGTGAAACTCCGATACATTGTCCGCGCTGGTGGCGGAAGCGCCTCTGAGTAGTGAGCTTGAAGGGGCGCTATGAAAATGGATAAATAAAAAACTAATACATGTATACTTTATGCACACATATAATATTATACATAATAATAGTATTAATATATACATGTAGTATATGACATTGTGTGTATAATATTTCTGTTTCCATCTTGGTGCAACTTCCCGTATGTGTTACTAACAATGACTTACAAAGGCAGGTGTTGAACACATCGTGAAGGCAGCCGATGCTGGGTTGAAACGAGCAACTCGTTTTGGAGTTGACTATTTGCTGCACAGAAGAAAGAAAATGCAGAATCAAATCCTCTCACCAGCGTCACATTTTACAGCGTTTCACGTGGTGGCCTGGCACTGACTACTGACCACGGCGCAAGGCTCCAATGGTTAGATCCTAAGCCACCAGGCTCAGCCGTTCGATAAAGTGACCTGAGATTGATCACGGTGCACAACTCCAATAGTTAGGCAAAGCATATTGTCTCTGCCTCTGTTCTTTGCTCTCCCCCTATTTCTCTGTCTTGTTGGGTCAAGGGTTAGCGAGGAACGCTAGTTATGCCCACCAAGACCTTTGTCTGGCAGGGTTGTAGGACATTATCCCCCGGACATTATTCTCCGGATTTATTAGCCCGCTTGGTCACTGCCAATATGACATTGTGACGCTTTAGGGAAAATGTGTCGGGATAAACGGCGATCACTTAGTTCACCAATGTGGGGCGCGGTGGTCTAGTGGTGGAGTCATTGACTTGGAGCCGGAAGGTCCGAGGTTCGAATCCACCTCCCCGCGTAAGGACCTTGGGCAAGTCCTTCACTCACAATTGCTCAGCGCTTCGGCGTGAAACTCCGATGCAGTGTCCGCTCTGCATCGGGAGCGCCTCTGAGTAGAGAGCTTGAAGGGGCGCTATAACAAGTACGCATACAAACAAACAAAACAAACAATCACCATTCGCCATGGATTAAACTTTGTCACGCAATCAGGTTGGAATGCTGCACTATTTATGATACCAAAAACTAAGACAATGCATATACTTGAGCCTCATGGCCAATTAGATAAACTGTAAAGATCTCGCTCTCCTATAATTATTTCTCCCGGTAGCGCATTAGATAGCAAGCTGGCATGAAGAGGGAGAGACACCGAGACCGCATCACGTAGGGCGGACGAGCTGTGTAGGCTACTATGCATTAGCGCCGTGTAATGAATGCTGTCTGTTCTCTTAGTCAGTAGTTCCGATTATTGTTAACACTTTCAGTCGTTCACCGCCTAGCACGAGATACCTCGTAGGCCTACTAATTTTTGCGTCCTGTGGCGCCCAGTCATAGGCGCCGAGTTGACCCGAAAAGTGGGGGTGCCCAAAAGAAAGTGAAAATACGCGCGCGTCAGCGCGCGAAAATTTTTTTGACCCTTTTTTATAGGAGACTTATTGAAATCACCACTATTTATAGGCGGAGACTTGGTCCTGCATGGTTTGAAGAGATGAACTTGCGGCCAAAGGATGATCGCCGAGAAGCACAGCACCGAGCATGGAAGGAAGTTGGGAAGGAATGTGCTCCTCTCCATTTTCTATTTTTTTTATTGCCACACTGCGATGGTAGCATCTTAGGCTATCATTTTAACGCCATTGCATCCTTGTCAAAATTTCTTATTATCTCAATTATTATCTTAAAGACAAGATTTAAGACTTCAATAAAATAACGTTCTTCCCAATTTAAATTTTTGATCATTCTATGTATTTCATGTAGCCTACTTCTCTTGGAATCCGCACAGAAGAAAAGCACAATCTTCGTATGCATGGGCGTCTTAGAGCACTCTCTCCTAATTAGGTCAACAGACTCAAATTGTGCACAAGAAATCAAACAATAGGCTACTATTTAGTGAGACAATATTAACACTGTGGGATAGTTTTTATAGTCTTTCAAATAGTTTTGAAAGACAATTTAGTCAAGGCTGATTTGTTAACGCAGACAAAAAATATCCCGCTTTTATGATGCTGGGAGGTGACTCTCGAGCAGTTATGAACATTATTGAGCATATACAGGGTGGCTCAAAAAACATGTACCACCGGATAAAATGCAATATCTTCGCAACCGATTGAAATTTTTCTGCGAAAATTTTCCAATTTGAGGAGAAATGAATTTC
Source organism: Lumbricus rubellus (assembly GCA_945859605.1). Classification (NCBI taxonomy): domain Eukaryota; kingdom Metazoa; phylum Annelida; class Clitellata; order Crassiclitellata; family Lumbricidae; genus Lumbricus; species Lumbricus rubellus. The sequence goes on from OX243814.1 coordinate 44,461,046, forward strand.
CAACAATCCCTGAAAGTTTCATCGAAAACTTTTTATATTTGCAAAAGTTACAGCTGTTTAAACTTTGAATTTCGTTTTTTCAAATTTACGCGGAAAAATTAACGTCAATTGTAGATATCCATGTCAAATGATATCACTTTTCACTGCGACCTCAGAATTCCGTTTTACAATTTATCGTAGAGTGTGATGGGAGTGTCCAATCCCTGCTTTAACGCGAGTTTGAATTCTTTTTGTGAAGCTCAGTATGGCCTTCTTGAACGAGTCCTGCGCCAACTGACCCCACATTAGCAAGAAAGACTTCCTTCAGCTATAGCCAATATTCTCCAACTTGGGATGAAATTTCTTGCAGATTTCCAGCATAGCTCTCCAGACGTGATAAGCAAGAGGGCTAAAGTCTGGCGAGGTTGTTAGTCACCTTTGCCAATAAATGCACTGCAGTTGATGGCAAAAATAAGGTAGCGTCATCATAATTAGCCTTGCCGTGTGAGCAAGCAGGCTGGAAATTAAAACCAGATGTTAGAGCATAGCCTACCTGGTCTTCACTGCGTCTGGGTAAAAGAGTTCAGAGATGAGTTTGGCATTTAGCCTACTGAATGGAATCAAATGCAGTATTTTCTTGCAGTCATAACACATGCCAGCAAATCTGATGCTGAAACCGTGATGTGCTTTGAAAACTTGACCCTTTCGATTACCAAGCGAATTTCGCGATTTTTTTCCCTCGGACCAAATGACCACTTCCTGCCTCTCTTCCAACATTTGACCTCCGTTACAAAACACGTTTGCAGATGGCCTTCACTGTGCTCAGGTTCCACTTTTCACTGGGTCTTTTGCTATGACCGCGCGATGTTCCAGTCTCTGCTCCCGTAACGTCCGAGTTCGCATTTTATCATCTGCAGAAACTTTGTCCATGACGTTCAGTAACGGATTCACAAACTGAGACTTTAATATACAAAATATGACCAAGTACTAACAGATTACATCATAAACACTTCTTTACAGCTTTTAGTGATGTTGTATGACACCATCATCATTTTAGGTATTGTAATTTGCCAAAAAATCTTAAAGAAATCACATGTATTGGAACATGATTCTCCGGATATTTGAAAACATGGAATTGAAAGTTTAAACAGCTGTAACTTTTGCAAACATAAAAAGTTTCAAGTGAAACTTTCAGGGATTGTTGGAAATTCATTCCCCTATAAATTGGGAAATTTTGGGAGAAAAATGTCAATCGGTTGCGAAATTATCGCATTTTATCCGGTGGTACATTGTTTTTTGAGCCACCCTGTATACAATATAGGCCTAATGAAACAATGTGATTCAAATCGTCGCCTTCCTCCGTAATAAAAGAAATTACGGAAGCGGATCGAATAAGAAGGATTTCAGATGGGGGATAAAACTGGAGTAATTGTAAGGTAGAATAATTATTAACTTAGATTGTAAAAAGTATATTAAAGAAGGAATGATTTTTATGCGGTAGATAAGCAATCGCAACAGAGAAAAATATCTTAAAAGCACATCTTGCCGGCTGATTTCAGGTGGTGCCCGTGCATGGGCGGGCCTCGCATGGCCAATTTCTGGTGGTGCTGAGCACTCACGGGCCTCGCAGAGTCGGCGCCCATGCGCCCAGTACGAGCTCGTACCGTACAATACGGTGATCAAAGCATGAGGATGGGCCGATCTGAGAGGGCGAAAGCCCAAATCTACCCCAGAGAATGGGGCTGGGTTTGGCTGGTTAGAGAGAAGATGGGCGAAGGAGTGTGTGATCTGGTAGGCGATGGGGTAGGGCAAGTGGGTCGGGGTGAAGAGGGAAGGGTGAAGCCAGGATTGGAGCCAAGGTTGGACGGCGGACCGGGGGCATAGGCGTAGGAGACGGGGGTCCAGGGGGGGCAAATGCCCCCCCAAATTTCGGGCAAGTGTGGTTTTTCGGGCAAGCAGTCCGGGAAAAGTAAAAAAATGTATAAAGAAATTAAGAAATTTCGGAATTTAAACTAAAAAAAAAAAAAAAAAAAGGTCGTCAGAATTTTCGGGCGGAAAAGTAACGGGAATTTTCGGGCAATTTCGACCGGACGACTAAAAAAAAAAAAAAAAGGTCGTCAGATTTTTTCGGGCGGAAAAAGAAAAAAGTTACGGAAATTTTCGGCCGGACGGAAAAAATTTTTCGGGCAAAAGTTAAACTTTTGCCCCCCCCACTCCTGAAATGTCCCCTACGCCTATGACCGGGGGTGAAAAGAAACAAATGAAAAATTATTTCTCCATGAATTTCCTATTTGAAAATTTAGCGCCTTTGGCTTCGCGTAGCAGGTAAAACGTGTTAGTTAAGATTCTTGCATAAATTGTACAAACGTCATGTACAGAGCAGTGCATTTGCAGGCGTTTCATTAAAGAAAAATTATCACTATATTAATATTATTATTATTTCAAGAACGATGGTAGCCTACTGATTAGGTGCGATCACACAGAACCACCGCCAACGCCACCGCCACCTCCACCTCATCATCATCGTCGATTTAGGCCCAATAGTTGATTCAAAGTCGATGTTCTCAGCAGGACCACGTTCAATTGAAGTTAATGCCAAACCAGATAGACGTTCATTTGTCATTGTCAATCGCTGCATCGCAAATAACGTTTGATAATCTTCAATTTACTGAAACTTCTTTAAGCAGTGGCAGATGTAACAGGAAGAGTCAAGTAAATTTTATATAAGCCTAGTAATGGCTAGTATTGACAAATTAGGGAGACCTGGTGCCATCCGTTTTTCAATCAAGAAAGGTAGCACCTCTTTAAGTCGTAGTTCACAAGACAGTGATGGACGTATTGACGTAAGCACGTCTTTAAATGTATAATGTTATACGATATAGGCCTACGCAAACCGGCAAAGGGCCATTTAAAAAAAATTAGTAATGGCCGCCAGAGAAATATAAATAAAAATAAGTAGGTTAATTCTTTAATGAATGTTAAATTCGTGATGTGATTGCGTAAAGTCATTAAAAATTAGAATAATTATAATAGGTTTAAGTATACGGTACGGCCCGAGGGGGCGCCATTTTTTGCCCAAGGGAGCACGGGGGGGGGCGAACAGACCCTCCGGGCCCGTACTAAATCCGCCACTGGTCGTCATCGTCATCATCATCGCACGAACCAAAAACTCGAAGTCATGCTTTCACGAAATGCGCAAATGCAACACCATTGATTGCGTTCAGTTCTGTTAGAGTAATGGATGCTGTTTACCTCTTCGTTGACTTCAAGTAGCCTACCATATGCTGAAAAGCAGAGTTCTTATCTTCAACTAAAGATTCCGGATGTCGACGAAGATGGTATAAACGTTCTATTGAATCTAATCCATATAATACGGTAAGCTACTCACTTTCTATGAGCGGGTTCGACATTTCAATATAGGTCAGGTCAGTTATGAAGCGGTTCAGTGACCTCTATGACCTATAATATGGCCACTGCCAACGACGGCCGATGCCGGAAGACTGACGTTGTTGCGTTAAACATAGAGATTGTTGATGGTTTATCGGTCTAAACATAGATATCGATGAATGGCTTAGAGGATTTTAAGCGTTAGAACCGTATAGAACGTTGATGCATGAAGACAATTTTGCCGTAGCCTAATAATTGTGGATTAAAAATCATGCAATGTAAAAAGAAAGAAGAGTTACTAAGTGGCTTTGGCGTATGCCGCATATAATATTACAGCAAGAACTCTAGCAGATATAATTAGCCTAACAGTTAGCCTACTCTTTTTCAGTGAATTGGCAACCATTTTATAAAAAACTATTCAGAAATATCTCAGTAATATTTCTTTGAGGATTTTTGGGTGAGTGGAAATGCCTGTAGCATTAGTTATACAAGTTGGATTGATGAAACGAATTCCCACTAAAATTAATAGGCCTAGAAGTCTAATTGATAGAAAATAATTTTTAATTAACTTGGAACTGGATTAATGAAAATGTTCTCGCTTAAATTGGAGCTGGATTGATGAAAATATTCTTGCTTGGATTGGACTGGATTGATGAAAATGTTCCTAATTAAATTGGAGATGGATTTATGAAATTGCTCTTGCCTAATTTAGCACTTACTTTTCATTTTTATGAACTGCTTCTTAGACTAATGTTTGGTGTGTTGGACATTCATTTGAAAGTTAGTGGTGAAAAGCGCTACCAGAACAGACTTTAGAAATTAAAGCTCCATTAGTGCCCCCTAATGAACTGAGCTATGATAAGCACATTGACCGTACATTGTACGTTGTACAATTATATGCTGTGGTTAAGAAATCTGAGGACCTTAAATAACACTCAACACATTTAACTCAGAGAGTTAACCTAAGAAACTGACTGCATTCTTCTCTGTCTAATTGTTTGAATTCTGCTTAGTCTTCCTTCCTTGTAGTGTTCTTTCTCCTCTTCATCTTCATCCTTCTGTCTTCCATTTAACGTCGGATTTCGCGCAGTTGAGATTCAAAACGCATTTTGCTAGCGAATATAATAGGGCCTATTAAAAATCTTGCAAGCAACTCATTTAACATGTCATTATAATTTATTTATCCAGCTCTTCAAAGACGATCAGCTTATTGTAACAGCGAAACAGTTTCAAATCAAATCATATTAAATTTATTGATCCTAACAGTGTAGGCTACAGTGCTACTAGAATATCATGATCGCATAATATCATACGAACAAGTTACATACATGGGTCAGTTATGAAATATCGATTTTTTAAACAGAAATTAAGGTATGTAAACCATTAAATTTATCAAGTGAGAAGCAGTCACAGCCGAAAATGTCACATTGATTGATTGGGAGCAACACGCCTACCAAAGGCGAAAATTAATTAAAAGTCCAAAGTAGTAGTTAATAAAAATCGGTGTCAATCTTCCAGGGGAGAAACGCCCCTCTCGCACACATGTGCGGGCGCCCATTACTATGAGTTACGAATCAGAACAGACAATATCTCAGGGCTGTTTGAAAGGAATGTTTAGAAATGCACAACTCCTTTTCTTTCCCATCCTCCATGGTGAATTAGTTCCAATCGGTGGACAATATCTGTACAGAAGTGCTTCTGCAACTGCACAAGTCCATTTGGAACTGCACATTTTGTGTAGGCTACAACTGCACGTTAAAAAGCCCTGGAATTCTTCCGAATCAAATCCATCGTTATGATAATATGCATGCATTTTCGTCTAAGCATAGCTTTAAAAAGCAACAGGTAAAACGCAATATTTGTTTGTTTGTATGTGCACTTGTTATAGCGCCCCTTCAAGCTATATCTCTACTCAGAGGCGCTCCCGAAATATGGCCTAGGTAGTTCATTATTATGTTAGTTCTGTGTGCTATCTAGAGCAAGATACATGAAATTGATAGTAATTCGTGAATATCATAATAAAACTTGGGTGATCAAGTTCAATTCTTCGATTAAATCGATTCGAACTTTATTCCGACACTAGGCGGTTTAGCTCACTCAGAGAGTCGAGAGTCTACTTAAAGGAGTTCAAATTTCCAGCATTGATTTGGCTTTTTGTGGACTTGATATTTGATCACCTTCGCTCCCTGCTGTATATTCTCGGCTGTACACAAATATCAAGTTAAGTAATAAATATATTGGACATGAGTATGAATAAAAATAGACAGCTGATCAGAAAATAAAATAACTGTTTAGGCGCTTGGATATTATTCGTTGGTTGGTTGAGGTTTAACCTCCACAAACCGCTGTCTGATAGAATCATGGTCCAATAATATAATCGATTTATAATATAATAAACTGTAGTTGGACTACTCAATAAGTTTGTGTAGGTATAGGCTAATGCAGTGGTTCTTAACCTTTTCAAGGGAGCCGAACCCCAAGAGAAATCTATGACCATTCACCGAACCCCTCAAGTTTGAATTTTTTTTTTTTTGCTCCACAAACTCTGTGGTATAAGTATATAAGAAAATGGTAATAGTTACTTTTAGCGTACGTCATACGATGCTATTTCTGCAGAAAAACAACGAAAAATTACATAGGCCTATCTTATCGGTAATAGGCCTACCTTATAGGCTATTACTACTTCACAGAAAGATGCCTGCCGGTGTTAATTATCGGAAGGTGCACTGATGCAGTAAGACAAAACTAAAGGTTAACAGTATGAACAGCTTTAAATTTAATAAGGTTTCAAACAAAATTTATTAAATAAAAGTTGAAAAATAGCAGATGATTTTTCACTGAATATGTATATTTCAGAGGACCTCTGCCGAACCCCTGGCACTGGCTCACCGAACCCCTGGGGTTCGGCCGAACACTGGCTAAGAACCACTGGGCTAATGGTTCTAATCGCTGGATTCTGTCACAGTCTTCAAAAATAAGTTATGAAGAATGGCCTATTGAGCAATCCAAGTTAACCCTCAACGGATCCAGCGAAAAGTAGTGTTCTGGGGCAAGTTGACGGAGGGGCTAGATGAATTTTGCGCCATAAAATTTTAATGTGTGGCAGGAAAAACAGTCTAACAGATTATGTCATAAAGAACAAGCCAAGCGCTGCTCGTCCTTTTGGTAAATGCCGACAACGTGCTCGGTTGCCGTGTTTTTTAAAATTAAGCTTTCCTCTTAACACATCTCGTTGTTATAATTTAATTAAATAGCGTTTGAATTAACCCCCATGAATGCAAAAATTGAGAAATAGGTCGTTTTGTTAAACATTTATTTTTGAGTCGTTACTGATGCTGGTTTGTTGCAGTTTTCTTACCATCAATGTCAAGAACCATGTTCTTGTCGTTGCAGTTGCAAATCAATTTGCCGTTCTGCTCCCAATTTTGGTTCTGATCACCCGGCTTGAAGGGGTTCACAACAAGCTGACCACCTGACATAAAGATTAAATACAAACTAAATACTATACTAATTTACTAGTTATTTATAAAGTACATAATATAAAGTAAATAATTAGGCCTATGTATATTATAGGCCTAATACTAGCTTGCTGGTTTTTAGCTCACAACCAGAAAATTTAATGCAGTAATTAAGACTTAGTTCATATGTAAATTCCATTTTATTCGAAGCAGGACGTTTTGGCGCCGGACGTTTTGGCGCTGCCGTTTTGGCGCCGGACGTTTTGTAATTTTAAAGAAGAGATTTTATTCTTTTAGAATATGTACATGTATGTCACTCAAATTGTACAAAATGCGACTTAGGCTACACCTGGTTTGGTCAGATGGGTCACAAAGAATATAATGACTTGTGTGATTGATTGAGGGTCTGCATGGCAGCATTTGCGCACAGCGTAGCCATCAGATGTGTCGTTTCTTCAACTTACTGACGAAACTTCGTCAAAAGACTATGAGTTGAACTCTGTCAGTTGGCCCAAAATCGGTTGACTGGGCTGTAGGCAATTAGGTGTGTGCTTGAGATTCCCAAAGCTGACTTTTCTAGTTTGCTGTGCATTATTTTTGTTAACTTACCAGATCTAGTTCGTTATGATCAGGGCTATACTAGTAAATTTTGAGGTGAGTACGCGCTGAAAAGAGGACTTTTTGCCCCAAAATTTCTGACGACTTTTTAGTCTTCCAGCCGAAATTTTCTAAACATGGACGCAATTTCCCATCCCGAAAACCTGATGACCTTTTTTGTAGGCCTACAACTGCACGTTAAAAAGCCCTGATCTGATCATCTGAGCAGAGGGCTTGCAGGAGCGCAATAACAAGTACGCATACAAAACAATTAACTAACGCCACCACCAAAACTATATATAATATTTTTAAAATATTTTTGCAACTAAATATGTACGAAAAACATTTGAAAAACTGCAAAAATTGCTGCTGATGCCAGGAGCGTAGCGACCGCCCTCCGAACCCTCCGACCGGAGGGGGCCCCCGCAAGAAAGGGGCCCCTAAAAGTGCCAAAATTGAATGGTGTGACTATAGGTGATTGACATCTATTGAAGCCATTGCACAAACCGTGTGGGTTTTACTGACAAAACCGTGAAGCAAATACGGAATACATGGAGGCCTACATTGTAGGCCTATTTATATGTATAATATGAACCATTTATGTTGCAAAAAAAAATAAATGCCGCATCCCGGTGTCTGCATTGTTATAAGGGGCCCGCCGGCCCGGACATTGTTGCTACGGCCCTGGCTGATGCTGTTAGGCCTACCGGTACTACCACTATTATTACTGCTATCACTACTACTGCTGCAACTGCTACTGCTACTACTGCTGCTGCTGCTGCTACTACTACTACTACTACCACTACCATTACCACTACCACTACTACTACTCAATACTACTACAACTTCTGACATTGGCAATAGTTAAAAGATATTCTTCTAATATAAACTTACTGTTAATTGAATATCTTACCTTCAATGTCGAGGCAATAGTCATTGAGCATGCTCCGAATGGTGTGTTTGTCGCAGTCGAGGTACCATTGCTGGTTTATTTTGCCATGTCTGGGATATGTAATTACCCGTGTGCCAGCCGCCTTATTGCCACGCTCCACATCAAGCACCATACCGTTCAGCTCGCTTATGATGACAAAAGCCTGAAAGATGAAAATTGAACGACATAAACTCAATAATAATTTTTATCACTCAATAAATATGCGTTTGGCTAAGAAAGGCAACCGTTGACTGAGAAACCATTAATAATGAATAGTAAAAAACTGTTTCATATATATAAGTCACCAAAAAACTCAACACCAAGATCATCCCAGCTAATGTTTGTTTAAATCTAAGAAAGATACATACAGTTGTGGAAATCCAACTACTGTTTGCATAGGTAGGCCTAGTCTACTCTACGTACCTTTTTATGCCCGCAAGCCATCGCGAGTGTCGAATCGAAGAACAGAGAGACGGAGGGAGATCCTGTTCAGGAAAAAATAATATAATTTATATCTAGTTTATTCAAGAAAATTAATTTGACAGACCTCAATTTATTAGGTCTACATGAAAAAGAAAAGAATTAAAAAAATAGAAAAATAACAGTAAGGGTGGCTGTCGCTCGGAGCACAGCCCGTCAGGAAAACCAGTTATTCTGCTGTCATTAACGATGTGAGACATTGTCTGCACCTCTCCGCAGTCGCAGATAGGGTTCGAAACTTGATTTACCGCGCAGCGACCCTGACCGGTTCTGAATCGGTTCAGCGTTGTCCAGTTGCTGACCATTCTACACTCCAGGTCGAATTAGCTGCCAAGTCCTCAACTGGTGGGTCCAACTACATGTATGTGGGCCTTCTCGATGGGCATGGGATCAGCGTTCTCGTCGCGCCCCTTGTCAGTACCCAGATGCGAGTGGATTTCTAATCTACCAATAGCCTGAGGATAAGCTAATGATCCTACAAGCAGGACTGAATTCTGGTCACAAGCTAACGAGAGACCTCGGTACGTTAGTGCCCAATGACTTCGAGACCATAGGAACTGCGTTTCAAGTAGGCTACTTCAACTCAACGTCGAGGGTCTGTCGGCGGTCAAGCGCACACTCATTAGTAAGATAGCATCATGATTACCATCATCATCGTCCTCCTCCTCCTCTTTCTTTTCCTCAGTCGTTAACCAACGAACCAAAACTCGAAGCCAGGTTTGAATAAATAATTATTTACCCCAAGTTTCAATAAATTTGACCCAGGTTTGAATAAATCTATCCCAAATTTATCACGGAAAGCGCGAATAGGCCTACGCTCGATTTTACTGCGCTTAGATCGAATTAGCGTAGTGGTCTCTGAGAATTTTACCTCTTGGTTGACTTCAAGAATGCCAGAAAGCGGGCTTCTTGTATTCAGAAGTCGATGAAGATCGTATCAACTTCCTATTCTATAGTCATTTCCTATTCATCAAGACACTTTTATAACACAGCTGCAGCGTCGGTACACGTCACTTCCGTGGGAAAATCCCAACGTCAACAATAATTACTTCCGCTAAAATGCAAGTGCAACTTTTACCATGGCCAATATTTTTTAATTAGGGCCTATAGTAACTACAATAACAATAATAGTAATAATAACAGAAATAATAATAGTAATAATAATAACGACAATATAATGGCGCAGAAAGGCTGTCATACCACACAAACAGGGGCGAATCACAAACGGCTTAGGCTACTGTGAGATAATATAATCCTTAGCAAACAAATTATATCCAAGCTTTGATTTGAAAGAGTTCATTGAGGCGCCAAACTGATGTCCGGTGGACCTTGGAAGACTGTTCCAACATGTTGCATAGGCGAAATGACAGTTTATATTATTGTGGGGCTGAAACATGTCTTCATCTCCCCTTTCCATCCACCACCAAGTGGCTCCATGCAGTTAAAACTGAATGGGTTTGAATAGCAATTTGAGCCTCGCCAGTCGGGGTCAGCGCTAGGTGCATTTTGAGCACTACTTGGTGCTTATAGTTATCTCGTGAGAAGATTTTGAAGGGTTTTTACTGCATAAATTAAAATATGAATAGTTGTTTTCCACTGAGGAGTGAGGACTGCGAGCATAGGCTTACGAGTCTGTGTTTGCCCGAAAAACCATACTTGCCCGAAAGTTGACGACCTTTTTCCGTTTGGGTATGCGTTTTCCCGACAAAACAGACTTGCCCGAAAGATTAGCCCCCTCTGGACCCCCGCCTCGTACGCCTATGAATGCGAGTAATCTACTATTACAAGCCTAGTAAATGGTGAGGGATAAGTGAGTAGGCCTAAGCGTAGTTGTTGGTTGTATAAAGAATAAGCTGCACTCTTGATACAACAACTAATAATTATGTTTAAACAGTTGGACCCGCATGCATGAAACAGCTGAAATGTCCTTTTTTGAAAACGTCAACAGTAATTGCTTCCGCTTAAAATGCCTCAGCAACTTTTATTGTGGCCAATATTTCTTAATTATAGTGACAATAATAATAATAATAATTAGGCTATAATAATAATAATATTCCAGCGCATCTCCATGAATGGGGTATAGGCCTATAGGCTACATTAGGCCTATACAACGCTTTAACGCTGTCGCTTTCACACTCTTTTATTAAGCCCGTAATTGACATGGATAATGGTGGTATGACTGACTAAAATTCACAGCTTTGGTTTTGTTTGGAATATTGTGTTGAAAAAATTATAGCGACAGTTTATATGGCTCCGAAACGTGGCCGTGCCGCTTCAAGGGGTCTTCACAAACGCCTAACTGCCGGATATGCCATAGAAAAGAGCAAGGCCGTAGCCAAGATTTTATTTCGTGAGGTGTTTCTTCGGGCGCCGAAAAATTTGTTTCTTCGGCCCAAAAATGTTGATGAACTTTTTTAGTCGTCCGGTCAAAATCTCGGAAAACCACACTATTTTCTGGCCAAAAAGTTGACCTTTTTTAGTCATTCGATCGAAGTTTCGTTCCTTTCATTTCGGGGTGTGGGTGTGGGTGTTTTCATGGATTTTATGTAACGTTTTTTTACATCATGTGCTAGTAAATGCGTTTTATTATTTTTTACATTTTTCATTGGGGGGGGAGGTGTTCAAACACCCCAAACACACCCTAGCTACGGCCTTGGCACACAGATGAGATTTAGGCTTTGATTTGAAAGTGTCCACTGAGGAAGCCAATCTGATGTCCGGTGGAAGGATTAAAACGAAAATTGGAAATTATTTTGAGAACGAGAATAGAACGAGCAAGGAAATACGCCTGAGAGAACCGAAATATAAATGTAGATATAGGAAGTATTTCAATTTCAAAGCAGAAATGATCGCACTGCGATGATTTTTTTGACTTGTTGCTCACTATCATGCATCCAGGTCTATGTTACAGTTCTGAAAGTTTGTCCGTATGTAAGCGATGACATGACTGTGTGTCTGTATAAAAAAGACTCTGAAAGACTGAAACGGAACCATTTAGGATGATGCAACTTTTTAATGCAAATTTGTTGGTCATTGTGACTATGTTTCACTTTAAATCCCGAGTTATGAACATTTTAAATTTTGATGCGGTAGTTAACGATGCATTAATTTTCATTAGGGATGCCACTTTGAATTTTAAACAGGTCAGAAACAAGGCTAGAAAAAGCTAGATTGAGAATTTCTCTGAAAAATACATGATTTTTTTCCACTTGCAATTTCTGAGGACCTTTTTTATAGTCATCCGACCAAAATATTCTGTTTTTTCCGTAAATTTTTTAAATTTCTGATGAAGTATCTTAAATTCTTTCGCTCCAAAATTTGCACTTTTGGCTCCAAAACCGAAACTTTTGCGGATTGTAGGCCTATGTAGCTTGTGGGCCATCTTTGCATAAATTATATGCATAATTATATGCATGTATGTAAGATTATATACAAGCTTGTATGGTATGCGTATTGTACAATACATGTACAATTGCACACAGATAAGAAGATTTGTTTGTCAGATAGACATATATACAGTGATGTTAAATTATATTTTGTTATATAAATTGATGAAATTCTCTGCTCGAAGAAACTTGGTTTGGGTGATCGGCTAATTTACCGACGCCATCCGGTCACTTCACAAAATGTATGTATGTATGCATGTATGTATGTACTATGTATGTATGTATGTATGTATGTATGTATGTATGTATGTATGTATGTATGTATGTATGTATGTATGTATGTATGTATGTATGTATGTATGTATGTACATGTATGTATGTATGTATGTATGTATGTATGTATGTATGTATGCATGTATGTATGTATGTATGTATGTATGTATGTATGTATGTATGTATGTATGTATGTATGTATGTATGTATGTATGTATGTATGTATGTATGTCGCCCTTTTGTCGACTCTCTTTTGTCGGCGCTCTTTTGTCGGCGCCCTTTTGACGGGTCACCGGAGTGGCATATTATGGGCAATTGGCATAGACGTCTGCCGACATAATTGCAAGAGGGGAAACACAATCTACATGGTCGAATATCACAGCAGGAGTTTAAAAATGCAACATGTTTATTTTCTTATAAGTTTTTAAATGTAAATATCTCAGTTTTACATTAGTATTAGTGCAACTAATGAACATTGAACATACGTCTAATTAGTATCAGCAGTGCGAAACATTTGTTAGTAATCCAAAGTAATAGGCTAGTTAATAAAAATCGGTGTCAATCTTCCAGGGAAGAAGAGCCCTCTCGCACACATGTGTGGGCGCCCATGATGAGTTGTGAATCAGTTGGTCTTTTTTATAGACCATGTCTTCCGAATAAAATCCACCGTTATGTTAATAGGCTATAATATATGTATGCATTTTCGTCTAAGCTAAAAAAGCAACAGGTAAAACGAAGTATGGTCTATGTGTAGATTGACAGTCTATAGAGATGTCTCTGTGTGGACGTCGATTGATGTTCTACATAGTTTATCATAGAAAGTTAATCATGCGTCGCCAGTTAAAATTTATGTTAGTTCCGTGTGCTATCTAGAGCAAGATACATGAAATTGATAGTAATTCGTGAATATCATAATAAAGCTTGTGTGATCAAGTTCAATTGCTCGATGAAATCGATTCGAACTTTATTCCGACTCTAGGCAGGCGGTTTAGCTCACTCAGAGAGTCGAGAGCCTACTTAAAGAAGTTCAAATTTCCAGCATTGATTTGGTCTTTTGTGGACTGCATATTTGATCACCTTCGCTGCCTGCTGTTTATTCTCGGCTGTACACAAATATCAAGTTAAGTAATAAATATATTGGACATGGGTATTGAGTAGGCTATGAATAAAAATAGATAGCTGATCAGATAATAAAATAACTGTTTAGGCGCTTATTATATTTATTCGTTGGTTGGTTGAGGTTTAAACTCCCCAAACCGCTGTCTGATAGAATCATGGTCCAAAAATATAATCCATTTAGACCCTTTCGTTAGGCTATTATCAGTGGCGTAGCAATAGGTCGTTCAACTCGTGCAGTGCACGTGGGCCCACGGCTGTAGAGGGCCCCCCGGCCTATTATATACTGTAGTTGGACTACTCAATAAGTTTGCTTAGGTATAGCCTAATGGTTCTAATCGCTGGATTCTGTCACAGTCTTCAAAAATAAGTTATGAAGAATGGCCTACTGAGCAATCCAAGTTAACCCTCAGCGGATCCAGCGAAATTAGTGTTCTGGGGCAAGTTGACGGAGGGGGCATTAGGGCCTATTCAGAATATTATTTACTCGAATTTCAATGACAACCAATACTTAACATCTGATGCTGGTTTGTTGCAGTTTTCTTACCATCAATGTCAAGAGCCATGTTCGAGTCGGTGCGGTTCGAAATCAATTTGCCGTTCTGCTCCCACTGCTGGTTCTGATCACCCGCCTTGAAGGGGTTCACAACAAGCTGGCCACCTGACACAAAGATTCAATACAAACTGAATACTATACTAATTTACTGGTTATTTATAACGTAGCCTATATATAAAGTAAATACGTATATATAGGCCCAACACTAGCTTGCTGGTTTTATATAATTTATAGCTCACAACCAGAAAACTAGTGCAGTAATTAGTTCACATTATAATTTTCATTTTGTTGTTCTAAACATGCATGCATACAAAATACTGTCTGATATCAAATTAGCAAGCCTTCGCTAACTGATGGCCATATCTTACCTTCAATATCGAGACAAAAGTCGTTGAGCTTGCTCCGAATGGTTCCTTTTGCGCTGTCGAGGTACCATTGCTGATTTATTTTGCCATGTTTGGGATATGTAATTACCCGAGTGCCAGCCGCCTTATTGGCGCGCTCCACATCAAGCACCATACCGTTCAGCTCGCTTACGATGAAAAAAACCTGAAAGATGAAAACTGAACGACATAAACTCAATAGTAATTTTTATCACTCAGTAAATAAGAGTTTGGCTAAGAAAAGCAACCTGATAAACCATTTATTAAATTATGAATAGTAGGCTAAACAAAATGTTTCATATATATAGGTCCCCAAAAAACTTAACACCAAGATCATCCCAACTAATGTTTGCCGACGGCAACGGCCTCTGTTGTCATAAGCTGTCGTTAAACTACGGAATCCTCCTCCTCTCACTCACAAGCCGACCCAATATGGGGTGAGGGTTGCGTACACGTAAATCGGAGTAGAGATCTGCGACGTCACTGGGCCACTTCTGCAGCGCTGCTGGACTCTGGCCAGGGCCCGATTTGAACAGAGTGAGGCCCTAGGCAATTTCAATTATGAGGCCCCACTTAAGTTAAGAATAAAAACAGAAAAAATGCATATTGCTACATCTAAGTACATGCATATTTCTAATGCATATTGCGCCAGTGATCCATGTTTGATCAACTACTGTTTGTCTCTAACGAGTCTAATTGTAATTGATACACTCGTTTTATTCCATTTTTTATGGTTTAGGCCTATAGGCCTACATGCCAAAAATCACAATGAAGTTTTACATGATTACATCAATTTTTTCCTGCAAGAATTCGTTTTAATCAATCGCGCTTTTGTTTAGGCAGGAATGTTTTCATCAATAGGGCCTATCACTTCTATTTAATTAGAAATCTATTTAATTAGAAATCATTAGTCATGAATCCAACTTCGATTTCAGCGAGATTGTTTTAATCAATCCCACTTCTATTTCAGTAAAAATATTTTTATTAATCCGACTCATTTTCATCAATTCGACTTGTATCTGATAAACACTGAAACGGTGAAAACCGTGAAACCCATGCAATGGCGAATAATTAAATACGCTAAGATGCACTTTTACCCTCGCTCAAATATTCAACTAACATGTTCTTCCTCACTTTCCGCCATAGGCTACACAATAATAATATAGGCCTATCGGTTGACGCGAGTTCTTACGGTGTATGACGCAAGCGTTCAACTTAATTAGGCCTAACTATTAAAGAACTAGACTAAAAGAGCAAGTGTGTTCGAACTTAAGTCAAAATTCGGTGGCTTTTATAATTTAGAAGTTCATTTTTGGAGGCCCCCCAGAATCCGGAGGCCCTAGGCAGTTGCCTAGTTTGCCTACAGGTAAATCCGGCCCTGACTCTGGCATCTGTCTCAGACTGTCTGTGTACTAAAGTATAATATTATGCTGAAGTATATAGTAAGTTGGACATTAAAACTATATTAGTCCAGGTCTAAAAATATCTAGCCTTTACCCTAGTCATACGCAGTTCCTCACACCTGTCGTTCATTGTTAACAATTTTTGATGAGAATGACGTTGCGAAGTCTCTAACCTAAGCCGCAAACGACATTAAAAGTCTTATATGTAGACCAATAATATTATGACACGAATAAGTCCTAGCGTTAGAAATGAATAACTCAATAAAACTGCTCAAAGCTGCCGAATTCGATACATAGGCCTAAAGAAATTACTACTCTAATTATCTTCATTGAAATCTTGAAACACTGTTTTTATCAGTAAGTGGAATAATTGGGTTATTTTGCAAAAAAATTAGATTCTAAAAATTGCCATTACATTGTGGAAACTCAAAAAGAAATTCTTGTAGTAAGGATAGCCTGCGTATTAGGCCTATATATTTATGTGGGCTGAGTACTCAGTGAGTAGCCGTTTGGTCAGAGTGTTATTAAGCATTGCGAATTATTCGATCCTCGTTCTGGAAAAGCCCTTAGCAGGTAATTGTCTTAAAATTTCTCAATGCGACAGTATGATGCCAAATCATTAATGGCAATAATAAGATATCTCTATTATTTTATGATAGTGTGTAATGTCTATTATAGCCTAATATAAATTATTAAACAGCTATGGTCAATAGGCCTAATTCTGTCTTTAGTCTTGAAGAAGAAAAGGCACATCGGAATAAACTAAAACTCATGAGCAAATTATATAGGCATGTAAGAGCAGCGAAGCCAGAAATACGAACGTCAGGCCTAACTGGTTTGGATTGCGTCAATAAAAACAAACCATAGTTTAAATAATTAGTGAACATCTACTCCACGTTTCTAACCAATCTTCTCGGACATGGGCGCCTCAGATACTATGGCAGGATGAGCAGGCGTAGGTGGAGAAAAAGAAGGAGGAGGAGGAGAAGAAGAGGAGGAGGAGGAGGAGAAGAAGAGGAGGAGGAGGAGAAGAAGAGGAGGAAGTGAAAGAGGAGGAGGAGGACGAAGAGGAGAAGGAGGAGGAGGAGGCAGAATATGATGGTCACGGAAATGTTCACAGAATGCTATTCATTTTTGTGAACATGCAGTGTTGTTGCATGATCTATCCGCTCTTGCGACAATCATCAATTGCATTTAAAAAAGAAACTTTTAACTATTAAGGAACTAATAAAAAAATTTAAGGAACTTATAAAAACTTTCTAAATGCACGCTCACAACATTTGAGAAACGATATTAATGTGCAGCGCGAAAATGAAGCCATAGTAGCCTGAATTTAAATCTAAGAAAGATAGGCCTACCTACAGTTGTGGAAATCCAACTATGGCTAATATAGGTAGTCTACGTAGCCTACCTTGTTAGGCCCGCAAGCCATCGTGGATTTCGAATCAAAGAAGAGAGAGACGGAGGGAGATCCTGTTCAGGAAAAAATAATATAGTTTATATCTAATTTATCCAAGAAAATTAATTTGACAGACCGCAACGTATTGGGCCTACATGAAAAAGAAAAGAATAAAAAAGAAAAGAAAAATAACTGTAGGCCTATGAGTGGCAGTCGCTCGGATGAAGTCTGAGTAGTCCACCGATGACAGAAACGAATAGCACAGTGTGAGAAGCTTCCTTATCATCTATTGACTGTGCTCATACATGGGTCCAACATTATTTCGGTAGCGCTTCAACTGAGCAGAGTGTAAGGTTTCATAAGCTAGCTTAGAAATGCATTCACATAACTCAATTTGTTATATTAATTGTTTGCTATCGTAAGCGCAATAAAATAAAAATTATTATGTTCTTAAGATCTGCACTTATGTTTCATTTCCAAGACTTTCTATCACTTTCTCTCATTGTCCTCATCACTCTATTGCTCTTAGGCCTATATCCTACGTGGCTTTTAGACTTTTATATTCATTTTTCCAACAGTCTCACTATCTTTTCCGAGCATCCGTAGTGTCTCATTACTCTCCACACCCCCTTCCTCTACACTCTGTCAAAGGCCTTCCTGAAGTCTATGTAGCACACATAAAGGTCCTTCCCAAATTCATCATATTTTTCCGCTATCTATCTTAAGGTGAATATTTGATCGATTGTGCTTATGTTTACCTTAAATCCCGCTGATAGAATCTCCTCTGTCCTTTTCTTTATTCTTTATTCATAGTGAACACACTATGGATGAAAAATGACGTTTTCTACTTTTTTAGTGACAAAATTTTCAAATGAGATGATTGTATTGGTAGCCTATGTAACGACGATGTAACGCGATTTTCATATGTCTTATTGTCAGAATCTCATTTATCACATTTTTAAAAGCCATTATTCTTTGCGAGGCAAGTAGGCATAGATGTTATAAGCCTGTACTCTGTACTAGTCTGTAGGCCTACATCCAACTTCTGTGGCAGGCCTATGTTCTTTTCATTTTTGAAGTCTGAAGCAAGTAGCTATCCAGCCTTGTCTTATGAACGTCTGAATGCTTGCCTTTCTACTGCAGTTGATGGCGTCTTCTAAGAACCAGCTTAGAAATCACAGGGGCATATCGGTATGTCATGATAAAATTTGCCGTATGACGCTTAGAACACTATGTGAGTGAAAACTGACATAACAATTTCTGATTTAACTCTTATATTTTATAATACTGCGTATAAAAATCTGGTGTGAAAGCTTCATCATATGAAATGATCAAGCGTTTTGGTTCAGGAATTACTTAGCTATGGGAGTCTGTCAAAACGTCCCACTCAGCCTGGTTTGTCGAAGTACATGCAATGCTTAATTGTTAGAGATTAAAAAATTGGGCCTGCCAACTCAACGTCGAGGGTCTCGGCGGTCAAGCGCACACTCATAAGTAAGATTAATTCATTCGGACATTTATATAGCGCTCCTTCAAGTAAAAAACTACTCAGAGGCGCTCCCGACTCCAGCACGCTCAAAAAGAACAGTTTTAAGTTTTAGTAAGATAACATCATGATTATCATCACCATCATCATCGTCATCCTCCTCCTCTTTCTTTTTCTCAGTCGTTGGCCAACGAACCAAAAATCGAAGCCAATTTGAATAAAATTAATTCACCCCAAGTTTCAATAATTTTATATTTACCCCAAGTTTGACTACGGTCTACACAGTACTTATCCCAAATTTAACACGGAAAGCGCGAATACGATCGATTTTCTGCGGTTAGTTCAAATTAGCATAGTAAGTTGTCGCTGTGAATTTTACCTTTTGGCTGACTTCAAGGATGCCAGAAAGCGGGCTTCTTGAATTCAGTAGTCGTTGAAGATCGTACCAACTTCCTATTCTATAGTCATTTCCTAATCATCAAGACCCTTTTATAACACAGCTGCAGCGTCGGTACACGTCACTTCCGTGGGAAAATCCCAACGTCAACAATAATTGCTTCCGCTAAAATGCAAGTGCAGCTTTTACCATGGCCAATATTTTTTAATTATAGTAACTATAATAATAATAATAATAATAATAGTAATAATAATAGAAATAATAATAGTAATAATAATAACGACAATATAATGGCGCAGAAAGGCAGTCATACCACATAAACAGAGGCGAATGACAAACGGCTTAGCCTACTGCGGGATAATCCTTAGTAAACAAATTATATTCCAAGCTTTGGACTTTGGAAGACTGTTCCAACATGTTTTATAGGCGCAATGACAGTTTATATTATTGTCTACTGTGTTTTCGGTGGCAATGTAACTCTTTGTAGGTCTAAATCCGGTTGAAAAATCTTCAATTCAAGCTACGCGAAGTTTCGTTTTGGTTCACGTGGGGCTGAAACATGACTTCATGATTCATCTCTCCTTTACATCCACCACCAAGTGGCTCCATGCAGTTACAACTGAATGGGTTTGAATAGCAATTTGAGTCTCGCCTATCGTGGTCAGCGACAAGTGCATTTTGAGCATTGCTTCGTGCTAATAATTATCTCGTGAGAAGTGTTTGAAGGTTTTTTACTGCATAAATTAAAATATGAATAGTTGCTTTCCACTGAGGACTGCGAGTAATCTACTACTACAAGCCTAGTAAATGGTGAGGGATAATTGAGTAGGCCTAAGCGTAGTTGTGGTAAAAAGAATAAGCTGCACTCTTGATAGACTACAACAACTAATAGGCCTATGTTTAAACAGTTGGACCCGCATGCATGAAACAGCTATAATGTCCTTTTTTGAAAACGTCAACAATTATTGCTTCCGCTTAAATACCCCAGCAACTTTTATGGTGGCCAAAATTTCTGAATTATAGTGATGATGATGATGATGATGATGATGATAATAATAATAATAATAATAATAATAATAATAATAATAATTATAATAATAATAATTATTATAATAATAATAATAATATTCCAGCGTATCTCCATGAATGGGGCAATTGGGGCATATAGGCTACAACGCTTTAAAGCTGTCGCGTTCACACTCTTTTATTAAGCCCGTAATTGACATGGATAATGGTGGTATGACTGGCTAAAATTCACAGCTTTGGTTTTGTTTCAAATATTGTGTTGAAAACAATTATAACGACAGTTTATATGGCTCCGAAACGTGGCCGTACCGCTTCAAGGGCTCTTCACAAACGCCTAACTGCCGGATAAGCCATAGAAAAGAGCAAGGCCGTAGCCAAGATTTTATTTCGTGGGGTGTTTCTTCGGGCGCCGAAAAATTTGTTTCTTGGGCCCAAAAAGTTGATGAACTTTTTTAATCGTCCGGTCGAAATCTCGGAAAACCATACTATTTTCTGGCCAAAAAAGTTGATGACCTTTTTTAGTCATTCGATCGAAGTTTCGTTCCTTTCATTTCGGTGTGGGGGTTTGGGTGTTTTCATGAATTTTATGTAACTTTTTAACACCATGTGCTAGTAAATGCGTTTTATTATTTTTTACATTTTTCATTTGGGAGGGGGGAGGTGTTCAAACACCCCAAACACACCCTAGCTACGGCCTTGACACACCGATAAGATTTAGGCTTTGATTTGAAAGTGTCCACTGAGGCAGCCAATCTGATGTCCGGTGGAAGAATTAAAAAGAAAATTGGAAATTATTTTGAGAACGAGAATAGAACGAGCAAGGAAATACGCCTGAGAGAACCGAAATATAAATGTAGATATAGGAAGTATTTCAATTTCAAAACAGAAATGATCGCACTGCGATGATTTTTGTGACTTGTTGCTCACTATGCATCCAGGTCTATGTTACAGTTCTGAAAGTTTGTCCGTATGTAAGCGATGACATGACTGTATGTCAGTCTAAAAAAGACTCTGAAAGACTGAAACGGAACCCTTTAGGATGCTGCAACTTTTTAATGCAAATTTGTTGGTCATTGTGACTGTGTTTCCCTATAAACCCCGAGTTATGAACATTTTAAATTTTGATGCGGTAGTTAACGATGCATTAATTTTCATTAGGGATGCCACTTTGAATTTTAAACAGGTCAGAAACAAGGCTAGAATAAGCTAGAGTGAGAATTTCTCTGAAAAATACATGATTTTTTTTCACTTGCGATTTCTGAGGACCTTTTTTATAGTCTTCCGACCAAAATATTCTCTTTTTTCCGTTAATATTTTTAATTTCTGATGAAGTATCTTAAATTCTTTCGCTCCAAAATTTGCACTTTTGGCTCCAAAACCGAAACTTTTGCGGATTGTAGGCCTATGTAGCTTGTGGGCCATCTTTGCATAAATTATATGCATAATTATATGCATGTATGTAAGATTATATACAAGCTTGTATGGTATGCGTATTGTACAATACATGTACAATTGCACACAGATAAGAAGATTTGTTTGTCAGATAGACATATATACAGTGATGTTAAATTATATTTTGTTATATAAATTGATGAAATTCTCTGCTCGAAGAAACTTGGTTTGGGTGATCGGCTAATTTACCGACGCCATCCGGTCACTTCACAAAATGTATGTATGTATGTGTGTATGTATGACTGTATGTGCTATGTATGTATGTATGTATGTATGTATGTATGTATGTATGCATGTATGTATGTATGTATGTATGTATGTATGTATGTATGTATGTATGTATGTATGTATGTATGTATGTATGTATGCATGTATGTATGTATGTATGTATGTATGTATGTATGTATGTATGTATGCATGCATGTATGTATGTCGCCCTTTTGTCGACTCCCTTTTGTCGGCGCTCTTTTGTCGGCGCCCTTTTGTCGTGCGCCATTTTGACGGGTCACCGTAGTGGCATATTATGGCCAATTGGCATAGACGTCTGCCGACATAATTGCAAGAGGGGAAACACAATGGACATGGTCGAATATCATAGCAGGAGTTTTAAAATGCAACATGTTTATTTTCTTATAAGTTTTTAAATGTAAATATCTCAGTTTTACATTAGTATTAGTACAATTAATGAACATTGAACATACGTCTAATTAGTATCAGCAGTGCGAAACATTTGTTAGTAATCCAAAGTAATAGGCTAGTTAATAAAAATCGGTGTCAATCTTCCAGGAGGAGAAGAGCCCCTCTCGCACACATGTGTGGGCACCCATGATGAGTTGTGAATCAGTTGGTCTTTTTTTCTAGACCATGTCCTCCGAATAAAATCCACCGCTATGTTAATATAATATATGCATGCATTTTCGTCTAAGCTTAGCTTAAAAAAGCAACAGGTAAAACGCAGTATGGCGTAGGTACTGTAGATTGACAGTCTATAGAGAGAGATGTCTCTTTATCGACGTCGATTGATGTTCTACATAGTTTATCATGGAAAGTTAATCATGCGTCGCCAGTTAAAATTATGTTAGTTCCGTTTGCTGTCTAGAGCAAGATACATGAAATTGATAGTAATTCGTGATTATCATAATAAAACTGGTGTGATCAAGTTCAATTGTTCGATGAAATCGATTCGAACTTTATTCCGACACTAGGCGGTTTAGCTCACTCAGAGAGTCGAGAGCCTAGGCCACTTAAACCATTTCAAATTTCCAGCATTGATTTGGTCTTTTGTGGACTGCATATTTGATCACCTTCGCTGCCTGCTGTTTATTCTCGGCTGTACACAAAGATCAAGTTAAGTAATAAATATATTGGACATGAGTAGGCTATGAATAAAATAGACAACTGATCAGATAACAAAATAACTGTTTAGGCGCTTGGATATTATTCGTTGGTTGGTTGAGGTTTAAACTCCACAAACCGCTGTCTGATAGAATCATGGTCCAATAATATAATCGATTCAGACCATTTCGTTAGGCTATAATATACTGTCGTTGGACTACTCAATAAGTTTGTGTAGGTATAGCCTAATGGTTCTAATTGCTAGATTCTGTCACAGTCTTCAAAAATAAGTTATGAAGAATGGCCTACTGAGCAATCCAAGTTAAGCCTCAGCGGATCCAACGAAAATTAGTGTTCTGGGGTAAGTTGACGGAACACTGATGTCATCACTAGGGCATTAGGGCCTATCCAGAATATTATTTACTCGAATTTCAATGACAACCAATACTTAATATCTGATGCTGATTTGTTGCAGTTTTCTTACCATCAATGTCAAGAGCCATGTTCGAGTCGGTGCGGTTTGAAATCAATTTGCCGTTCAGCTCCCACTGCTGGTTCTGATCACCCGCCTTGTAGGGGTTCAGAACAAGCTGGCCACCTGATATAACGATTAAATACAAACTGAATACTATACTAGGGTGACCATATGTCCCGGTTTTCCGGGACATGTCCCGGTTTTTTGCGGTGCGTCCCGGTGTCCCGAAGACTTTGGCAAAATGGCAGAATTGTCCCGGTTTTTGACAAGAAGGAAAGTTGGATCTTGAAAACATCAGTTTTATGTAAATGACCCCAAAATAAGTCACAACGAAAGAGAAATTTTCAATTTATAAGGACTGTTATTACATATTTAGTAGGTTAGTGTGTAGCACTGAAATTTTGCCAATTTCTTTCAGCTACTTAAAATTCTGCCATTATTCTAAATTCAAATAAATTTCGGATGCTGAGGGCACACCCCTCCCAAAGCCTCTTTCCGCCGGTCGCTTCTGTAGGCCCCATAGACTAAACCTTAAATCTTTCTCTGGACTATTGATTACACACTGTGCGTCGATTGACAGTGTGATAATTAGAGTAGGCCTCTAGTGAGTCTAGTCTACTGCACTCATTGCACTGACGACTATATCAGATTGGAGATTTCTACACGGAAGTCTATGGTATCTATGCTCATTTCAAACTTAGGCTAATTGTGATGACACCTGCATGTTCGAACAACGTTCGCAGAACAGAATTTAGGACTAGCCCTAACTAAAAATATTACTCTCCCGAGAAATAGGCTATCGGTAACCTTAAACTTCTTCGAAGTCCGCAGTGTACACTATAAGCAACAATTAATATCCAATAACAGCTACTCCTGACTAGAGTAGCCTATAGGACTAGGCCTTCAATTGTTGGCCTATAGTCACGAAGTTATGGAATTACAATTATTGATAGTTTCTAAAAAAGTGTCCCGGTTTTTGATGGCCAAAAAATGGTCACCCTATACTATACTAATTTACTGGTTATTTATAACGTAGCCTATATATAAAGTAAATAAGTATATATAGGCCCGACACTAGCTTGCTGGTTTTATATAATTTATAGCTCACAACCAGAAAACTAGTGCAGTAATTAGTTGACATTATTATTTCCATTTTGTTGTTCTAAATATGCATGCATACAAAATACTGTCTGCTATCAAATAAGCAAGCCTTCGCTAACTGATGGTCATATCTTACCTTCAATGTCGAGGCAAAAGCCATTGAGCTTGCTCCGAATGGTTCCTTTTGCGCAGTCGAGGTACCATTTCTGGTTTATTTTGCCATGTTTGGGAAATGTAATTACCCGTGTGCCAGCCGCCTTATTGGCGCGCTCCACATCAAGCACCATACCGTTCAGCTCGCTTACGATGAAAAAAACCTGAAAGATGAAAACTGAACGACATAAACGCAATAATAATATTTATCACTCAATAAATATGCGTTTGGCTAAGAAAAGCAACCTGATAAACCATTTATTAAATTATGAATAGTAAACAAACTGCTTCATATTATTTAGGTCCCCAAAAAACTAACACCAAGGTCATCCCAACTAATGTTTGCCGATGGCAACGGCCTCTGTTGTCATAAGCTGTCGTTAAACTATGGACTCCTTCTTCTCCCACTCACAAGCCGACCCAATATGGGGTGAGGTTGCGTACACGTAAATCGGAGTAGGGATCTGCGACGTCACTGGGCCACTTCTGCAGCGCTGCTGGGATCTGGCATCTGTTTCAGACTGTCTGTGTTCAAAAGTATAATATTATGCTGAAGTATATAGTAAGTTGGACATTAAACTATAGTCCAGGTCCAAAAAATCTAGCCTTTACCCTAGTCATACGAAGTTCCTCACACCTGTCGTTCATTGTTAATATAACAATTTTGGATGAGACTGATATTGCGAAGTCTCTAACCTTAGCCGAAAACGACATTAAAAGTCTTAGCCTATATGTAGGCCAATAATATTATGACACGAATAAGTCCTAGCGTTAGAAATGAATAACTCAATAAAACTGCTCAAAGCTGCTGAATTTGATACATGGGCCTAAAGAAATTATTACTGTAATTAGGCTTATAATTATCTTTATTGAAACCTTGAAACACTCTTTTTATCAGTACTGAAATAATTGAGTTATTTTGCCAAAATCACATTTTAAAAATTATACAGAGGCAGAATATGATGGTCACGGAAATGTTCACAGAATGCTATTCATTTTTGTGAACATGCAGTGTTGTTGCATGATCTATCCGCTCTTGCGACAATCATCAATTGCATTTAAAAAAGAAACTTTTAACTATTAAGGAACTAATAAAAAAATTTAAGGAACTTATAAAAACTTTCTAAATGCACGCTCACAACATTTGAGAAACGATATTAATGTGCAGCGCGAAAATGAAGCCATAGTAGCCTGAATTTAAATCTAAGAAAGATAGGCCTACCTACAGTTATGGAAGTCCAACTACGACTAATATAGGTAGTCTACGTAGCCTACCTTGTTAGGCCCGCAAGCCATCGTGGATTTTGAATCAAAGAACAGAGAGACGGAGGGAGATCCTGTTCAGGAAAAAAAAAAATTTATATTTAGTTTATTCAAGAAAATTAATTTGACAGACCGCAACGTATTAGGCCTACATGAAAAAGAAGAGAATAAAAAAGAAAAGAAAAATAACTGTCGCTCGGATGAAGTCTGAGTAGTCCACCGATGGCAGAAACGATCGATAATATAATAGCACAGTGTGAGAAGCTAAGCTTCCTTATCATCTATTGACTGTCCTCATACACGGGTTCAACATTATTTTGGTAGCGCTTCAACTGGTGCTGAGAAGAGTGTAAGGTTTCATAAGCTAGCTTAGAAATGCATTCACATAACTCAATTTGTTATATTAAAATTATTTGCTATCGTAAGCGCAATAACATAAAAATGATTATGTTCTTAACCCGTTGGAGGTGAGGTGGGGTGTGACAAACCCCAGAGGTATTCTACCTAATTTTTTTGGTGGAAAACGTCAAACCACCTTGGATTATTTTTGTCTACCTTTGTGAATATGAAATACGGAAACTACAAAAATTTCAGGAATTTTGAACGAACAGTTTTTTAAAATTTTTAATGTATATTGGAAGGAAATTGCGATTTTTCGTATACAAACCGAACTTACACGGGCAAAGTACGCGACGGATAGGTTCACCTTCTGGCCATCTAATAAGGATTGAAAACAGATATTTGTTCGGCATAATCGCCTGTTTAGTTGATAATTGATCATAGAAGAATAGTTTAATTCAAATTAATGTTTTCCATTTGATATCGCAACTTGAAAATGAAAATATGTGTTGGGGTTTGTCAGACCCCACCTCACCTCTAACGTTACAATGCGTCACCTCACCTGCAACGGGTTAAGATCTGCACGTATTTTTCATATCCAAGACTCTCTATCATCATATGAAATGATCAAGCGTTTTGGTTCAGAAATTACTTAGCTATGGGAGTCTGCCAAAACGTCCCACTCAGCCTGGTTTGGCGAAGTACATGCAATGCTTAATTGTTAGAGATTAAAAAAATTGGGCCTGCCAACTCAACGTCGAGGGTCTCGGCGGTCAAGCGCACACTCATAAGTAAGATAATATCATGATTATCATCACCACCACCATCATCGTCGTCCTCCTCCTCCTCTTTCTTTTCCTCAGTCGTTTGCCAACGAACCAAAACTCAAAGCCAGGTTTGAATAAATTTACCCGAAGTTTCAATATATTTGTCCCAAGTTTGAATAAATTTACCCCAAGTTTAAATAAATTTACCCCAAGTTTAAATAAATTTACCCCAAGTTTAAATAAATTTACCCCAAGTTTAAATAAATTTACCCCAAGTTTGAATACGGCCTACACTAGTCTTATCCCAAATTTAACACGGAAAGCGCGAATACGCTCGATTTTCTGCGGTTAGTTCAAATTAGCGTAGTTGTCGCTGTGAATTTTACCTCTTGACTGACTTCGAGGATGCTAAAAAGTGACTGGAGGCTTCTTGAATTCAGAAGTCGTTGAAGATCGTATCAACTTCCTAATCTATAATAGTCACCTTCCTTGTCATCAAGACCCTTTTATAACACAACTGCAGCGTCGGTACACGTCACTTCCGTGGGAAAATTTCAACGTCAACAATAATTATTGCCTCGGCTTAAATGCGCCAGCAACTTTTATGATGGCCCATACTTCTCCATTATAGTGATGATGATAATAATAATAATAATAACAAGTGCATTTTGAGCATTATTATTATCTCGTGAGAAGATTTTGAAGGGTTTTTACTGCATAAATTAAAATATGAATAGTTGCTTTCCACTGAGGACTGCGAGTAATCTACTACTACAAGCCTAGTAAATGGTGAGGGATAATTGAGTAGGCCTAAGCGTAGGCCTAGTTTTTGTAAAAAGAATAAGCTGCACTCTTGATACAACAACTAATAATATGTTTAAACAGTTGGACCCGCATGCATGAAACAGCTATAATGTCCTTTTTTGAAAACGTCAACAATAATTGCTTCCGCTTAAATACCCCAGCAACTTTTATGGTGGCCAATATTTCTGAATTATAGTGACAGTAATAAAAATAATTATAATAATATTCCAGCGCATCTCCATGAATGGGGTATATAATATAATACATCATACAACGCTTTAACGCTGTCGCTTTCACAAACTCTTTTATAAAGCCCGTAGGTCTAATTGACATGGATAATGGTGGTAGAACTCGTTAAAATTCACAGCTTTTGTTCTGTTTGGAATATTTGTTGAAAACAAATTATAACGACAGTTTATATGACTCCGAAACATGGCCGTACCGCCTCAAGGGTTTTTCACAATCGCCTAACTGCTGGATAAGCCTTAGCAAAGAGCAAGGCCGTAGTCAGGATTTTATTTGAGGGGGGGGGGGTGTTTCTTCGGGCGCCGAAAAATTTGTTTCCTCGGCCCAAAAGTTTATGACCTTTTTTTAGTTGTCCGGTCGAAATCTCGGAAAACCATACTAATTTCCGGCCAAAAAAGTTGATGACCTTTTTTAGTCATTCGTTCCTTTCATTTCGAGGGGGGGTGTTTTATGGTTTCAAACACCCCAAAACAGAGGTTCTCAACCTTATTTCGGGCGCGACACATCTACATGTAAACTTGCAACCAAATAATTATGGCGACACACCACGAAATCATCATGTAAATATGTTAAAAAATTAAATTAAGCTAGCTTATAATTATATAATAGGCTATTATAGGCTATTGGAAATTGTTAAAAAGGTTAATGAATAAAATGTTGACACTGAATACTTTCTAATTATTGTATAATTCTAGATTCTTATTTTGCTGATCTAAACTTAAGATTCTACGTCGTTTTTTGACTGCTTTAATTGTTTCACCTAACAGCTTATGGGAACTTTTGCTCCTAGATTTATTTTCTTTGGGTCACAGTGCGATATATTGTCACGTTCTGAATGAGCAAACAACTAAGCGGACACACCCAACCATTTCGCGTGATCAATTTTAGATTCGCAAATATTTCTTCATGATAATTTTTCTCATTATTTTCGAAGGTTGCAGCATTTGGAAAAATGTTTAATCGGTTAACTTGTTAACGTCTTATAGCCTATGGCATGCTGCAGGTCCACATTACGTGGATAGCATGTGGGTTTATAAGCCTGCTCCCGATTGCGATCAAATGGAATAGATAGCCTAAATGAAGTGATACGAATATAATTATTATTCTCACAGCGCCTGCCAAAATGCTAAGTGAAGAAGTCCGTGTAGACTAATGCAAAAACCACGGATATAATACCGTACTGTGAGAATCCGCGACACACCAATTCTTCGCGACACACCAGCGACACACCATTTTTACGCGACACAACGCCGGTCGCTTCACACTAGTGTGTCGCGACACCGGTTGAGAACCTCTGCCCAAAAACACCCCCTAGCTACGGCCTTGACACACAGATAAGATTTAGGCTTTGATTTGAAAGAGTCCACTGAAACAGCCAATCTGATGTCCGGTGGAAGAATAAAAAAGAAAATTGGAAATTATTTTGAGAACGAGAGTAGAATAAAAACGAAAATGCACCTCAGAGAACCGAAATATGAATCGAAATAGGAAGTAGCCTATATCAAAACAGAAATTATAGCACTGCGATGATTTTTGTGATTTGTTACTGACTACCGTATGTATCCAGGCCTATGTTACAGTTCTGAAGGTTTTCCCATAATGTGTGTAAGCGATGCATGTCTGTCTAAAAAAGACTCTGAAACGATGATGTAACAATTTGTATGCATATTTGTAGGTCATTGTGACTAGCCTAAAAATAGCATGGTTAACTTTGAATCCCTAGTTATGAACATTTTAAATTTCGATGCGGTAGTTAACGATGCATTAATGTTCATCAGGGAAGCCACTTTGGATTTTAAAAAGGTCAGAAACAAGGCTAGAAAAAGCTAAATTGAGAATTTCTCCGAAAAATACATAAATTTTCCAACTTGAAATTTCTGACGACCTTTTTTATAGTCATCCGACCAAAATTTTCCACTTTCTCTTCTTCATTCTGTCTTCCATTTAATGTATAACTTCGCGCATTTGCGATTCAAAAGGATTTTTGCAAAGGAATATAAAATTTATAGGACCTAGGCTACTCAAATCTCGCAAGCAATTCATTATACATAGCAATGAATTTATCCACTTCTTCAGAGACGATAAGCTTTATTGTAACGGTGTAACAGTTTAAAATCATTCTTCTTCTTCTTTAGGTTCTCTGCCAAGCGGCAGGTCCAAACGTCCGAAGTCTCCACGTTTCACGCTGTTGTGCCATGTCCTTAAGTTCCCTGTATCCCTCTTCCATCTACATGTAGCAGTTTTTGTCTTCCTCTGCACCTCTTTCCCTCCAATCTTCCTTCAATTATTTCTTTCTGCAGTGAGTCACCTCTTAGCAAATGTCCCACCCAATTCTTTTGTCTTCTCTTTATTGCAGGGTACGACAAAAGAGTTGGATGGGACATTTGATAAATTCATATCAAATCAAATTTATTGATTCCAACGATGCACTAGAAAACTATGATCGCATATTATAGTAACAAGTTACATACACGGCTCATTCAGTTATGCAATAAGGAATTTCATTAAAAAGAAAAGAAATTGAGGTATGCGAGCCATTATATTTATCAAGTGCGAAGCAATCACAGCAGAAAATGTCGCATTGCGTAATTGGGAGCAACAGACTTGCCAAAGGCACAAAGCTCTGCTAAGAGGGGGGGGCCTATCTTGCTTGGTAGAATAAATAATTGAAGATGGCTGCAGCTTTAAGAGAGGAAGACACAAGGGAACACAAAATTTAGTGTCGAAAATGATTTTTTTGTAAAAACACAACAGATGAATGACAAACTTAACTAACTTGACTAACAATATTATTATGATACGTGCTTAACAAGACAGCGCATTTGAAATTGTAACTGAATAACGTCAGAATCATAAAATATGAGGCTAATCATAGGCCTACTAGAAGCTGACTACGCTAGTAGGCCTACAAGCATACCTATGCGAACCCCTAGCGGTGGATCCAATAATTTATAGCCTAATGTTCAGAAGGACGTAACAGATTACATAATATGTAATTAACATATTATGTCGTGCTAGTGATATTACTGTATCGGCCCAAAATAATATTGTGCCTGGTGCCATTATGTGGACGAGTGTTCTGACCCGCCAGTTAAAATTAAAATGTTATTTCAACGCGAGAGAGCTAGACATGAAATTAATAGTAATTCGTGAATATAATAGTAAAACTTCTATGATCAAGTTCAGCTGTTCGATTACATCGATTCGAACTTCATTACGGCACTAAGCAGGCGATTAGCTCACTGAGAGCCGAGAGCCTTCTTAAACGAGTTCAAATTTCCAGCATTGATTTGGTCCATGGTGGACTGCATAGTTGATCACCTTCGCTCCCTGTTGTTTATTCCGCTCTGAACACAAAGATCAAGTTAGTTAATAAAATATTGGACACGAGTGTGACTAAAAATAGACCGATCAGAAATATAATAACTGTTTAGGCCAGTGGAGTAGACAAGAGGGTTAAGGATTTAACCAACCCCCCATTGGCTTAGGAAATAGTTTTAAAAAGATTATTTATCCACCTAAATAATATAAAAAACAATTGCTGTAGTAACAGTTAATTTTTCTTAATTTATTCTCCTTGTTTATTCCATTTTTTATTCACTGTAATAGGGCCTACCGTTGGGTTGGTGTCAGGAAGGGCATCCGGCCAGAGCCGCCAGGCCATAAACAGCCCCCCATAATAAATTCCTGGCTACGCGTCTGGTTTAAGCGCTTGGATTTACTCATTGGTTGGTTGAGTTTTAACCTCCGCAAACCGCTGTCTAATGCAATCATTGTCCAATCACCGATTTAGACCCTGTCGTTATAATTATATTATAGTTGGACTACTGAATAAGTTTGTGTAATAGTTGTAATCGATGGATTCAGTCACAGTCATCAAAGAAAGTTATGAAGAATGGCCTACTAAGCAATCCAAGTTAACCCTCAGAGGATACAGCGCAGATTACAAGTTTCAACCACTTAAATTCACGCCAGAGCTGTAATAAAACACAACAAAAGTGACAAAACCACTGCAAAGGCTTCGCCTATCCCTGTCATAAAGGAGCCTAATATGCTTCGCTCCTGAACAATGACAGTGTCATTAGGGCCTAATCAGAATATAATTTACTCGAATTTCAATGCCAACCAATAAATTATGCTTATTAAATATCTTATGCTGGTTTGTTGCAGTTAACTCACCATGAATGTCAAGAACCATGTTCGGGTGGATGCTGTTGGCAATCAATTTACCTCTCCGCTCCCACTTTTGGTTATGATCATCCACCTTGTATTGGTTCAGAACAAGCACGCCACCTGACATAACGATTCAATACAAACTGAATACTATACTAATTTACTGGTCATCTATAACATACACAATTACACACTGTGTCCGGAAAAAAGAGACCCATTTTGTAAATATGAAAATAAATAGTAAACATTCGTCGATTTTTACAATTCGAGCACCATTTTATTCCTGACGTATTTGTCTAACATTTTTGAAAATATAAAAATTATTTGAAAACCAGTTCATGCCGGAAATGACATTTGCTAGATTCTTATGCAAAGAGCAGCATTGCTGCAGTAAAGTTCACGTGATGTAGGTTTAATGCACTTTCAGAGTAATAAATCTAAAGTTAAGCTGGTTCAGAATACAATTAAAAGAATTACTAAATTAGAATTTTAAAATTTCTATTTTGCATTTCGCCTCAAAATTCAATCATTAGACTCATTTTGCCAAAATCTCATATACAGACTTTGGCAAGCCTTGGAAAACGTTGTAGTCTCTAGCCACCGCCGCCATAGTGAAAAGGTATTATTCTAATAATTATAAGCTTACTGTTTATCGAAAATCTTACCTTCAAAGTCGAGGCAAAGGTCATTGAGCCTGCTCCGAATAGTTCCTGTTCCGCTGTCGAAGTACCATTGCTGGTTATTTCTGCCGTGTCTGGGAAATGTAAATACATGAGTGCCAGGCAACGGATTGGCGCGCTCCACATCAAGCACCATACCGTTCAGCTCGCTAATGATGATGTAATACTGAAAGATAAATATTGTACCACATAAACCCAATTTATTATTAAGTTACTCAATAAATATAAGTTTGGCCTAGAAAAGCAACCGCTTTCTGAGAAACTATAGTAAACAAACTGCTTTATATGTTGGTCGACACACCATGTAACGCACCAAGATAATTAATTGAACTCACAGGCTGGTTTCGCATGAAAGAGTTTCCCCTTAAAAGTCTCCCCCCCGAGGATTTTATTTTGAAACAGATTCTCTCCTGGCGGATCTGTTCCAGGATAAATTCGACTCCAGAGACCAGATTCTGAAAATAAAGTATTTAGGGGGGGGGGGGAGAACATTTCCTCCGCCTACGAAATAAAGTCTCCCTCGTTAAGTGTAAAATCGGCTACAGTAACTGTGGCATAAAATTCATAGATGAGCAGGTAAAACCGCTAGCCAGAGGAAACTCTGTTTCTGGGAGATACTTTGTATCTGGGAGACTTTATATTGTAACACCGGCCCAATCTGGAGGGTTTACGTACGCGTAAATGTGAGTGGGGTTCTGTGACGTCACTTGTAACTTTTGCAGCGCTACAGTTGGCATCTGACGTGTGTCTGTCTTTGTTCAATTAGTATAATCATTACCGTACGTTAAAGTGTATCCTATAGGCTAGTTGTATGTAATTGGACAATAAGCCCTATAGGTCGAGATCCAAAAACCTTCAGCCTAATACCCTTTAGGCTAGTCATCCAAAGTTACTCACAGCTGTCGTTCATTGGAAATAATATTATAAGGCCTACAATTTTAGATGCAAACGACATTAACAAGTCTCTAACGTAAACCGTAAACGACATTAAAAGTCTTTTAATGTAGACCAAAATGACACAGAAAACTTAAGAAAAACACCTACATTTGTGGAAATCCTTATACGACTAATATAGGTACTATTAGGTAGTCAACGTACCTGTCTATGCGGGCACGACATCGTGAATATCGAATCGAAGAACAGAGAGATGGAGGAAATCCTGTTCAGGAATAAAAATAACTAGTTCACTGATGGCAGAAACGAATAGCTCAGTGTCGAGCTGCTAGCTAGCCTAGCTTTCCTCTAAAAGCAGACTGGTTCGTCTTGTATCGACTTTCCTCAGAGGTCGAACATTTGGCAGCGTTTCAACTGCAGTGTTGAGCTGAGTCAAAGATTCCGCGGTTAGAAATTGCTAACACCCGCGCTATGCTTATAAAAGTATTCCCATACCTCAATTTGTCATAATTATTTTTTATTATTTTTCTATCGTAAGCGCAATAGACCAATTGTGCTTTTAAGACATAGGCCTACTCAGTGTGCGAATCTGTACCACCATGGGAGCAAGGGTGGGGGGAATCCTCATTTTCGCTGTTTCGCCCGCATGCATTTCCACACTTTTTGGGGAACGGGAGCAGTGATATTTCAGTTCTAAAAATAATTCCCAATTTCAGTTCAAATTCAGTTCTAAGACTCTAATTTCAGTTCTAATTCTATTTCTATTCTGAAAATAATTCCTATTTCAGTTCTAATTCAAGTTCTGAAATAATTTCAGTTCTTATTCAAGTTCTGAAATAATTTCAGTTCTAATTTGTCCAATCCACAAACATATAGGTAGGTTAGATCCTTACTGTATATATAGAAGTTTAGGTATTATGATTCTTACCCTATCAGTATAATTATTATTTCCAAGTGAATTGAGGTGTCAAGCCCGATTTCAACCCTATGCGTGCCGCTGATGCTTGATATGTGCCTAGGGCTCATGCTCAAATATCCCCCTCCCCCTACCGTAACCTCATACAGGCTGTAGGCTATATCAAATGCACCTGTAATTAACTTCCTTCGCCCTGTGTTCAACGGTGCCCAGTCATCCGTCACATTAAACAATGTCATGTTGTTTGACTAGCGATCCTATGTCTTCCTTCGCCCTGTGTTCAACGGTGCCCAGTCATCCGTCACATTAAACAATGTCATGTTGTTTGACTAGCGATCCTATGTCTTAGACCTGTACCAGGGCCCCTTTGTTTGAATGATTAAGAAAGCTAACGTAATATCTTAGATAGTTGTGGCAATATGCCCGGGGGAGGGAAAGTTATATCCGAAGATTACTGATCTTAAGGGTTCTGAGAAATGGATTGCCTGACTTTATACAGACTTGCACAGACAATGAATCACAAAAATCATCAGTGTAATAATTTTCAGGGCCCCTTTGTTTGAATGATTAAGAAAGCTAACGTAATATCTTAGATAGTTGTGGCAATATGCCCGGGGGAGGGAAAGTTATATCCGAAGATTACTGATCTTAAGGGTTCTGAGAAATGGATTGCCTGACTTTATACAGACTTGCACAGACAATGAATCACAAAAATCATCAGTGTAATAATTTTCGTTCTAAAATAATTCCTATTTCTATTCATATTTCAGTTCTCTCAGGCGTATTTCAGTTCTATTTCTATTCTCGTTCTCAAAATAATTCCTAATTTTTGTTCTTATTCTCGTTAACGGAATTGCATAATTTTACTTCTAATTTCTATTTCCGTTAATGAAAATATCACTGAACGGGAGGTTGGAGAGCCGGTATGGGTGGGGAAGTTAGGAATTGACCGGGAGCGGTGCGAACCCTAAATTTCCCGGGGGTGGAGACAGATGGGATAGCAACGAGGGAATGGTTTGCAATGTCAGTTGCTGTCCATCCTACGCTCCAGGTCGAATTAGCTGTCAAGTCCTCAGCTGGTGGGTCCAACTAGCCTACATGTATATGGACCTTCTCGAGGGAGATTGGATCAGCGTTCTTGTCGTGCCCCTTGTCAGTACCCAGATGCGAGTGGATTTATAGTCTACCAATACCCTGAGGATAAGCTAGTAATCCTACAAGCAGGACTGAATTCAGCCATGAATCCCAGTCATACGCTAAAGACAGACCTCGGTACGTCAGTGCCTGCCCAATGACTTCCAAGCCAACGTGCAGCTGCATTTTGAGTGTCTAAACACAACGTCAAGGGTCTGTCGGCGATCAAGCGCACACTCATAAGTAAGATAACATAGACATAGACATAGACATACTTTTTATTGAACCCAACAATAATGCATGATTATCATCACCATCATTATCATCGTCGTCGTCATCCTCTTTCTTTTCCTCAGTCGTTAACCAACGAACCAAAACTCGAAGCCAGGTTTGAATAAATTAACCACAAGTTAATTTAAATTAAAATCCCCGGGTTTGAATAAATTTATCCCAAATTTATCACGGAAAGCTAGAATACTTTCAATTTTCTGCGCTTAGTTCAAATTAGCATAGTTGTCGCTGTGAATTTTACCTTTTTGCTGACTTCAAGGATGCTAAAAAGTGGGTTTCTTGAATTCAGAAGTCGTTGAAGATCGTATCAACTTCCTGTTCTATAGTCACTTCCTATTCATGAAGACTCTTTTATAACACAGCTGCAGCGTCAGTACACGTCACTTCCGTTGGAAAATTCCAACGTCAACAATAATTGCTTCCGCTTAAATGCGCCAGCAACTTTTATGGTGGCCAATATTTCTTAATTATAGTGATAATAATTGTAATAATTATAATAATAATAATAATAATAATAATAATAATAATAATAATAATAATAATAAATATTAAAAATAATATTCCAGCGTATCTGCACGACTAGGGATTAGGCCAATACAACGCTTTAACGCTGTCGATATCACAAACTCTATTATTTGCATAAGCTCTTAATTGAAATGGATGATGGTGGTAGCACTTGCTAAATTTCACACAGTTTTTGTTTTGTTTGGAATATTTGTCGAAAACCATTTATGGTACTTATGGGTTATCTACCCTGATTTATTTTGACACAGTGTCTTTTGCCATGAATCGACCAGTTTCTAATGGCTAAACTAACCCTAACACTAACCCTAACCGACCCTCACGATGCCTAACCTGAGCCCTAACCGACCCTCACGGAAAAGACGTGGAATGACAACGCTGAAAAAATAAAAAAAATAAATCAGGGTAGATAACCCATAAGTACCCAATTTATAGCTACAGTTTAGGCTATATGGCTACGAAACGTGGCCGTACCGCTTCAAGGGCTCTTCACAACGAGAATAGAACGAGAACGGAAATATGTCTCAGAGAACCGCAATTTGAATAGAAATAGCCTAGGAAGTATTTCAAAAACACAAATTTTGAATTATCGCACTGCGATGATTTTTTGTGATTTGTTGCTCACTATGTATCCAGTTCTATGTTACAGTTCTGAAGGTTTGTCCGTATGTAAGCGATGCATGTCTGTCTAAAAAGACTCTGAAACGATGATGTAAACTTTTGAATGCAAGTTTGTAGGTCATTTTGACTAGCCTATGTTTCACTTTAAATCCTGAGTGATGAACATTTTAAATTTTGATGCGGTAGTTAACGATGCATTAATTTTCGATGCATTAATTTACCCCAAGGATGCCACCATGAATTTTAAGAACGGTCAGAAACAAGGCTAGAAATAGCTAAATTGAGAATTTCGCTGAGTAATAGGCCTACATGGATTTTTCCAACTTGAAATTTCTGACGACCTTTTTATAGTCATCCGACCAAAATGTTCTCTTTTTCCGTTAAAATTTCTATTTCTGATGAAGTTTCTTAAAGTCTTTCGCTCCAAAATTTGCACTTTTTGCTTCAAAATCAACACTTCTGCGGATTGTATGTCTATATAGGCTATCTTTGCATTTATCTTCAAAGACGACAAACTGTATTGCAACGGTGTAACAGCTTCAAATCAAATCAAATTTATTTATTCGAAACAATGTACTAGAATATTATGATCGCGTAATATAATAACAAGTCACATACAGTCATGTCTGGCTCATTCAGTGATGCAACAAAGTTTTAAAAAAGCAATTAAAGTAAAAATATGTAAGCCATTTCTTTTATCAAGTAAGAAGCAATCACAGCAGAAAATGTCGCATTGGGTGATTGGGAGCAGCAGGCTTACCAAAGGCACAAAGTCCCGTTAAGAGGGGTCTATCTTTGCTTGGCAAAATAAAAAATTAAAAAAATTGAAGACCACAGCTTTAAGAGAGGAAGACACAAGGGAACACAAACTTTAGAGTCGAAAATGATCTTGTTATAAAAACACAAAAGAGAAATAACAAACTTAACTAACTTCTAACAATTATAATACGTGCTTAACATAACAGCGCATTTGAAATAATTGTAACTGAATAACGTCAGAATCATAGAATATCAAGCTAATCATACTAGATTACTAGAAGATGACAACGCTAGTATAGGCCTATGGAATATGTCTGTGTGTACCCATAGCGGTGTAAGCTTATCCAATATAATGTTCAGAAGGATGTAACAGATCCTATATCGTGCTAGTGATATTATAGTATCGACACATAATTGTACCTGGTGCCGTTATTTGGATGAGTTTTCTAATGTTATGTTATTTTCATGTGATAGAGCTAGACATGAAATTAATAGTAATTCGTGAATACAATAATAAAACATCTATAATCAAGTTCAATTGTTCGATTACATCGATTCGAACTTCATTCCGACACTAAGCAGCTCACTCAAAGAGCCTAGAGCCTTCTTAAACGAGTTCAAATTTCCAGCATTGATTTGCTCCATTGTGGGCTGTATAGTTGATCACCTTCGCTCCCTGCTGTTTATTCCCCTCTGTACACAAAGATCAAGTTAGTTAATAAAATATTGGACATGAATGTGAGTAAAAATAGACCGATCAGAAAACAAGCCTATAAGAACATGTCTAGGCCAGTGGAGTAGACAAGAGGGTATATGATTTAACCCCGCTTCCCCATTGGCTTAGGAAATAGTTTAAAAAATTATTTATCCACCTAAATAAGAAACACAAAACAATTCTTTGTAGTAACAATTATTGCTTTTCTTCATTTATTCTCTTTGTTTATTCCCTTTTTTATTTGCTGCAATACCGTTGGGTTGGTGACATGAAGGGCATCCGGCCAGGGCTGCCAGGCCATAAACCCCCCATCATAAATTCCTGGCTACGCCTGGTGTAGGCGCTTGGATTTACTCATTGGTTGGCTGAGTTTTAACCTCCACAAACCGCTGTCTCATGCAATCATTGTCCAATCACCCACTTAGACCCTGTCGATATAATTGTATTATAGTTGGACTACTGAATTAGTTTGTGCAATGGTTGTAATTGGTAGATTCGGTCACAGTCATCAAACAAAGCTATGAAAAATGGCCTACTAAGCAATCCAAGTTAACCCTCAGTGGATACATTGCAGATTACATGTTTTTCAACCACTTAAATTGATGATGATTTAATATTTATTGCACATTTTAAAACTCATTATACAATATAGTTGAATATACAATCATGAACATTGCAGTACAGTACAATTGGAGTCAACAAAAGCTAGTAACTCATATTATTATGACCCCTCTTACCAATTAATATTCATGAATGTTTCATAGGATAGGCCTATAATAACTTAACTAGACTTAACTAACAATGAAATAGTGACTACTCATAATAATTATCTACAGTGCGAATAACAATAATACTATACTCCTACCAAAACTATAAACACTAATAATAATAATATTATAATAGTAATAGTAATGATAATTATTCATTTTAGGGCTGTAAATTATAAAAACCACGAAAAAACTGCAAAAGCTTCGCCAATCATTAAATTTTAATATCCTGGGCTCCTGAACAACACTGAAGTGTCATCAGGGCCTTTTCAGAATATAATATACTCGAATTTCAATGCCACCCAATAAATTATGCTTATTTAATATCTTATGCTGGTTTGTTGCAATGTTCTTACCATGAATGTCAAGAACCATGTTCTTGTGGTGGCGGTTCGAAACCAATTTGCCATTCCGCTCCCACTGCTGGTTCTGATCATCGGCCTTGTAGGGGTTCAGAACAAGCTGGCCACCTGATATAATGATTAAGGATTCAATACAAACAAAATACTTTAGGCCCTACTAATTTACTGGCTACTTATAACGTGTATATATATAAATATATAGGCCGAACAATAGCTTACTGGTTTCATAATTGATAGATCACAATCAGAAAAACAGTGCTTTGTATGTGAACTTTTATAGCGCCCCTTCAAATCCACTACTCACATGAGCTCCCCCCACTGCAGCGCGGACACTGCATCGGAGTTTCAAGCCGAAGCGCTGAGCAATTATGAGCGAAGGACTTGCCACCACAACCACCAACACCACCACAACCAACACCACCACCACAACCACCACCACAACCACCACCACAACCACCACCACCACAACCACCACCACCACCACCACCAACACCACCACCACAACCATCACTACCACCACAAACAACAACAACAATAATAACAGCAACAACAACACTAGCCTACCTCTACTTCTGGCATTGGCAATTATATATTGAAAAGATATTCTTCTAATAAAATTATAAGCTTACTGTTAATTTAATGTCTTACCTTCAAAGTCGAGGCAAAAGTCATTGAGTTTGCTCCGAATAGTTCCTTTTTCGTTGTCGAAGTACCACTGCTGGTTATCTCTGCCGTGTCTGGGAAATGTAAATACCTGAGTGCCAGGCAACTTATTGGCGCGCTCCACATCAAGCACCATACCGTTCAGCTCGCTAATGATGATATAATACTGAAAGATACAAATTGTACGACACAAACTCAACTTATAATTACTCAACAAATATAAATAAATATAAATAAATATTATGTCCTGGGTATGCCATTAAACTGCATCATTCTGGCTATGGGCTAGACTAAAACAACCCTCTGCTTCAGGGTCATGGAGTGAGGGCATGCTTCATGATGCTCAATAAATAAGCTTATGTTTGGCCTAAAAAATCAACCGCTTTCTGAGAAATTATAGTAAACAAATTGCTTTATATTTTGGTCCGCAAACCATGTTAAGCACCGAGATAATTGACTCACAGGCAGGTGTCGCATGAAAGAGTCTCCCCTTAAAAGTCACCCCCCGAGGATTTTATTTCGAAACAGATTCTCTTCTGGCGGATCTGTTTCAGAATAAATCCGACCCTGGAGACTATAGCCTATTATGAAATAAAGTCTACAGCGGAGAGAGAATATTTCCTCCGCTTATGAAATAAAAAATCTCCCCCGTTAAATCGGGACGAGTAGACGGAAGAAGAAGAGAAGAGGACAAGGAGAAAGAGGAAGACGAGGACGAGGAAGAGGCAGAAAGCGCCACATATATTATGGCAGGATGAGCAGGAGGAGGAGGAGGAGGAGGAGGAGGAAGAGAAGATGGAAGAAGAAGAAGAGGAGAACGAGGATAAGAGGCAGAATACGATGGTCATAGTAATGGTTACAGAATGCTATTTTGTTAATATTGATTTTGCATTGATCTATCCGCTCTTACAACAATCATCAATTGAACAAAATGAAACTTTAGACAATTAAGGAACATCTTAACAACTGTCAAGTTGCCTGCTCACAACATTTGATAAATGATATCAATGTGCAGCACGAAAATGAAGCAATGGTAGCCTGCGTTGAAACCGTAAGAAAAATACCTACAATTGTGAAAATCCAAAATATTAATAGACCAATATTATAGGTAGTAGGCCTATACGAACCTGCCGGCAAGCCATCGTGAATGTCGAATCGAAGAACAGAAAGACGGAGGAGATTCTGTTCAGGAATAAATAAAACTATATATATATTATATATAATAAATTGTCTATTCAAGACAATTCATTTGACAGACCGTGTGTCTCAGTTTCCAGTCTCTTTGTCACTTTCTTTCTCTGTCTTCTTCTCTCTATTGCTCTTAATGTGGTCTTTAGACTATTCATTTACTCCATATATATATAAATAAAGAGAAGATTCTGTCTGTGTGTGTGTGTCTGTTTGACCGCGATGCATTTCAACAGTATTTTAGCTTTTCACTCCAAACCTTCACCGCTGTGTCGGCATGCGCATGAGACACCCCGTGGAGAGATTGGCGAATCTCTACGACCATGGGTGCCAGGGTGAGGGCGAAAACCTTATATTTTCGCTGTTTCCACAGTTTTTCAGCTTTTCACTTCAAACCTTGACTACGGTGTCAGTGTGAGCATGGGGAACCCGGTGGAGGGATAGCGAATCTCTACCACCATGGTCCATGGGGGTCAAGGTGAGGCGCCAGGGTGGGGCGAAAACCCTCATTTTCGCTGTTTGACTGGCATGCATTTCCATACTTTTTGTTTGATTTTTTCACTCCAAACCTTGACTATTGTGTCGGTGTGGGGTGGGGTGAAGTGGGGTGCGATGGGGTGGGATTTGAGCTAACACTGGTAGTTCAAGTCCTTTGTGGCAAGAAGGAGGATAGGGCAATCATAGGCAAGAGCCGAATACACAAACCCATATACGGCAATCGTCGGTGCTGTTGCCAATTCCCAAGAGAGTCCGGAGAGGCCTAACCGCGTGGGAAACGATCTATAGAGGGAGAAAATCCAAACTCGCCATCCCTGGTACAAGCGCGAGACGACCGTGAGGAGGATCCGGCCCGGGCTGATCCCCCCAC
Organism: Lumbricus rubellus; assembly: GCA_945859605.1. Lineage (NCBI taxonomy): Eukaryota > Metazoa > Annelida > Clitellata > Crassiclitellata > Lumbricidae > Lumbricus > Lumbricus rubellus. Next base: position 44,503,791 of record OX243814.1, read on the forward strand.
CGTAGCCTACTTCCGCAATCACCAGAGGTTTCCCCACTTCCTTGTCTACAAGTGAGGCTGAGAAGTGACGGCCGGAAATTCGACAGCAGGTCTACTACTATTCGCAAAATGGTCATTTGTAGTCTTTGTTAAAAGAAGCTAAACAAATTCTAGAATGAGCTTATGAATTGAAAGGCCAAAGATCACTAAGTTGTGTTCATATAATTTTGACGAATATTAAATATTCTAAGGATTTTAAAAATGGTAAATACAAAAAACTGAATAGGGGCCTACAATCTAAGATTTACAACGCAAGAGGTTTCATGAAAACCAAAACTGAGATACCAAAAGACGAAAGGCTTTTAACAGTTAACACTTCAACTAATAAGTGCTAATAAGTGATTAGTTCACAAAATAAAATGACATTTCATTACAATACATTGCGATACGGTATTTTGATTTACTCAGACCAAGATGCATCACATTACTGAACAGTCCGACTTGAAAAAGTCTTGCTTTTCAAATGGTCATCAATAATTATTGATTACGACGCTGTGGAACCCAATAAGTAAGATTTATTTATTTAGCGTGTGCAGTTCACACTAAGCTTAGGTTGCAACCGAGACAGATGGCGCGTCAATGAGTAAGTGGTTTGCAACGTCGGTTGTTGACCATTCTACATCCCAAGCCAAATTATCTGTCAAGTCCTCAGCTGGTGGGGTCAACTATATGGACCTTCTCGAGGGGCATTGGATCAGCGTTATCGTCGCGCCCCGTGTCAGGACTCAGATGCAAGTGGATTTATAGTCTACCAATATTCTGAGGATAAACTAATGATCCTACAAGCAGGACTGAATTCTAGTCACACGCTAACACCAGACCTCGGTACGTCAGAGAGCTGCATTTCGAGTTCTTCAACTCAATGTCGAGGGTCCGTCGGCGGTCAAGCGCACACTCATAAGGAAGATAACATCATGATTATCATCATCATCATCGTCGTCATCATCATCCTCCTTAAACTCTTTCTTTTTCTCATTCGTTAGCCAACGAACAAAAACTCGAAGACAGGTTTGAATAAATTTACCCCAAGCTTCAATAAATTAACCACAGGTTTGAATAAATTTATCCCAAAATTAATTTATCACGGAAAGCGCGAATATAAGCTTACTCTCAATTTTCTGCGTTTAGTTCGAATTAGCGGTGAATTTTACCTTTTGGCTGACTTCAAGGATGCTAAAAGCGGGTTTCTTCTATTCAGAAGTCGTTGAAGATCGTATCAACTTCCTATTCCATAGTCACTTCAAGGTCCTTTTATAACACAGCTGCAGCGTCGGTACACGGCACCTTCATCGGAAAATCCAACTTCAGTAATAATTGCTTCCTCTAAAATGCGAGTGCAATTTTTATGGTGGCCAATCTTTCTTAATAATAATAATAATAATAATAATAATAATAATAATAATAATAATAATAATAATAATAATAATAATAATAATAATAATAATAATAATAATAATAATAATAATAATAATAATAATAACATCAACAACAACAACAACAACAACACCAACAATGATAGTAATAATAATAACGACAATAAATTAAAATTGCGCAGAAATACAGCCAATCAGCCATAGCCATACAACACAAGCAGGGGTGAATAACAAACGGCTTACCATGGTCCTGCGGGATAATCCTTAGCAAACAAATTAGATTTAGGCCTATGTTTTGATTTGAAAGAGTTCATTGAGTCGGCCAAACTGATGTCCGGTGGACCTTGGAAGACTGTTCCAACATGTTTTATAGGCGAAATGACAGTTTACATTATTGTCTATACGGTGTTTTCGGTGGCAATGTTACTCTCTATAGGCTAGGTCTAAATCCGGTTGAAAAATAGGCTAAATCTTCCATGTGTAGGCTACGCGAAGTTTCGTTTTGGTTCATGTGGGACTGAAAGCCTGAAACATGCCTTCATTTCCCCTTCCCATCCACCACCAAGTGGCTCCATGCAATTAAAACTGAGTGAGGTTTGAATAGCAATTTGAGCGACGCCAGTCGAGGTCAGCGCCAACGCTGCCAACTTCGCCAAGTGCATTTTGAGCATTAGTCTTGGTCCTTTATTATCTCGTGATAAGATTTCTATGGATCTTAAGTTACTGCATAGAATAGGCCTATGCATAATGGTCTTCCATTGAGGATTGAGAGTAATCCGCTACTACAGGCCTAGTAACTGCCAAACTGGTGAGGGATAATTGAGTAAGCTTATAGTTGTGGAATCAATACTAGTTATTTTGTACTCTTGATACAACAACTAATGTGTTTAAGCAATGGGCCGCAAAAAGGCCCGCATGCATGAAATACTGAAACAGCTAGGGGGCCTATAATAGGCTAATGTTCTTTATTGAAAACAATCCGGTTGACAGACCGCAACCGGTTACAGTGTAGAATTCTGAATTTGGAACAAATTTCCAAGGCTAGGAAAAAATTGATTAGTTGTTGTTCAAAGAGTAAATGTGTTAAAACAGCTGGGCCCGCATGCATAAGTCAGCTGTACAGTAACATTCCTTTTTGAAACAATCCCCAAGAACGCAAATGACGGAAGACATTAATCTTAACTACCAGCCGAACAGACAGCCTGCAATTACGCGGCGCTAATAGTAGCCTACAAAGCATGAGCTTATCCATTGAGGGGTGCGGTGGTAGTGGGTATGTTCGTCGCCTTGCAGCCGAAGAGTTGCAGGTTCGAATCCACCTCAAGTCGCCGCATTGGGACCTTGGGAAAGTCCTTCACTCGCAATTGCTCAGCGCTTCGGCGTGAAAACTCCGATGCAGCGTCCGCTCTGCATTCGGAAGAGCCTCTGAGTAGTGAGAGCTTGAGGAGGGGCTATAACAAGTGCACATACAAACAAATAAAACAAAATATCCGCCATACGGAGCGCTATGTCAGTTCCTCTCGCTCTCCATGCTAGTGTGTTATCCAATGCGCTACCGCCATTAATGAACACTGGCAAATATTTTGGTTTCGGTATAGGTCTACGTACATGTATTAACTGACGATACGCTTCCTAATGTTTTCGTTATTATACCATTTTTAAAAGGTTTATTTTATATGAAGGGTCTTCAACTTCAGACGAATTATTCACTGGATTATTTGTTTCACCATTTGCCATCAGAAATTATGTGGAGGCCAGAGTATATATATACTAGGTTATAGCCTATTCCTGTTTGGGAAGGAAGATGAAGCGGAAGTGTAAGCAGGAAGATAAAAGGAAAACGGGAATAGGAGATGGAGGCATTGCGGATGAGATTATGCTCTCTTTTCGGGGTTTAATGTTACGACATTTTTGCAATGCGTAGTCTATTATAATTATTATTGTTGTGATTATATTATTCTATTTGTCAGCCTGTTACCACACATCCCACATAGTGGGTTCGATTTCGCATGCTGGTATTCTGGCCAGAAAATAATGTTCGCTTACTCATTTATTTATGGCATTGTAATTGATCGATTATATATAATTATTGATAGATTAGTTTACCCTATTACGCGAGGGGGTCCGCAGCTCAGTTGAGGGAGCGCTGGTCGTTAAACTGAGAGTCATCCACGCGACCCAGGTTCGAGCCTCACACAGGGCAAAAATTCATAAAAGTTTCTGTTGGCTGCCATTGGCGCTTTGCTGTTGTGTTGCTTGACTCGGGTTCTGCTGAAAATAAGATAGGCCCTCCCACTTTTGGCTTGGCCGAACCAGGAGTGATCCAGTACTTAGGCCAATAGTGTTAAGCTGAACCCACTGCTGTAAAGCCGACCTGCTGGTCGTGCTATAGTGGGCCGTATTTCGTATAACCTGTACCTGTAATCATTCTGCGGTTTGTCAGATTGAGTCATTAAAGAAGATATTATTAGTCTATTATTATCCTTCAATGCCATGTTGTCAGCAAGAATTAAAACTTTGTTTTCTCAACGTTTAGTTCTCTATAATTATCATAACGACAAGAACATGACTGTTCAAAACGCATCCAGCTTCTGCTGCAGTTTTTTTCCCATTTATCTAGCGCCTCTTCAAGCTTACTACTCAGAGGCGCCCCCGATTACAGGGCGGGCACTGCAGCAGAATTTCATGCCGAAGCGCACGAGCACTGTCTTGGAAGTGCAGGACGTGCTCAGGACCCTACGCGGTGGCTTGAGGGTGGATTCGAACCTGGAACCCTACGGCACCGTGGCACCGAGTCCACCACTGCACCACCGCGCCCCCACAAATGTGCCAAATTCATGCGTGTCCTGCGCATTGCTGAAACTTAGGGTCTATAGCCAAACCATATGCTTCGTCGACTCAACTTCCAACGTTTAGCATTGATGACTAGCTCTAAGTTGACCCGAGGAAATGGATCTTTTATGTGGTGTGCACGGGACACTAAGACAGACAGACTTAGATGGAATGGTAGCAACTACTCGTCGGAGCATCTCAGTCAATCAGAGACAAGCCTACAAACACTAACTTCTGTTGTATTGGAACTGTGTATCCACGTATCAGTGGCGAAGTACAGAAATATGAAGGCTTTCTAATATGATATTGACCTTTTATTCTTTTTTGGGTAGAGCTATTTTTTTTATTCCACTTCATCTTCCTTTCCGCACTTGCTTCTCTGTATTCTATTTCATCTTGTCCTTTTCTCGTCCAATTAATTTATATCTCTTGAAGTTTTGAATAAAACGAAAATTGCCAAGACAAAAACTCAATAATCTTGCAATGAAGCCATTTTAGTAAGCAATCATTTTCCCATTTCTCCAACGAAGATTTAATTGGTCACAAGAAGTATCAAAATATCACAATGAATTTATTTAGATTTGATTTAACGGTGAAGTAATAGTTTCTTGCTTTGTTAAAGAAAATTAAAAAATTTCTTTAAATAGGATGCAAAAGGTTTTTGATGAAATCGTCGTTCTCTTGCTTCTCATTCAGACATGGGTGAAGGTGTTTGGTCATATTCCATACTATTAGGTAGTAGGTAGGTCTAAAGATCTAGGGGTTTTGGCAAACTAACAAAAAGAAACGCATATGAATTCCCAATTATTAGGATTTTATACTTCCCCAGTTGAATTAAGCTACTAAAATTGTTAAGATAAATGTTAAGTGACAGCTTGAACATTGTGAGCAAGCCGTCGAAATTCCGGAGATCTACCGCTCAACCTATGTCCTATGATAATAAATATTGTTTTGAGTGGTGGAGAAGGATGTAACGACTTCATAGTTTGGCCTTCGTAACGAATGGAAGAAGACTCAGGAGTCAGGACTGAATACCGTAGATTGTCGCATCGTTAACAGAGCCATGGTCAGTTCAGTTTGTCAGTAAATTAGGCTATATATAGAGTCTAAGTAATTAAGTCAGTAAAATAATTGTATGTGGTCTTTAATGAGAAACATCAGGGAACGTGTTGTACTGTTGCCTACAGGACAATATTATTATTAAGATTCATTACATGCTGAGCTATTTTCTCAATTATTAAATTTTGATTAACATAGACCATGAATATCCAAACAAACTAGCAAACAAAATTATATTCAAACCAAGAAATGAATGAGGGAAGTTAGTATAATTACATCAAAGGAAACTAGGAGAACAAAAACCAGGCTGAGTCGTAGGGGAGATGAGAAGATTAAAATGGCCAGTTCTAGGAGAAACAAACTTATTGAGTGCCGTGATTCTGTCATTCGGCCCCTAAGCTTATCTAAAGTTTTTTAATCGCTTTAATTATTATTCATTGTTATGTTAACATAATGTATGCAACCATTTAAAAGAGTAGTTTTCTACATGCCATCTAAAGCATTTTTACACTGGTGAATTGTCAATCAAAAAGATATCAAGAGATTCAAGACTACAACTGAAAGCGTATTATTTTATTGGCATAAAGCATGAATAAATCCGCATAATTATGATGATAGCATCAAGCTTGCTGAAATTTATCGGTAGATGTTTTCAGTGGTCAACGGTTGCACTGAATTGTCGCATCTCCGAACTTCCAAAGGAACGATCGGCTCAGCAGGAAGCAGGTTCAAAGGTCCAGGACTGATTTGATCCACCATGTGCCGGATACTTGATCACTTTTGCACAGTGATTTTTATTGTTCTCTGTAAGTAATGAAAATGCCAAGCATGGAATTTGAAGCTGAACCAACCATAAGCAAAGCGAATCAATCAGTAGACTAAAGGCTATGTACAATTGTACATGTAGGCTAGTAGGACCCTAAGAGGTTAAAGAATGAAACCATATCTTGATCATCTGGTTAAGCGACAGTCGGTGTTCGATAGGTCCGAGTTTTGTCTTGCAGTGGTGCATGCAGGTTCGAGACTTTACTTTTCAAACTATGATTCTGAAACAATCGGTTGTTTCGTTGCAATCAAATGGGCGAATTATAAAACTATGCAAAACTGGTAAAACAAGAACAGCCCTGTTACTGCCTGCATGCACAATGTTCTGAACTGGCTTCCAACTTCTAAGCATATCTTTTACAGGATATATCAGCACTTGGTTGGCCAAATGGACATGTCTCTCTGCATGGTTGGGCCCCATCGAACCTGGCTGACACTCGTCGGTCGACTTCTGAATCCTCGTCGAAGGCTGCGCCTCTGAGCTGGGGAGTTCCTTGTTCCTCGGGATCCCTCCTCTCACAGGCAGCGCAGAACCTTTTCCGTCATTTGCCATCCTCTCAAATTGGCCTCCGCTTGAGCTGCGCTTACTATCGCGGAATAATAACTATAGGATGCCTTAGGGGCCTACTTATTTTTTTTACCGGTAGTCGTTACTATTTAGCCATGATTGTGATGGGAGCGCCTCTGAATATCACTTTTAAGGGGCGCTGTAGAGATTGTTGTCCAATTTTAAAATTGATCTAGGCCCTATCGTCGATTTCTTACCGAAAATGTCTAGGGCCATGTTAGAGTCGCAACGGTTGACAATTGCGCAACACTTTCGTTCCCACTGTTGGTCAGACTTGCCCTGTTGGTATGGATTCAGAACAAGTCGGCCACCTGAACACACACACATAGCCTATCAAAAGCGATTGTCTGAAACATGATCTTGTGGTCTCGAGTCTAATAAATAGATTTATACATTTAAATTTATTTGAAGATCTTTAGCAGGAAGGCACACCTGAATAATCTGAGCAGTAAGGTCCATATTGCAATTATGATGCTCCTAACAGTAGCTGTTGTATCTTGTCAAGTCAACTCTATTCTATTTACATATATAGCGCATTCGTGATAAACTGATAATGCACAAAGCGTTAATTAATTGATGGTGATGGCTGCAAATAATAATGACTCATTTAAAAACTAATTCCGGGGAATTACTGCTATTTACGCTTAAGATAGGCCTACTCATTAGTCTCTCTTCTTTCATTTTTGTTCAAAGCAACCGTTGTTGCTTCTACAACGCTTCTGTAATTGCTACAGCACTACCATTGCCACTACTGCCAAAGAACCACTGCCCCTACTACACCATACGTACTTCCACCACTGCTGTTGATTCTACTCTCATTTCTTTAGCAAAAAGCGGACTACTTAGTAAAATATCAAAGTTGAAAGTCTTACATTGCATGTCCAAACAGAAGTCATTGAGTCTGCTCCGGATGGTGCCTGTGCAAGTGTGGTCGTACCATTGCTGATTTCTGCCACCGTGTTTTGGATATGGAAATACCTGGGTTCCAGCACACGTATTGCTATGGTCGACATCCAATACCATCCCGTTCAGATGGCTTACGATGAAATAGTACTAAAAATTGACACAGCAACATTCACGTCTTCTTAGTAAACGATTACAATGCACGATATGGCAAACAGCGCGGCGCCATTCACCAATAGGCCTACGGTAATTAATTTAAGACGCCATACTCTAAACACATCTGTTGCCAATGCACCATGCTACATGTCTACCAAATAATTTTGTCCCTATGATATTGTGGGCCTTCGCCCCTATATCATCATCACTAGTCTTTAAACCTACATTATGGGCCGCTCACTTGCAGCAAGTTTTTTAACCAGATGGATTGATAATTATCAAGTGTAAGGAGCAATGCTGGGGAAATACCACAATCTGCAGCCACAACCAAGAGCGATAAGAGAATTGATGGTCGCATTGGGGTTGATAATTATCGTAAAGTTAAATCCTCTGGAGCACATCAACAAGGCCATCAAGAACTTTGCAAAGAGACTCATAGGAAGTTTGGGCACTGGTGTTGGACACATCAACACAAGTTGTGAAGCACTATCAAGTTCACGTGATAACCTATTTGAGATGTGACTCAATAAAATAGTTTAAAAAATATTTTACTGCGTTATGTTTTTGAATATTTGTTTATTTGTATGTGCACTTGTTATAGCGCTTCTTCAAGCTCTCTACTCAGAGGCGCTCCCGAATGCAGAGCGGACACTGCATCGGAGTTTCACGCCGAAGCGCTGAGCAATTGTGAGTGAAGGACTTGCCCAAGATCCTTACGCGGCGAGGTGGATTCGAACCTCGAACCTTCCGGTTCCAAGGCAATGACGCCACCACTGCACCACCGTGCCCCACGAATTGTCACACAACAGTGGGTGGTCTCAGTAAAGAGATATAAACGTGTTCTGTTTCATATAGTATTACTTTGCTGAAATTTGGCCACTGTACGTAAATGTGAATAATTATCTTTAATCCTGTAAAATTTGAATTAAACAATTCTCACTCCTGGCCAAGATATTGGCAAAAACCTCAGGGGGTATTTTTATGGCCCACCCTACCCTGTAGGCGAAAATATGAGTCTACGGAAGTAGGACTGGTTTTAAATCTTGTGCTTGACCTGCGTTTAAAAATGTTACAATAAGCTTATCCGATAACAATGACCCTCAATTTGAAACAGAACTTCGATTAGACTTTATTTTTCCATTTTGACAAAGATTATAGTTTAATGGCATAAAAATTAGTATTCTGCACTCATCGAAGCTTCTGCATATTTCACTTCTGTAAAAAATCAAACAAGAAGCGAGCCAAGGTAATTAAGGCGACCCGATACCAATGTTTGCCAGAGGAAGGATATTATTATCCCTGATTAGGTCTATAGATACGAAGCAGACCCAACGCATAATTTTGCCTACCTCACGAATATTATAGGCCTACATACAATGACAGCTTGTAAATATTAGACCTACTTACATTGACAGTAAAGGGCATCTTGAACTTGCAAAAATTGCACTTTTAGATCTTTCACGGGATATACATGTACATGTAGGACTAGATCTATCAATGCGTTTGAACCAGTTGATATTAACGTATAGCCTACTGGTAAAACACTAAAAATGCATATTGTAACAGCTGAAGATTTAGCACAGTGATTTGACACTCTAAAAGGAGCATAGATAAAATTAAAATAGACCTGTGCAATACTGCTGTAAGGGGAAGTGGATTTTATTAATATTACGAGCGCATTAACTACAGTTACGAACAAACACTTATGTCATTATGAGCTTTACTAACTGAATTATTGAGAAGAAATATCTTTTTAAAACTGACTAGTGACCAGATAAATGTTATAAACAATATTTATTGAGTTATTTATTTGTTAGCGTGTGCATGACGCAATGCGTATGCTCAACTGTAGTAGCTAGTAAGACGTAAGCTTACATTCGACATCGTGAAGTGTGGAACGTAGCAACCGACTGCAGTCAACGATGGATGGCAGGAACGAACACTAGGATGCAGATGAACTTACTTTGATCGACTCTCTTTTTATACGTTTTATGTTCAGGACGAAACTTCACTGCACCCTCATTTCCAATCCAAAATTACCAATCGCGTAGGCCTAATTGACTTCAGTTGCAGGAAGAGATGGAATGACGAAATTTTTTTAATTTCTAGCTAAACTGGTAATCAAACATCACCCACTCCTTTTCTTGCCTGTTAGCCTTTTGCAGCTGTTACTGCCTGTGTGTGTCTATTGAAGTCTCTGTCCGTTTCATTGGTTAAGGTTAGAGCGACCATTTTGAATAATTCAAAACCAATTGTATGTCTGAACGACAGTTAAAAATGCAGGACATAAATAGATTCCAATTTGAGGCATGTTACTTCCGAATGACAAAAGTAATGCTCAGATTCACTCATAGGACCAAGGGCGGATACAGAAACTTTGGACGGGGGGGGGAGGGGCGGGGCCAAATATTTTTTCACACCTTGGGTCTAGGACAAAAACAATCTCATCTGCCAAAAAAGTTGATGACCTTTTTTTAGTCATACGGCCAAATTTTCGGGAAAATCATACCATTTCAGCAGCCGCTGAAACCAAATGAAGGGGGGGCACGATACATGGGCATTTCTAAATGGGGGGCCATGGCCGGATTGGCCCCCTGGATCCGCCCCTGCATAGAACCATTATAATTGTGCTGTTTAACAACATATAAAAAACAGTAATACATTAGCATAATAATGCTATCTAAGCAAGAATGACTGAAAGCTGTGACATAATTTGATTCGCTGCTTTTACTTTCGTGATTTCAGTTAGTGTTATTATATTTTAAATCAAACAACTGCGGAACGTTTGGCCGACGCCCACGGAACCCTTCGGTTGAAAATCACTGCACTATACGGATTGATATAGCGCCCAGTCAAGTTTACCACTCAGGAGCGCTCCCGCCCAAGCCTCAACTGAAAAGTACTGAACCAAGGCTGCGATAAAAGGCACCTAAGCAAACCTATAGGCGTAAGGCGTATAGACAGTGGAGCCCCAGTAAATACCTTGCGGCCAATAGCAGAGAAAGCACGGTGTTCGGGGAATAAGGAGTTTACCATGAGTGGAGGAACGTAGAGCACGACGCATCTGAACAACCGAAGTAGAGTAAATTGCAGGTAAATTGTAACAGCACCTAAGGGGCACTGCCACACCAAAGTAAAGATCCGGCATACATGTATATATAATTATGCAACTCGCCATGATTAATTATATCATAATGATAATTCAATAGATTGTTTCAATGAGGGGTGCCTGATTTCATTAGTTATGTTGTCTAATTTTACGCTGTTTTGGGGGCAAAATTCTATGTAGCTCTCTGTAAATCCGGTCTGGTTGAAAAAATATTCAGTGCGTACGCTAAGTTTCGTATTGGTTCATGTGGATCTGAAACATACCTTCATCTCCTCTCTTCAATCGCCCGCCGTCAAGCGGCTCTATGCATGCAGTTAAAACTGAGTTGGGTTTGAACAGCAATTTGAGTCCCGCCAGTCGGGATCAGCCGCCAAGTAACGTGCATTTCGAGCATCACTTTGCTAATAAATCTGGTCAGAATATTTTGAAGCATTTTAGTGCATAAAATGTGTAGCCTATAGCGGCCTTCCATTGAAGACTGCGACTGATCTACTACCATGGGCCTAGCAACAGTAGGCCTACTGGCGAGGGAGAGTTGAGTAGTCGCTGTACTGAGAGTAAATGTGCTTAAACAGCTGAGCCCGCATGCACGAAACAGCTATAGGCCTACCTCTCCATAATTATTGAAATAATCCGGTTGTTTCCGGTTACAGTGTACACTGTACAGTTAAGCAATCGAAACAATTTTCAAGGCGTGGGAAACTTGTTTTGTTGTTGTACAAAGAGTAAATGTGTTAAAACAGCTGAGCCCGCATGCGTGAGTGAGCTATAATATTCCTTAATGAAACAATTCGCAAGAACTCAAATGACAGAAGACATAAATCTTAACTACTAACAGAGCAGACAATTACACGGCGCTAATAGCAGCCAACAAAGGCCGTCCTCCCTCTGGGGTTCGATCTCGGTTTCTCTCACTCTCTATGTCAGTGTGTTATCCAATGCACACTACTGGGTCCCCGTAGTATTGATGTTGCCAGTGCCTTGATTTCGTGATTATTGAAACCTCCCTGGCAGATATTTTGGTTCCGGTAGGCCTATACATTATTGACGTGCGATTCCTAATGTCTTCGTTAGTAGGCCTATAGGCCTACCTATTTTTGCAACGGTTTATTTTATATGAAGGGTCTCAAACTTCAGATGAATTATTCACTGTAGGCTATTGTTTGTTTTTTCATTTGCCATCAGAAATGATGTGGAGGCCAAAGTATATTATACTAGGCTATATTCCTGTTTCGGAAGAAAGAGGAGGCGGAAGTGAAAGCAGGAAGATGGGAGGAAGACGGGAATGGGAGTGGAGGCAAGGCGGATGAGATTGTGCTCTCTTTCGGGGACTAAATGTTACAACCTTTTTGCAATGAGTAGGCTAGGCCTATAATTGCTGTGGTTATTGATTATTCTATTTGTTAGCCTGCTACTACACACCCCACATACTGGGTTCGATTTCGCATGCTGGTATCTGTCTAGAAAATAATGTTCACTTATCCATTGATTTATGGCAATGTAATTGATCGATTATTGAGCGAGAGAGATTAGCTTACCCTATTGCAGTGGCGTCTACCAATGGAGGGGTTGGGAGAACGTTCTCCCACGGCTGCTAAAAGTGGGGGGGTTTGGCGTTTTTTGGTGTAGATTGGGGGGGTTGCTGAATTTCGATTATAAGGACCTGGAATACGAAAATCAATATATTTGTGCAACATGTACGTATCGAAAACACATGGTGTCTCAGACTAATGAACCACGGTTCGCTTGAAGTCACATAATTATTTGGTAGGGTGTGTGTCAACTCATGGACATTAGTGGCAGAATTCACTTGTCACGGTTACTGACGGAGTCAAGCCAAAGCCCAAGCCATCGCAGGTGATGAAGGCAATAAAATTAATTATACGACGGTCGCGATGAATTTATGATGTTATACGTCCAAGAATAATATATACCGGTAATCATGCAAGACTGTAGGGAGATAGCGGTCATGCGGATATTATAGCTAATGATTATATATATACATGTATATGCATAATATACATATATATATATATATATATATATATATATATATATATAGCATACAATACATACATGTAAACTCTAAATGGACAAGCTCCTAAATTCCTTTGTGACTAGATGCACAGACCCCTCTTCACAGTCTCTTCCAGCTGTCTACGGTCTGCTGATCTCTTAATTGATCTCCTATATTAGTCCTCGGCAAGGACTACCATAACCCAACACCTAGCATTTGCCATTGTAGAATGTAGACCCTTCTATGTGGAATGACCGACCGCTATCTGTGGTAAGATCTCAAGATCAATCCACACACCTTGATAAGATCTTATTCGATGGGGGAGTGATCTGTTTGAAGTCTTTCTTATATCCTAGGGCCTGTATCGCTGGATAGCTAGTACCGGAAGAGGCGCTGTATAAGTTCTCATATAGGTTACGATAGGGCATATTCCGCATATTCAAACGAAGACCTACAGAGTATTGCAGACAATTGTAAACAAATAAAATCGTGAATAAAGTGCTGTGCGGTAAATTATTTTAAAAGTAATCTTTTTCGTTTTTCAAATCACTTCAAGCAGGATTGTGCTGGTAAGTGCAATGAAAATAGTGCAATTGCACACTTGCCCTCTCTATTAAGAACAGCTTTTCACATAGCCTACACGCATACTATTCTATAGATTAATTGCTTAAGACTTTTCTTTTTGACCGGACTTGGGTCAGCAGCGCCTCTGAGTAGATTCCTTGAAGGGGCGCTATATAAATAGCTAGATATATATATATATATTTTCCACGGGCTCGCTTATAGCTACCAGACAGCGCCGAGCCTTCTCGGTTGTGGGGTCGTCAATCTGGAATGACCTCTCCCCAAACCTCCATCTCCTCCACCTGACCAGTCAATCTCTATTTCTCAAGTCCCTTAAATCTTTTTTCTTTAGCCGTGGCTGGGCTGGGAGCGCCTCTGAATAGTTTCTTGAAGAGGCGCTATATAAATTCTAATAACGAATAATAATGAATAATGAATAAATTACATAGATAGATGATAGATAGATAGATAGATAGATAGATAGATAGATAGATAGATAGATAGATAGATAGATAGATAGATAGATAGATAGATAGATAGATAGATAGATAGATAGATAGATAGATAGATAGATAGATAGATAGATAGATAGATAGATAGATAGATAGATAGATAGATAGATAGATAGATAGATAGATAGATAGATAGATAGATAGATAGATAGATAGATAGATAGATAGATAGATAGATAGATAGATAGATAGATAGATAGATAGATAGATAGATAGATAGATAGATAGATAGATAGATAGATAGATAGATAGATAGATAGATAGATAGATAGATAGATAGATAGATAGATAGATAGATAGATAGACAATTAACCCCTAAATTCATGAGAAAGTGACAAACAGCATTGGGCCTATATCATTATGATCGGATTCCCGTGATTTTGTTTCTTTCACGTAAATAATTTGTTTTGGTCGCATTTTGTATTTGTGATCGCAATCGAAAGATTTCTTCAGCGTCCACATAAGCTTTTAAGTTGCGGGAGTAAGAATATTTGTGAGACCCTACGGGCCTACGCACAATTCCGAAGAGGAAATTTTCCCTCCCCACATTTGGAAACAGATTTAGCCTACAGCCCTGCTACATTAGACTAATAGACTAATGCATATATATATATATATATATATATATATATATATCACTCTGCTGAACGTCTGAGTGACCCGAGTCTCTTACAAAAATTGCATGTCGGCAAAATGGGGGGGTTCGTTCTCCCACTCCAGGTGGGGGGGTTAGACGCCACTGCCCTATTGCATCCTGCAAAGTCGTATTGTTGCAACAAAGTATTGCCACTACATCATAATTGTCTGCACGGTGACCGAATGGTTGATTTTAACGGCCTAAATGGAACGAGAAGAGTGCTGTACGAGTGTACGGGTTCGATCCTTGTTCGAGGCGTTTACTGCGCATGCGGAAACAGTGAGTGGCCTAAGCCCATCACTCACGATTGCTCTGCAATAGATCTATAGGCTAATTGCATCTACGCCATCGAGGCGTGTATGTACACTTGACGAATCGTCCGTTGACAATGTTTTCGTTATTATAAGTTTACCCCTTTTGCAACGAATTATTTTATTTGAAAGGTCTTAAACTTCACAAGAATTATTCACTGTAATATGCATGTACTTTTTTCATATGCTATCAGAAATTATGTGGAGGTGAAAGTGTAATCCTATACTGCATAGGTCTATTCGTGTTGGGAAGGAAACAGAGGCGGAAGATAAAGCAGAAAGAAAGGAGGAAGATGCAGTGTTGTGCAGTAACGAAGTAAAAGTAACGCGTTACCGTACTTAAGTAAAAGTTTGAGTACTTTTGTAGCGCCGTACTCACTCGCTAGGTGGCCGCCTACTCTTGTTCCTGATTCTTGCATTTTAGGAGTTTCGGACTGGACCACCCGCGAGAGGGCTAACTGCTGGGGAAACGAGTAATTCGCCAGGTCCTCAGACAGGGAAAACCTAACCTCAGGTTCCAGGGAAGAATGCCTTTCGTTTATGACTCGATCAGTAACTGCTGTTCCTGCTTCTATTGGGAAATGGGTCTCGTTACCAGATTCTACACCAGGAGATGGACGAGTGGTGGCTGGACATGGTCGCACGGTCGTTTGGTGGACGACGACAGCCCCCCTTGAGGACTTATCTGGGTTCGGTTCCCAAGCAGCAGTTTTCTTAGACCCAATTTTCCTCAAAAGCAGTTCAGTTAGATTCTCCAACCTCTCTTGTGCTTTCACCAATCTCTCCTGTCTATCACTACATATGGAAGTCAAGGTATCAAAGCGTCCAAAGATTTCCGACAGCCTCTGGGACATAACCTTAGCGGAGAGGTCCCCACTGGTCCCTCCCAGCCGAATTGAATTGGGGTCATCAAAGCCTTCTTCTTCTGACTCACTCTTCTCACTTTCTTCCTTCTTTTCCGTTTCACTTTCTGACATTATTATTTTATTATTATCAGTTACACAAAGAATACCAGTATTGTTCTTTTCAGATTTTTCTCCTTATTTATTTATTACAGTTATAATTATTATGACAATTATTTTATCTTTCACAAAGACAGAGGAGGCCTATCGACGAATAGCTGAATAACGATAGGAATGAAAGGGATCACACCGGGATCCAATTAATTAAATTTACAGTTCAGCCTACCAACTATTGTCATTATTAATTTCAGTATAATCTAATTTGCATTCAGATTTCTTGAATAAAGGTAAACTAAAATATCAGACTATTCTCGTCAGTAATTATTATAGAGCATCCATAAAATACACAATCAGTAACATTAAATCGAGAATTATTATTTTAGGTTGACACTGTTTACTTCCCTGACAATCCAGAGAATACACGTAGGAAAATCTTTCAGTTCCGGTCCCAGAAATAATTCTTCCCACTGTCAATTTCTTTTGCAACAGCCTTGTTTCCGATCGAAATTTTGAAGGTTCAGCGTCCGAAACTTTTCCACACATTCACACAGAGCGAAAACGACGCAGAGTCAAATTTTGCGGTCACCAAGACCTTCCACACAGTCACACAGAGCGATAACGACACAGAGTCAAATTTGCGGTCACCAAGACCTTCCGCGATGACAAAAAATCAAACTTTTGGACGCAAAAACCCTCAATAATTCTTTTTCATTTTAACGGCCATCACAACAACTCCGCCATCATTCACGCCAAACCGCCCACCTGACAGGAGGGAAGCCTCCTGATTGGCTATCTCGCGTCCCGAGCTATTATTAGCCATTACGTAATCGAATTTAGAGTAAAAGTGCGGTTTCGAGCGCATTCCGAAATTAAGCGAAATTAGATTAGGCCGCTACCGGTGACAATCGTTACACTCTCCCCCCCTAATTTTAAAATTTTTCAGAACTGAAAAATTTAGGTGTCAGCGAGATTGAATACAATCGAAACTTAATTGTCGCTTAATTCTTAACTAACACAAGCAACGAAACAATAGCAAATCTTATCTATGCATAAACCAGTGAATCATTAGCCACAAAGCATATATCAATTTCTAACACAGTTAGACAAATACCCATCAGTAAATACTGGCCAGGGTTTGCACAGACGCTGCCACTACTGGGATCACATCTATCTCAGGTAGAAGTGCCGGAGTGGCCTCACACATTTCCTCCAGCTGGGCACAGTCAAACTAAAACAGATCCTTTCAGTGGAAACGTAGTAACTGCTTAACCCAATCTCCACTTCTCAGTCTAAGAGTTTTCGGTCACACAGACCAACTTCGGTCCTAAAGACCTTAACAGAGAAGGAGCCACTTCCTCTACTCTCGCTTCCAAACTCCCCCTACCGTCTGCTTCTACTAACTTCCGGTCACACAGACCAACTTCGGTCACACAGACCATTTCCATAATACAGATCGGTGGGTTTGGGCTTACGACCCCCAAGGGTTCTTCGGAGGAGACCTCTACCGGTACTGCTCACTCACCTCCGGGGTCCCACGGGTATAACAGTTCCAGGACATCTATCTCACAATAACACAAAGTTATAAGAATGACACACAGTACTTTATCCTCAACTGCTTAGAGCCACTACGAGAGAATTTTTTTTTCTAATCACAAAGATCATGCTCCGACACCCGTACCACTAAGTCAATCGCAACACATGCAATAAGAGCGCTCTACAAACTTTATACACAAGGAAAAACATAAAAGGGGTTTAACCTATAGCGCATCACCTTACTCTACCCTACTCCCTACGCCCTATTCCGCACCCGGGGTATCTACTGGGACCTCGGCGCTAGACAAATTTCCAGGGGAGTTTCATTATTATGCATGGCTTTATTCACATCAGAATCATCAACATTTGACATAACATTGACAGCATGCACATAGCTTGAACCCGACGCTTCAGAGGCACAAAGCACTCTCGACGAGAAATGGCTTGTTGAAACCAAACTCTCCTGATTATCAACTCGGGCAGCGATTGAAGCACGAGGAGGCACGTAAGCAAAAGGGAAAACTGCGAGGCTGGCCGATGAGTGCACATCCTGTTGATGACGATCCTGGGCTACCACCGAAGAAGCGAAGAATGTGGGTAGAGTCTCCAACGACCGAGCAACCACTGAGTTTGCCGATCTCGACTGTTCGTCCGTGTCTTCCTGAAAACATTCCGGTTCCGAAGCTCTGCTCTCCGTTTCACTGTTCCTGACAATGGAAAAGGCTTTACTGCTCAGTGGAGCATTCCTAGTATTGACGGACACAATGATGACCCGATTACAGCGCACGGTAAACCGATGATTTCTGACGATTACCCAATTGTGGCCAATGTGCCACAGGACATTTTCCTTCTTCCTCCATGATAACCTCAGGATAATCACGTAGACTTGTCTGGTCATCAGACAGGGAATCTCAAACGGCAGTCCCTCAATTCTCAATTTCAGCGTTGTTTCTCCCCGCACCTGAATAGCAGACCCATTTGCCGCTTTCATCAGTTGAGTAGACCCACAAAGTTCAGTCGGATCAATCAGCGAAGCGGGACACAAAGTCAGTTCACAGCCTGTGTCGATTAATGCTGACAAATTCTTTCCTTTCACAGTTACACACAGATACGCATCGTTATTTCCTTCTACATGTCTCGTATTCAGCCGACTAACCAAATCGGAACAGGTGAC
Source organism: Lumbricus rubellus (assembly GCA_945859605.1). Classification (NCBI taxonomy): domain Eukaryota; kingdom Metazoa; phylum Annelida; class Clitellata; order Crassiclitellata; family Lumbricidae; genus Lumbricus; species Lumbricus rubellus. Next base: position 44,522,365 of record OX243814.1, read on the forward strand.
GACAGTTTCTGAACCAAAATCAGGTAGCAACTGATCCACAGATTCCACCAGTGAACACATAGTGAACTGTTTACATTTCTGCGGTTTCCACGAAGCAACATCAATTCTGGATCCATTCACTGAAGCAACGGTTCTTTCTGGTTCAGTTCTGGCTGGTAAAACTCTTGAAGTCGACCAATTGATTACAGTTTCTGGCACAAAAGCTGGATTAAGTTCTGAATACTTTGAGTCGATTTGAGGAATTCCCACAGCAGCGACAGAAATTGATGATGGAAGCAATTCTTTCACAGCCGTTGAATTTTTCTTCAGCAGAAATTCTTGTTCCGCTGTCGTGTAGGGGACGGTGGTAACCCAAGAATGTCCGAGTGGTAGACGACTGGGATGTGCACTCACAGTCGGCAGATGATAGCGACTGGATGTCAAGGAACCACAAGATGTTTTATCTGAAACTACAAACTTCGAGTTAGACTTCATTTTAAACACCTCTTCTCCCATCCCTTCTAACAACAGGTCTCGATTTAATTCATGCACAGAAATCTCAAAATCACTACACTTCACATCAGAAGTTGCGTCACTAAGACAGACAGATTTTATCGGTTCTTACATAATTCTCTTTTCACCTAGTCTAGTTCGTGTGTTTAACATTTCAGACATTTTAGGCCTAGCTCCATAGTACTCAACGGGAGTTTCATAATCTGACATTTTATCACTAGAAAATTTTATTTTCTCTTCCAGACCTTTTTCCTTCCATCTTGCCATTCCTTCCTCTGTCCTTGACCTTGGAGTGACCTCAGTTTTTACCCCACTTCTGGTACCAATTGTAGCGCCGTACTCACTCGCTAAGTGGCCGCCTACTCTTGTTCCTGATTCTTGCATTTTAGGAGTTTCGGACTGGACCACCCGCGAGAGGGCTAACTGCTGGGGAAACGAGTAATTCGCCAGGTCCTCAGACAGGGAAAACCTAACCTCAGGTTCCAGGGAAGAATGCCTTTCGTTTATGACTCGATCAGTAACTGCTGTTCCTGCTTCTATTGGGAAATGGGTCTCGTTACCAGATTCTACACCAGGAGATGGACGAGTGGTGGCTGGACATGGTCGCACGGTCGTTTGGTGGACGACGACAGCCCCCCTTGAGGACTTATCTGGGTTCGGTTCCCAAGCAGCAGTTTTCTTAGACCCAATTTTCCTCAAAAGCAGTTCAGTTAGATTCTCCAACCTCTCTTGTGCTTTCACCAATCTCTCCTGTCTATCACTACATATGGAAGTCAAGGTATCAAAGCGTCCAAAGATTTCCGACAGCCTCTGGGACATAACCTTAGCGGAGAGGTCCCCACTGGTCCCTCCCAGCCGAATTGAATTGGGGTCATCAAAGCCTTCTTCTTCTGACTCACTCTTCTCACTTTCTTCCTTCTTTTCCGTTTCACTTTCTGACATTATTATTTTATTATTATCAGTTACACAAAGAATACCAGTATTGTTCTTTTCAGATTTTTCTCCTTATTTATTTATTACAGTTATAATTATTATGACAATTATTTTATCTTTCACAAAGACAGAGGAGGTCTATCGACGAATAGCTGAATAACGATAGGAATGAAAGGGATCACACCGGGATCCAATTAATTAAATTTACAGTTCAGCCTACCAACTATTGTCATTATTAATTTCAGTATAATCTAATTTGCATTCAGATTTCTTGAATAAAGGTAAACTAAAATATCAGACTATTCTCGTCAGTAATTATTATAGAGCATCCATAAAATACACAATCAGTAACATTAAATCGAGAATTATTATTTTAGGTTGACACTGTTTACTTCCCTGACAATCCAGAGAATACACGTAGGAAAATCTTTCAGTTCCGGTCCCAGAAATAATTCTTCCCACTGTCAATTTCTTTTGCAACAGCCTTGTTTCCGATCGAAATTTTGAAGGTTCAGCGTCCGAAACTTTTCCACACATTCACACAGAGCGAAAACGACGCAGAGTCAAATTTTGCGGTCACCAAGACCTTCCACACAGTCACACAGAGCGATAACGACACAGAGTCAAATTTGCGGTCACCAAGACCTTCCGCGATGACAAAAAATCAAACTTTTGGACGCAAAAACCCTCAATAATTCTTTTTCATTTTAACGGCCATCACAACAACTCCGCCATCATTCACGCCAAACCGCCCACCTGACAGGAGGGAAGCCTCCTGATTGGCTATCTCGCGTCCCGAGCTATTATTAGCCATTACGTAATCGAATTTAGAGTAAAAGTGCGGTTTCGAGCGCATTCCGAAATTAAGCGAAATTAGATTAGGCCGCTACCGGTGACAATCGTTACACTTTCACATGTAACGAAGTATCGAAAAAATAAAATACTTTTACTTTCAACGAAGTAAACTTTTACCCATATTTCAGTACTTTTACTTCGTTACAATTTATGCGACACTCGTTACAATGTTCGTTACTTCAAAGCGTTAATTAACATTTCGTTTCGCTAAGCTAAGACAGCTTATTCAAATTTGCATGCCTAAAAATACATTTTCGATGGTGATGCACGCTGGATGCACTGCCATTTCTGCAGCAGAACGACTCTTCAGCTGTGCATTGTGCTAAAATGAATCAGAAGCGTGCGTAGCCTACTAGACTCAATGATAACCATTTCGAGAATTTAGTATTTTTGAAGGTTATTAATCAATTGAGTTATAGAAAGGCTCGGTACTTTTACTTTTTACTTTAAAAGTATTATTTGAAGGGGATACTTTTTACTTTTACTTAAGTAAAATTTGTGATGAGTACTTTTACTTTTACTTAAGTAATTAAAATCCACTTTACTTTTACTTTTACTTAAGTACGTTTGCCCGATACTTTCAACAACACTGGGAAGATGGGAAGGGGAGGTGGAAGGTGTGCTAGAGAGAATGTTCTCTCTTTTGGGATGTAAGGCTGTGACCTTTTTCTAATGCGTTGGCCGTGGGCTAATAATAATATTGCTGTGGTTAGTTTTTTCCAGCCTTGCTACAAATCACACATGCATGCTGGTATCTGGCTAGAATGTAGGCCTAATGTTCACTTGGCAATTTATTTCATAATGTGACACAGAGGCTCAAAACCCGTCACATGTGGGTTTTCGACCTTTTGATTTAGTCATGCTACAATAAATAAGCTCTAAAATGCTTTTAACAGAATGAAAATATCTTTTTATAACTGAAGTTATGCTCGTTTGATCCTTTTGTTAGTTTATAGTGAGAAAACCAAACAAAAAGTTACTGAATATTCGTGTCATCCAAGTCTACTGAACCTACTAAGTTATTATTCAGCAATTATTCTGGGCATTAGAGGCATATATTCGGCATCAGATAACGCAAACGGCATCAAAATCGGTTCACTACGTCGCAAATTAGGGCGAATTCACAGTTGTATGCCTAACTGAAGAATAAACTGCATTCTTGACCCCTCTCGCCTATTTAGGAATTTAGCGCAATATCTAGGAAGCGATGTAATCATACGATATAATCGTACAATCATACGCTTTCCGAAAATCATTCCTATTACTTAAAATGATATAAGGCCTACTTCTAGAAAGCGCTATTACTATTTTGTTTCTTATTAAGCAAGGAAACAGACTCATACAATATGATGAAACCAAATTCTCAACAACAAAGTTTGTTCTGCGTATTCTCTAAACGACGGTAGAAGTGTGCACTGAATCGGCTTCTCGCACTTCCGGTCTTCCGAATGAGCTGCAGGCTGGTCAGCACTAGCAGTTTTCAAAGACCCAGTGATGATTGTGCGCACTGTGCAGAGGAGCCTTGACCACTTTGGTACCACATCCTGTGAAAACAAATTACTTTAAGATATTATTTGTTTGCAGATACGCTATAGGGCCTAAGCAACAATAGTTAATAATAATAAATGTCCATTCAGAAATGCTGAAATAGAATTTGGTGGTTTTTTGGTCAAATTTAAGAAGATTTTAGCCATTTGACACAGTTTTTAATTATGAAGTGAAACCAGACATTGAACGCCTTCTTGCCATTGTATGGAAGGACCATAAATTTGCAAATATGAAAGAGAATAGCAGTCCCCTAAGTCAATCAATTAACAAATCGTTACTGGTTTTATTATGGTGCATAAATAGAGCAGGCGGCAAAACCTCTCCTTTGTCGCCCGGTCTTCCAACAGAGTGTGCTTAGTGTACTGTACACTGTACGCATTGCAGCTAAGCTGGATAGAGGGCGCAAGTAAAGTCAAAATTGGTCAGAGATTTGAAACCGGATTTCTCGATTAACAGTTCAGCTCGCAAGTATTTCCACCAACACGCACTAATGATAAAGTTATATAGCCTACTTATAAATAAAAATAAATAGTTTGACCCATGTCAACGAAATGTTTTGTCTGCATTATAGAAAGGCCTTACATCTGCTTATAGAGAATACATTTTAGTAGAATCAAATCAATTTTCGACATGGTTTTCAATCTGAATGACTGAAAGTGGTTCATTCTAGGCTTACAGTTAACAGAACATACAATATTAAGTACCTGCAACGCCGAGAACTATGTTGGAATCGTGGCGGCTGACAATCGTATTGCCCTTACGTTCCCACTCCTGGTCGTGCTTATGCGGTTGGTGTGGATGCAGAACAAGATGGTCACCTAAAACATAATATCATAAGTAAGAAAACAGTCTGCAAAACAGTTTACGGATTTTTTTATCTAGCTCTACATGTACAATTGTACATGTATCTTCGTCAGACGTTCATCATTCCCCTTTAAATCGTCAATCTTTTACTGAACACTCTGAATCGCCGTAATTTACCATTTTTTTCCGTAGAGTTGAGAGTTCATTCGTCTACTTGCCGTGCTGCGTAGTGACCTCCTCAGGGTTAACTGTAGTCAGACCAGAACTTATCACAAGTCATGTCGAAATTTGAACTCGGTAATTTGCAAGTTAGATTTTAAACAAGAAATTTTGTTATTACTACTATTACTGCTACTTCTGCTACTACTGCTGCTGCTGCTGCTGCTGCTGCTGCTGCTTCTACTACTACTATTGCTACTACTACTACTACTACTACTACTACTACTACTACTACTACTACTACTACTACTACTACTACTACTACTACTACTACTACTACCACCACTACTACTACTAGCACTATTACTACTACTACGACTGAATTTGCGCCAACACGAAAATATAAGTATCAGGCGTATTATGAAGGTTGTCAGAGCTGTTCATGTTCCCTGCAACGGATCGTTCCTGAAGAGTGATCGTCGTGCCATTGCTGGTTGTTGTTAGAAAAACGACAGTAGGCCATTAGTTATCAGACGATCCCTCTATGTTGGTCACGTGACTACTCTGTTGAGCGTGCCTCTCGCCATGTTGTTAGACATCTTGTTTGTTTGATCGGTTTGCTGGAAATTATATTCTGCTATCAGGTTATGGGCCCAGCTACCGGCCAGTTACCAAGTAATGCTTAAAAGTTTAGAAATAAGACAGTGACTCGGAATATGCGACTTTGTAGGTTTTAAAGTAATCGGAACTTTTCGATAGTAAACCTATGTTCGAGCGTTGGTAAAAATCGCTAACAAGTCGCGTGAGTCAGCTAGTCAAAGAAGAAGCACAAAATGGCGGAATCAAACGAAACAAAGTTTACGATAACAAAATTGAACAACAGCAATTATCAAGTCTGGAAATTCAAGGTAAAAATGTTATTAATTAAAGACGATTTATGGACAGTTGTGAATGACGACACGCCTGATCCAGTTCCAGACGGTTGGCAGAGAAAGAACGAGAAGGCGCAATGCACAATATCTTTATCAGTTGAAGATAATCAGTTAATACACATTTGCAATTGTAACAGTGCAAGAGAAATGTGGCGGGAGCTACAAAAGGTGCATGAAAGATCTAATCTGAGCAGTAAGATGTATCTGCGCAAAAAGCTATACAAGATAAAGCTACAGATTAATCAGAACATGCAGGAATACATAAGTGCAGCCTTGCAACTCGTTGAGCAATTGCGTGGTGTTGGTGAAGAAGTTACTGATCAACAGGTGGCGACTCTATTGCTCTGTGGTCTACCAGATGAGTACGAAACATTGATAACAGCTTTAGAAGCCAGAGAGGAAGATGAACTTACTCTAGAATATGTTAAAAACAAGCTTGTTGATGCATACAAGCGCAAGAAAGATTCAGAAAATGATTCAACAGAAGCAAAAGATGAATCAGCAATGTACTCAAGCAATACGAGATCCAGTAATCGCACTAACTATCGTCATGATAAACAGCATAAAGACAGAGAAACAAGAACTTGTTTCATATGCAAAAAGCAAGGTCATTTAAAAGTGGATTGTAGAGTATGGAAGGCAAGAATGGAGCAAGAAAATAAACAGCCAAAATTAAAACACAAAGCCAAAAATGTTGTAACAGAAAGATTGAGTGATCTAGGCAACGATGACACTAATCATAGCAGTTTTACAATTGGCATTGGTCAGAGAACAAGTGACTGGTTTATAGACTCCGGAGCCACAACCCATATGACAAACAATCTGAATTTCTTTACAGAACTGGACCAAACAAAGTCTGACAAAATTTACATTGCTAATGGAACATGTCTAATTGCAGATGGAATTGGAAATGGTTTTCTGGAATGCATTTTAGACAATGGTACAGTGAATAGAATCAAAGTTACAAATGTTCTATATTCACAAGGATTAACAGGAAGTTTGTTATCAGTGAAGCAACTGGCAAGCAAAGGAAAGGAAATTGAATTTTCGGGTAACCAGTGTTTGATAAAATACAATGGAAAGTTGTTGGCTGTGGGAAAATCTGAAAACAATTTATACAAGTTGTCATGTAAGAATATTCCTGAAGTTGCAAACATGGCCAAGTTCGAAACTAAACATGAAAATTGTATTCATGTGTGGCACAGACGTTTAGGGCATAGAGATCCGAACGCTGTTAAAGATATTAACAAGCAAGGAATTGCCACAGGAATTCAAATCAAAGAATGTAATGTAAAGATTAAATGTGAACATTGCATTAAAGGAAAAGCCACACAGAAACCATATCCTGAAGCCAGTACACATCGCACAAAACATCCGTTGGACTTGATCCACAGTGATGTTTGTGGTCCAATGAAAACAATGTCATCAGGAGGAAGCAAATATCTTGTGACATTTATCGATGATTTTTCACGATATACAAAATGTTATCTTATTCAAAGGAAGGATGAAGTATTCGAGAAATTTCAAGAATTCATTGCAGAAGTCAGTAATAAGTTTCAAAGAAAACCGAAAATTCTAAGGTCAGATAATGGTGGTGAATACACTGGAAATAAGCTGAGAAACTATCTGAAGCAGGAAGGAATTCAACTTCAAATGAGTGTACCATACTCACCATCTCAAAATGGAGTAGCTGAAAGAAAGAATCGATCAATAATCGAAATGGCAAAATGTATGCTACTCGATGCAGCACTACCGCTGAAGTACTGGGGAGAAGCAGTTATGACAGCAGTGTACTTGCAAAACAGACTGCCAACGAAGGCTACAGATAAAACACCTTTTGAATTGTGGAATGGAGAAAAGCCAGATCTTTCACATATCAGAATATTTGGATGCAAGGCATTTGCATACATTCCAAAAGAGAAAAGAACAAAATTCGATGATCGAGCAATCGAAACAATCCTAGTAGGATACAGTGAACAATCAAAAGGATACAGGTTGCTGTTGAAAGATTCAAACAGAATCATAATCAGTCGCAGTGTAACATTTGATGAACATGAATCAGATGGAATGACAATTACAGAAGTAATGATAAATCCAGAGAACACAGAATTAAAATCAGAGCCTGTTAAAAATGAAAATGAAGTCAAAACTCAGATGCCTACAGAAAATATTGATCAAGTCAATGAAGATGACAAAAATGAAACAGTTGACGCTGAAATAACAGATGAAAATGTTGTTCAACCCAGAAGATCTACCAGAAGTAACAAAGGCATACCAGCAGAAAGACTGTCATTAATGGTTCAAAATGAAATTAGAAAGGAACCTTCATCATGGAATGAGATAAAAATGTTAACAGAAAATGAACAGAAAAACTGGATGAGAGCAGCAGAAGAAGAGATGAATTCACACAAGGAGAATGAAACTTGGGTATTGTGTGATCTACCAGCAGAAAAGAAGGCAATAGACTGCAAATGGGTGTTTAAGTTGAAACACGATGCCGAAGGAAATGTAAGACATAAAGCACGTCTTGTAGCTAAAGGTTTCTCTCAGAAATTTGGTGAGGACTATGAAGATACGTTCGCACCAGTAGCCAGACATACAACTTTGAGAACATTGTTGACAGTTGCTGCATCAAAGAATTTGAAAGTGAATCATTTTGATGTCAAGACAGCTTTTCTGAATGGAGAAATCAAAGAAGAACTCTACATGAATCAACCAGAAGGCTTTACAGAAATTGGTCAAGAGCAAAAGGTTTGCAAAATAAAGAAAGCCATTTATGGACTTAAGCAATCAGCCAGAAGTTGGAATCAGAAAATAGACTCTATTCTGAAATCAGATGGTTTTCAACAGAGTGAAGCTGATCTGTGTCTGTATACAAAGAAGTGTAACAATGTGATTGTTTACATATTGTTATATGTTGATGATCTGCTGATCTGTGGAAATGCAGAGATGATCAAGAAAGCAGCAAACATGTTAAGTCAGCAATTTGAAATCAAGGATTTAGGTGAAGTCAGTTTATACCTGGGAATTCAAATTGAAAAGGACAAACAAGGCAATTACTTGATTTCTGAAATCAATAAAATTCAAGAAGTTATTTCTGAGTTTGGTTTAACGAATGCAGATGGATGTGCAACACCAATGCATGTGGACTATTTAAATATAACAGGAGAAGAAAATTTGCTCAGCTCAAATGAACAATATCGACAAGCAGTGGGGGCATTGTTGTACATAGCTACTACAACAAGACCAGATATTGCAGCCGCAGTTTCTATTCTATGTCGGAAAGTCAATTCACCACGTCAGTGTGACTGGACTGCAGTAAAAAGAGTTGTCAGATATCTCAAGGAAACAATTAACTGGAAGTTAAAGCTTGAAGCTGTTGGAGATCTGAAACTGATTGGGTATGTTGATGCAGATTGGGCAGGCGACAGATCGGATCGCAAGTCAACCAGTGGATACCTGTTTAAGCTCGGAGAAGGAGTAATTTCATGGATATCGAAGAAGCAAATATCCGTAGCTCTGTCATCTACAGAAGCTGAATATATTGCTGCTTCTTTGGCAAGTCAAGAATTGGTTTGGTTGAGACAGTTGTTATCTGATCTACATATACCGTGCATTGAATCAACGACTCTGTATGAAGACAACCAAGGATGCATCAAGATTGCAAGCAACGAGAAAATCAATGCAAGAACCAAGCACATAGATGTTCGACATCATCATCTTCGAGACTTGCAGTTTCGTGGGATAATTAACTTGGAGTATTGCCCTAGTGACCTAATGCTAGCAGACATTATGACCAAGCCTCTAACAAGGGACAAGCTGTGTAACTTAAGAGATAAGATTGGCTTGTGCCTTGATAACTAGAAACTAATGTTAGATGGGGGTACTGTCGAGTGGGGGTGTTAGAAAAACGACAGTAGGCCATTAGTTATCAGACGATCCCTCTATGTTGGTCACGTGACTACTCTGTTGAGCGTGCCTCTCGCCATGTTGTTAGACATCTTGTTTGTTTGATCGGTTTGCTGGAAATTATATTCTGCTATCAGTTGTGACCGCCGTGTTTATGGGTCAGAGTGACGTGATTTCCATGGCTCCCTCCCTCCAGTACAAGTCCAGTCGACTGATTCTTAATGACGTAGTGCTTAAAGTACAACAACATCATCAAAGTCTTCGCGGTTATTAAACGACCACGACGCAGCATATAGGCATTCCGTACCCGATTTCGTAGCATTGTCAACCCTAAAGCGCCTTTTCATTGGCCGATCCCATATTATGAATATTCATAACCAGTGACATCATTAAGCACGTTTTGTTTACAGACTGCGGCTTGCGTTGACAATATCAATAGGCCTAATCTTAGGCTAGTATGTTTAATAACTCGCAGCCTTTGCGTCCATTAATTTAGGCCTAGTAGGCTGTATGGCCGTTATCTGATAAGATTTATAAAGTGCTTTAATAAATAGATAGCCTACACCAAACAGTTTTGCATAATAATGGGATAAAGCTGCGTTGCGTGATTTATTATTAATTTTGGTGGATATGCTTTGTAGGCTGCTATTAGCTCCGTGCATTGCAGTCTGTCTGTTCAGCTTGTATAGTTAAGATTTATGTATTCTGTAATCTGAGTTCCTGCAAACTGTTTCAACTGCATAATATTATTGTATATTAATTTTTGTAACCGATTGCGGTCTTTCAACCGGATTGTTGAATAGACGAAAATTATTATTGTACTGCCTCACCCAAAAATTTGGACACCCGATTTTAGATTATAATAATTGTATTTAAAATGTAAGCAATTGGCAGGTAGGTCAAGCTGTAAAATTAATGTTTGGGACTTCGCTATGTCTGAATCGTGACAAGTTGTCATTAGACTATTATAGGTTGCGGCCTGTCAACCGTATTGTTGAACAAAGATAATATTATTTATTGATGAGCAATCATAACAGAGTAGGCTAACACTGATGTTTTTAGCAAATGCCTTTCTATTATGTAAAGCCATAAGGCTACTTGCATCCATATTAATGGTTTTATTGGTAGGCCTACTTAGGCTATTCATAATTCAGCGGTAGGCTAACGTTCACTTTTACAGGGCTGCTTTAAAGAATTTTTAGAACTGCACAACATGCCATAACGCCGCAACCCCTTCTTTTCTTTCCCATCCTCCATGGTAAATTACTTCCAATTACCTTTTTGCTAGTTTTTAACTGTACAGAAGTGTTTCTACAGATCTATTCCTGTCAGGAAGTCATAACGTGGAATTAGAAGGTCTGTGAACGTGTATGCAAAGGGTTCTGATTCATGATTCAAAATAATCAAATTTGAATAATTTGAATGAAGATAACCGTCACACATCTTAATAAAACGTATTTTGGCCTATATGCAAAATTATTGCGCATAGACTACATATAAGTTTAAAAGTTAGGATGATTTTCACTAGGCCTAGAACTCAGATTGACATGAACTATTGTAGGCTACTTAAACTCGAAATATTATTGGTTGTCGAACAGTAGGCATGGAAAATGAGACAGTTCAAGAAAACTGCATAAACCTAGAGCTTTTAAAGTTACAATTGGGAATGTGCGAAACACGAATTTCAACTGGTGCGAATTTAGGCAATTGAAGTCTAGTAAAATCTAATATAATGACTTCTGTAGCGCAGTTTTGATTTTTGGTATCGCAGGAGGCGGTTGATTCAACGAAGCAGACGCCTGATGCATCACATACACGTAGGCCTATAGCTGATGACCACAGCGTATTATTGAAGCGATGAGTTGGTGGATGACATATTCGCTGGCACGCACGTAACAACCTTCGCGTTTTATTTTTGCTCTGATTAGAAGTCTACCTTCACACTTTCGATTACTTCGCAATCGAATGGAAACTCCTTATAGCTTTATGCGCATCGCAGTCGGCCATTTTCCTTCGTATGCCATCAGCAGCAGCAACAACAGCGCACGAGAGGGCACTAAACACGTCATTGGTTATGAATATTCATAATCTGGAACCGGCCAATGAAAAAGCGTTATGGCTTGCAATGCTACGAAATCGGGTACGGAATGCCTATATGCCACGACGCATGATAACTTGACCCACGAAACATCACTCGATCACGACTCTGAGAGTCGCTCTCCCTCTCATGGTGCAACATCTTGTGTCCGCTTCGTAACACTTATTATCGCCTCTAGAGAAGGTGATTGGTAGTCAGAAGTTTGTCTGAGGCGGTTACTGTGCACAGTGTGCATAGTGTGTAGGGACCTTGAGCAAGTCCTTCAGTCACATAATTTTATGGCTTCGCAATATTATGATCACAATTGCGCCATCGAGTCTTCGTTACTTAATCCTGCGCTTTGTAAGAAGGGCTTTATCAAATTACAGTTGTTCTTTTATTGTTTTGTGTGAAATATTCTTGTCACCCGTAGCGAATGATCTCGAAACAGTAGTGCTATAGAAATGTAGCCTTCATGATTGCATGACATTGCGTTAATTAATTATTATAACACGATCCTCTGCATTCTTTCATGCTTTGTTCCTAGTCTGGAAGACATTGCCCAACTTCATGTTGTCAGAACTTGAATATTCAATTACAATTTATTCATCCTAATATTAAGTAAGTTTTGGCAATAATTTTGTCATTTTTCACAATATGCAGTTACTTCCTTATAGGAGGTGCGTATTGTCCAAACAATATCACCCCGCTCATCTACCACCAAATACGCCCGATAGTCGAGGCCTATCTCTTGCGCCATAGTCCATATTTTACACTCCTAGCTAAGGACGCACCTTCACCAGAATTCATACCAAGAATCGTAGGCCTACTTTTCTCCATGTTTGAGCTGAACAATTCAGAGCGGACAGTTGGAAACGGACAAAAATTATTCTCATTTATCCAACCTCTCCTGTAGCCAGAATAACTATCTTCATCAATTCATCAATCAATTTTTCGCTCGCTATGACTCTTAACATCATTTCGGCTAGTTAGTGCAGAGAGCGCCTCTAAGTAGATGTGTCTTGAAGAGGCGCTATATAAATTCTCAGAATGAATGAATGAATTCAACTGCTATTTTAGCAACAATTCCTTCCATAATTCAACTTCTATTTAACCAACTTCTATCTAGGCAACAACATTTCGCCAATCCAAGGTATTAAATTAGCAATCAAGCTTCTATATGATCAGCAATTTTTCATAAATCCAAATTCTATTGAAGCAAGAATCATTTGCCCAAATCCAACTTCTATTTAAGCCACAATAATTTGCTCCCGTCAATGCAACTTCAATTGACGCAAGAATTAGGCCTACTTTAATCAATCCAACTTCTACATGTATTTAAGCAAAAATTTCGCAGATGCGCTCGGAATTGTCCGCTTGGAATTGTCCGTTTGGAATTGTCCGCTTGCAATTGTCCGCTTGCAATTGTCCGCTTGCAATTGTCCGCTTGCAATTGTCCGCTTGCAATTGTCCGCTTGCAATTGTGCGGACACCTACAATCCTACATTGTATAATAACCATAGCCTGTTTGTGTTGCGTGTAACCTAAAAGCGTACATACCCCAGAGTGCCCAGACATCGTTATCACGTGTGACTTGGACAGCGGAGATGTACATGTAGATGTAAATTCGACGAACAGCAGTTCAGCAGGTCTGACCTCCTTGTGACGACTCTTCTTTATGGACTTGTTGGTTCAACATGAACGCTTTTATAGCGTGCAAAGAGCTGAGAAACTGTATGTTACACATGCTAAGACGTGCATGAATCGTAACAAAGCCAAGTACTTCAGGTGGCTCTGAGATTAGGTCAAGCCTCAGCGCAGCTCACGACTCTGCCTTTTACCTTGATCGCTCCATCTTGCTAAAAGCATAAAGTCTAGAAAACGAGGCTATTTAAAGTAACGCAGTTTAAATTAACGACTTTGTAGAGTAATCTTTATTGATTAATTGTGGGTCTAGTGAATAATTTACAGAAGTTGTCAATTCATAAAAGCGTTGATGACAGATCTCTATCTATCTGTGCTCACATATTTTTCCAACGAAAGACATATTCGACCACTGAGATTACGAAGCTCGCAGCTTTGAAGATCAACAGGCAAAGCAAATTATAAATCAGTGCAGGCAGCAATCAGGGGCGGATCCAGAGGCAAATCCGGACATGACCCCATTTAGAAGTGTCCATATAATTTGCCCCCCATTTGGTTTCAACAAGCTTTGATGCAATGTCTATTTTTCCGAAATGTATTTATGTATTTTGAAGGCAAGTTCAAGTTACTTTTGGGAGGAGAATTTGGTATATTTCCAAGACTTTCGACCAGATGACTAAGAAAAGTTCATCGGATTTTTCGGCCAAATATCAACGAAATTTATTCCGATCTCAAGGTAACAAATGTTGGCCCTCCTTCGAAAATTTCTGTACCCGCCTCTGGCAGCGATAGGGCCTATATTATTGTGAGAAAAGGTACATTGGCTTCTCGTTGCGTTGCAAGTTTTACCGGTATTCTAGACCATGGTGTGGACTATAATTGCGGTCTCGGTACTTGTTGCGGTTTACGTCCCGTGTGGTCTAGTTAGCAAAGCCCTACTCACGACTCGAACATCAACTCGAGTGAATCATGCCTTCTCACTTTTTTCAGGTATGCAGCCATTAACGGAAAGTTTCTCGTTGCATTTAGCCTACATAGTGCTGCCCTTGATCTTGTTCAGCGTACAATCCTGTCATATGGAACCTGTCATAAAACAAAACAGTTATTGGTATCAATCATTTATTTGATTTATATCGGGGTTTCTTTCTGATTGCCTGCAAAAACGACTATTTTGGTGAATCTGACTTTAACCGGCTATAGGGCTTACGTTGCGATGTGTGGTCTTTGTGAGACAAGGAGATAACGACGCTTGGGTCTGTTCGCGGGTGTCGAGTTGTGTCCAATAATATTGATTTTAGTCATTTTTTGTTCCGGTTCTGCTCTAGCTACTGAGACGACTATGTACAATGTCATGGCTGGGCTGGGAGCGCCTCTGAGTAGTTTCTTGAAGAGGCGCTATAGGCTATAAATTCTAATAATGAATGAATGAATGAAATGTTGGATTATAGGCGCCCTTGTAGCGGTATGACCGCTTTACGGCGCCATATAAATCGTCGCTATTGTTTGTTATTAGAGTTGTAAACCGAGTTTTCAGAAAGACGAACACGATCAAAGCTACTTCATAAGTGACCCACTTAGGCCTAAGTTTATGGAGGAAGTGTCACTTATCTAACTTTATTAGTTCGTGACTCAATTGCTGAACTCATAATTCTTTTACGACATCAGAACTCTTTAAAGAGGACCCAAGTATCTCGGCTGACCGTTTCACCATGTCCACCATAATAGGGTCTACATTATTGTATGGTGGACATGGGGAAACGGTCAGCCGATACTTGGGTCCTCTTAGAAGCGTTATGGTGTTGTGGAATAACGATTATGAGTTCAACAAGTGCGTATTCTGTATAAGGCCTACCTACTCTTGTATTGGAAAACAAGAATTGGTCGTTAGGCTGTTCGACGTGTTCGTATTCTGTCTAGACCATAGGCCCACTCCTGTATTGCTATGCGATTTGATTTGAAGTCAAAGTGATGTTCGCACATTGCGCTTCACTTTGAAAACAATAATTGGACCTGAGACTGTTCGTGGGATGGCTTCTGCGCTACAACACTACTGGGTAGAACTCGTTTTGCAATTACGGCTTCTCATAATTTTTATTATTAGGACACTGTTAGGTGTGTAGGCTTTTGTTTGAACTAGGTCCAAGCTATGGATTTATTAATAACCAATTCAATAATTGCCTCCGACATAGATCTAACTGTTTTGAGAGGTGGAGAAGTATGTAACGAATGGAGGGGGACACAGGCATTGCTTTTTTAACGTGCAGTTGTACACAAAATGTGCAGTTATAAATGGATTTGTGCAGTTGTAGAAGCCAGTGGCGTAGCCAGGAATTTTCATTGGAGGGGTTGGTTTTTTTGCCTGACCGGATGCCCTTCCTGACACCCTGACACCAACCCATCAGTGTTACAGTAAATAAGAAGGGAGTAAAAGTAACTGTGTGAATAAAGTAAGAAAAACAATTGTTACTACAAACAATTACTTTGTTTTTCTTATTCAAGAAGATAAATAACCTTATAAAAACTTTTTCCGAGGCCAATGGGGGGGTCAAACCTCGAAACCCCCTTGGATACGCCATTGGTTGAAGCACTTCTGTACAGTTAAAACTAGCAAAATTTCATTGTTCTCGATTGTAAGTAATTTACATCCATGGAGGATGGGAAAGGAAAGGCGTTGTGCAGTTCTAAAAATTCCTTAAAAACAGCCCTCGACGCAGGACTTGATACCGGCCGGCCGGAGAATGTCTCATCGTTAACAAAGCCACGGTCAGTTAAGTTCGCCAGTAAATGAATAAGTAATTAAGCAAGTAAAATAAAAAATTACAATTTCTTTAATGAAGAACACCAACAAACTCGCAGAACTCTGCAACAGTAAGATAGGCTACATGGCATTTATTAAGGTCACACTTTCTGGGTTAGTCTCTCACAGTGGCGCAACTAGGGGGGTGCTGGGGGTGCTTGAGCACCCCCCAGAGCTAAAAAGGTGACCCACGCAATTTTTCCAAATCCGATGAGTTTTTGGTAAGGGGTGGGGAGGGTAGGGGTCTTTCGCTCTTTCAAATTTTCAGATTACACAAGCAAGCAAGTTCTTTCATTCTTCTGCATTATAATATTAGTCAAATTAATTCATGGTTCATAAAGCACTAGATTTCAGTGTTTAGCTGGTTTTTTCTGAGTTTGTCTGGGTCTCGAGAATTTGCTTATAGTGATGAATTAAAAGCGTTAGCGATGTGGCTATTGCCTTTACATTACAGTGTCTCACCAATTTTTTGAAAACATGTTGCTGTAACGGCCTGCTCCCTCCTCGAAAGAAAACCACGTGACCGGGGGTCCCACCCTTGGTATTGCTCTTCAGCCTCCCAAGTGGTAGGTGCCCGCCCTGGAAATTCAAATGAGGCGCCGCACTGTTGAAGGGGTTCTCTATTGTCAGGTACGACTACAGATCCATCTAAGTGAGTAAGATCTACGGGATCCATTGATTTCCCTCTGGTAAAGTCGTAGTTTAGGGTTGGGTCTTCCACCTCAGGACGGGGATGTCTCTCATCGGTACCAGGAATGGCTTCGGTCGAGTGGCGACATATGTCTGCGGTTCCCGGTCTGGGAACGACGGCTTCCTCTAATTGAAGACCGTCTGGGTTCGAATCCCCTTCAACAGATTGTGTAAATCCCCAATCCTTAGATGTGGTCAACCCTTCCCTTCTCTTTTCCCTCATTACCTCACTTTCTTCTCGGGAAAGACTACCCCGGTGGTGTTGCTCTTGTAAGTGGCTTATCTCTTGACTAAGGCTCTTGAATTGGGACTCTTGTCGTTCCATAAACATCCCTAAGGTTTCTGACACAGTTAGTAAAAGTTCCCCAACTTGTTTTCCCCTTGCTTCTAATTCGTCAAGACGGTCAGGGGTTCCTCCCTTCTCCCCTCCAGTTATGCATTCCTCTAATTCCTCATCAGAGTGATCCTCAGACCTCATAGAAGTTTCCATTATTCAGTTATTTATTAACGTCAGATTTGATTTATTTAATTAAACAATTCAACTGAGTATAATGAATAAGCGTTACTGGCAATTAACATCTGTGATTGGGCCTAGATATTGTTCTTCAATAACTATGCAATATGTCTTCAAAGTCAGCAGAATCTCCGTAAATAATCAGCAGGCGTGCACAACCTTAATTCTAGTAATCGCGTTTTATAATTAACAGTCAGGTATAATGAATCACAATTCAGACGGTAGCTTTCAACCGTTATTCAATATCGACTTAAGTTTCAATTCTTATTATCAGTGAACATTAATTTCTATTTAATTAACTACACTTGGTTTCGGATTCTGTTATGGAGCAATTAGATTAGTTAATACTTCCCTGGTAATTTCCGTGCAATTTGGCCAACACTCGCATTCAAATATGAAAAGAAGATCGGAAGATTTCTTGTCCGAATATTGGAATATATGACAATAAAGATTCACACAGAATCGGCTGCAAACTGTCCCAAAACCAGTCGCTTAGTCAACGGTATATTCTAAATCATGAAATCAGGCAATCAGCCACACATTCAGCATTTTTAGACCCAAAATGCGCAGAATTTCTTATCTTCACCAGCCGACCTCTTACCCCGATGAAAACCACCAGTCGACTGCGCATTTCGGCGTTGGAAGCGGTCACGTGATCTGGATCAACCAATCAGCGACTTACACGTTGGCCGAATCTAAAAATAGAGTGTCGCATTGCGACACTTTCTGTTGCAGCGAAGTACTGCACCGAAGGTCAGATCTAAAAGCGGCTGAAACCGAAGGCCGGTCGCAAATTTGGCAAGGCCGCAAATTAATAAGTGAGTACGCCGAGCGGCCTAAAAGGAGGTTAAATTGTAGCGGCCTCATAGGACGTTACATTGCGACTTAATTGATAGTACCGTGTGTGCTGTTTTATTAAAGCCTAATTAAGAATTGTTTTTGTTCAAATTAGTATTATGATATTATATAGTTATTCAACTTTGTTTGATCTAAACATTTCCAGCGGAGAAAGCGACCAGAAATGAAAAAAGTTTCCCAGAAAATTTGACAAAATTAGTTGCTGTAAAAAATGTAAATGAACAATTTTATTAAGATGACAGCTTAAAAGCCTACAGTTAGGCATATGCAAATTTTAAAAAATTGAACAATGAGGAGGGCATTTAAGTCTTACACCATATCTTTCAGCGATGACTTCGCAATAAATTTCGTTAAAATGACATCCTAAAATGATACCCCACTAGTGTGGAAAAAATTCTATGTTGGGGAGGAGGCACATCCCCTTGCCCAAAACCATTCCTCTGCTAGACCTACCTATGTTGAAATCTGAAATCACTTTTTTGAAATCAGCACTGAAATATTAGAGTTAATTTGCTAAGTTGACACCTTAAACATAATAATGGCACCATAATAAACATGAAACTATAAAACTATATTGTATATTCATTGATTTTTAGACCGCTCTTATCAGCACTGAAATAGCATAGCAATTTTGCTTTAGGTGACAGCTTAAAAATTATAGTTGCCACTGCAGTGTGGAGATTAGTAAATTTCATGCGTACGTGGAAGGGCACGTATATAGGCCTACATTCTCTCCCCAAACCCCAGCCCTCTAGGCGCCACGTGCTTCGGGAAATTTTCCGTCGGATGCTCGGTTTACTCCAGAAACCTTGATTCCCAGAGAAGGGATTAAATAAAATGATGATGATGATGCTGATGATGATGATAATGATGATGATGAGTCCAGGGCTGTACAGTGTACACGAGGGTATACGCGGGTATATAACGTGTACTCACCTCCGTGAAAAAACGGTTTGGGGGGGGGGCTAGATTAAACACTGGCTATTAATTCTGCCACTCGCGAGCTTTCAAGACCCTTCGTATTATCTAAACAAATGGGAAAAGGACATTTTTGGTCTTCAGTGCTCTTCACCCATGTTTTTCAAAAAGTTTTCATGACTTCATCGCTCATAAATGCAGCTCGCAAACAATAGTCTGAAACGTGCTCTAGCAGTCTATAGCTGATGTCAATTTTTTTTAAATGCGTTGGTTTCTGGGGCTCCGCCCCAGACCCCGCTGGGGGAGCTTACAAGCTCCCACAGACCCCCTAGTCGGCATTGGCTTCGTGCCTTCGGCACTTGCTGCTTCGCACCTTCGGCACTTAGGCTACAATAATAATTCTGAGCACCCCCCAGTAAAATTTTCTGGTTGCGCCCCTGCTAAAGACTAAAGATTATGATACGCCAGTTCCCTAGATCACTCTCTGACACATTCTATAAGCACTTAGAAACTGTTCTGTTAGGCCGTAATGATGTTCAAGTCGGAAGCGCCTCTGAATAGTTCCTTTGAGAGGCGCTATATAAATACTTGAATGAATAAATGAATGAATGAACCTCTATTGTTAGGATCAGTACTTGCATATAGAAGCAAGAGGAAGCTTAATGTTTTGCCTTGCCCTATGGCTATTTTAGGCCTATATTAATTTTGTGACTAAATGCCCAATTGCTTAAAATATGTGTAGATAATGTAGAGAGTAGCCTACAATAACATTTCCTACTCGGTACAATGTAGACCCTTAAACGTAGCCTATCTGTGGAGACTGCAGTGTGGTTTATAATTATTATAACCATTAACTTAACGATTGTTCAATCTCATCCCACCCTCAAAGCGCTTTTTGACTGACTGTTTTTATTTGGATGCGGTGCATTGATTTATAAGTTTACCAAACAAGTAATCGTAATAAAATAGTTTCGACTGAAGTAAAAGTCGTTATTCATGATTTGAAAAAGTTAGAATTTTTTTTCTATTCATCCCGAGTGTAGGCTATCCAGCAACACAGCGCGCACATCGAGCCAATGCAGGCACGGTGTGCGTGTGTTTGCGTATTTGTGTGTACGCGTGTTTATTTGTGTGTGTGTGTGTGTGTGTGTGTGTGTGTGGGTGTGTGTGTGTGTGGGGGGGTGTTTGTGTTTGTGGGAGTGTGTGTTGGTGTGTGTTCGCGCGCTTGCGTTCTTACGTGTAAGCTTATAGGCCTACGATCGTAGGAAAACTAGGTAGGCCTAGGCCTATAAAATACCAACTCTTTTATTAGGCCACACGTAGTTTTCATACAGGCTACACGTAGTTTTTCCTACTCAGAAGTGCTCTCAGCCCAGCCACAACTAAAAGAAAAATGACTTTAATAAGCGATATGAAGCAAGTTGGCATCACTGTTTTGAGAGGTGCTTACGTGTTCTTTGCGCTAATCTTAATGAAATTCAGGTCTAAAGATATAATTAGGCCAATACATTATGCATTATTTTCAACAATAGCAAAGAATACAATTTAACTCATTCTAAGAGCTTTTAAACGCCATTGCAGTAATGCCAATGGCGTTTAAAAGCTCTTAGGAAGAATCCCACTATTTCCTGCGCGTCGCATTCTATATTATTTTTAGCTCGTGGGTGCATGTGATATCTCGCACTCGTTTGGCGTTCCATTTAATTGACCTATTTCTCTGCAACTTGTTATGAATTATTGTTTTTGAAATTTAAGCATACTTTTTCTCTAGTAACGTTGTTGGTTTTTATCTTGCTGCTTGTTTTGCATCGGTTTATTTCGAGTGTATTTACGATGTCAGCCTTGGACGACGCTCCAGAAAAAAAATTGTTCGTATTATAACTGGCTCTCCTTATGCTGCCCATACTAATCAGCTATTTGTTGATTTGGAGATTTTAAAACTTAATCAGATTACAGTATACCAATCATGTGAATTTATGTTCAAATCACTTCACAATATTCTGCCTGAAGAATTCACTCATCTGTTTAAGGCAGGCTCAGACTTTCACTCTTATGAAACAAGAAGTTCGCTTTGTTTAAGAACTGAATTTGCTAGAACAAACTCCCGTAAATTTTCTATAAGGTGTGGGGGCCCATTGTTATGGAATAGATTGCCACAAAGCCTTAAAGCTTCTCCTAATATTAATCTATTTAAAATAAACCTACGAAAATGGCTAATAAATGCTCCATCCTGAAATAAAATTTAGTTTTTCACCTTGACTCAAATGTGCTTCCTCTATACTGTGTGTTGGATTGAGGTGCCTGTCACCTTGCTGTGATGTTATGCTAATTGTGTTTAACTCGTCTCATCTACTGTTGCTTTGGTTTTTCATCAAACTGTGGTGCGTATAAATCAAAATTATTTTATAATTTCTTTGGGGGCCCTACTAGCGGGACTTCCTCCCTTCTGGGTCTCCATTTGTGTCCTCTCTTGCACAAGTTATCTTTTAAAACCTCGCATCCCAGGTCTAGGGAAATTTGTTCCACTGGTATCACTTAATCCTAGAACCACTAGGTTTTTGCAATCCTCAGCTAGCCTACTTCTTTGGAGATTATCCCAGTCTTGACCATATGACTGAATCATTTATGTTACCTAATTAAGTTAATGGATTGACTAATGTTTAACAATTTGTTGATACTTGTGAAGCTTTGTGTAATTTTTGTTTCTGACTTGGTGTGCTTGTTGCTGTTACATACGGACCAATAAAATTATTTGATTGATTGTAGATGACGCTGGTAAGAATTCATTTTAAAGGAGTTTGATAAGATGGTTCAATAATGTACTGTAGCTTATCATGTCAGGGCGGTTTAGCCTGTCACCGTCCATTGCATACTGCGATTTCAGGTATCCAGCTCAAAGGTTTTCAATTCAAGGCTAAAGTCTCAACGCCTTTACGAATTTCTACCATCACTCATCTGATCCTCTCCTTCCTAGCTTTCTCGCCAGAGCAGCTTCTCTGCCTCCTCTCACTTTCAACCGGATTTCTTTTTCCAATTGTAAACAACCTCTCTGAATGAACGGCCATTGATCATGACACCATTTATATGAGTTATATAGCTCATTTTTAGCTGTGCATTCTCCCAATCATTGTTAACCTTTCTGTCACTGCAGAACACTGTTATGAGATGAGCATTATGTAAATTTTCATAGTATAGTGAATTGTATTTGTGATCCAATTGTGCATTGATAAATTTTGTAACATGCTATAAGATAAGAATATTCTTTGATTGACCAATTGCTATCCGCATTTTGGTTATCAGACATGTTGACAAATGTACATTAGCCATAGAGCCCATCAAAAGTCAAATATTTTACATAGTCTTAAATCCATTATAATGTAAGTATGTCCTTATGATGACCAACTATTTTTGTGCTGCACTTTGGTTTACATGACATTAAAATAACGTAATCTTATTATAGTATGGCACCACTATGCAAGGTCTTTGTTAAAATATGATAACAATAGCTTGCTGTCATTGTTTGTACAGTTGTCTTGGTGACTGGGGCTTCGGGTTACATTGCCGGCCACTTAGTCCAACTTCTTCAGAGCAAGGGTTACAGAGTGCGGGGAACCGTAAGAAGTTTGAAGAACGAGAAGAAGGTGAAACCGCTGAGGGATCTTTGTCCATCTGCTAAGTATCCGCTGGAGTTGGTTGAGGCAGATCTTAATGATCCAGAATCATGGATGAGGTAGGGATTAGCTATACTTAATTATGCTAAACTTACTTGCTTTACTTATTTGATTACCTGCTTTATTTACCTAATTAGTTGCTATGCTTACTTAATTAATTACTGGCTATAATTTTCCTGCTGACCTGGAAAGCGCCAACTGGTCCCTTTTTTAGTTGAAGTCTCATGTATGCAAAAGTCATTAAACAATATTGCTCCATAACCAAATCACTCAGTTGAGTAGCCTATTGAGAATAGTAGTCTAAGGCGAGGGGGAAGATAATAACTGTGCCGCGGCCCAGGGGTGTTTTTAAGGAATTTTTTTAACTGCACAACCCCTTCTTTTCCTTCCCATCCTCCATGGTAAATTACTTCCAATCGAAGGACAATGGCCATTTTTTGCTAGTTTCAACTGCACATAAGTGCTTCTACAACTGCAAAAATCCATTTAGAACTGCACATTTTGTGTACAACTGAACGTTAAAAAAACCTGGTGCCGCCTTGTTCAGCTGATGTGCTTTCAGTGCATTGATTTAATGGATCGAGTTAATTGCAAATACATGCTGAGCATAATTAGATGTAACAGCATTTACATGCATGTTGCTTGGACTAATTTGTTCATGGTTAGCTGCATTTGTTTTTATGCTGTTTTTCTTTGTAAAACGTTTTGTACAGGGCGGTAAGCGGTTGTACTTACGTTCATCACGTAGCCAGCCCATTCCCTGCAGAAGCCCCTAAGCACGAAGATGAGATTATTCGACCGGCAGTAGATGGTACGCTTGCTGTTCTCAAGGCCTGCAGTAGTCACCACGTCAAGCGCGTGGTACTCACAAGTTCTGTGGCCGCCATCTTTGGTTAGATTTCCATCTCTGTTTACATGTTTAATGGGACTCTGTGGGTGAAGTCACTGGGTGTCATGTTTTATGATTCAGTGTTTAAACCAGGTCACCCACAAAAGGCGATTAAATCACTGTTGATTACTACTCTGCAATTCTACTTTGTCACGTTAAGCAATACGACATGCTGTACAAAAAGGGAAAGAAACTACTTTGCTCTAAGTAGAATTGTGCGCAGACTGTGTGGGCATCAAAGATGTATTCTTGAGTATTTGTTATAGCACCCTTTCAAGATTTATATGTAGAGACGCTCCGAACTACAGTGTGCACACTGAGCCAGGGTTTTACACCGAAGTGCATGAGCAATTTCGAGTAAAGGACTTGCTCAGGGTCTCCACATGGTGGCTTGAGGTGGATTCGAACCCGCAACTTTCCGGCTCCAAGGCACCGAGCATACCGCTACACCACTGTGCCCAAGAAAAAAGTGAAATTGTGTATAATACCGTACAATATCCTGTGATTTATTACTAGTGGTTAATTTATTAATTAAGGTAGGGTGATTAATGATCATGGGTGCCCGTTCATAGGGGCGAGAGAAGGCACTTGAACCCCCCCCTGGCAAATTGCACCTTATCTAACATCTACTTTTTGATTTTTAGCAGATTTCTTTGCACTAGTTATAGTACTAATCACAATCGTGATTAACAAAGTAAATCTGAGATATTTAGTATTTACATTTAGAAACCGCTATGAAATGTTCCAGATTTCATACTTTGTGGTTTTAAAGATCTTGCCAAAATTTTTTAGCTGTGACCATTGTGGTTTGCCCTCCTGCAAAAATGTCTGTGGACGCTCCCATGGTCATGATCAATGTCTAGTGATTTATTGTTGCTGTTCCAGGTGATATCTATGGTCGAGATGTTCCTGGAAGAGTCTACACAGAAGCTGACTGGACGAATCCACATGCTGTCACGGATGCCTACTTAAAGAGCAAGACGCTAGCGGAAAAGGCTGCGTGGAATTATGTGGAACAGCTGAAAGGTGACTTTCAAATACGCATGAACTTCGCTGTGGAATGCACGGTTTAAGCTAAGACTTTCATAGAATAAATAAATTATGTGATCTATAAGTAGATGTTCATATTTTAAAACTTTAATTGCATTTTCGTTGCAATGAATATAATTTTTTAACCCTTTACCCGTTAATTTTTAAATTTTATGCCCGTTTTGAGCGGATATTCTTGGGGCAAACGGGTAAAACATTAAGCTACAGTATGGACTTAGTGAAAGTTACAGAGTTATATGCCTTAATGTACAGTGTGTAAATCAACCATTGTTAGAATGGAATAGTTCTGAAAAGTCAGTATTATTATTAAATTTCCGTTTTGTATAACATCTTTCTTTGCACCAAAGTCAATCAATCCATTTCATGCATTGAAAACAATTAATTTTTGCCATCTTGATTGTTTAGCATTTACCTCATATGCGAAATGATTGCTTAATTTTCTCAAAAGCTTCATGTTATCATTGACCACGATGTTCGGTACTCCGAACATTGCTGCTTGACATGAAATGAGTAAGAAAATAATCGGAAAAAAATTAATCAATTATTATTCTAGGCGATTAATTGATTGATTAATTGTTAAAATCCACAGCCCGAAAAGAATTCGGTTCCAGTAATACTTCTTTTGATTTAATTGTTTAGCTATCAACGTTTGAAATATTTTGCTGTAGAGTTTCTTTTTGTCTTTTAGACGGCGAACGTTTTGAGTTGGCTGTCATCAATCCTGTTTTCGTTCTTGGTCCCATTTTGGGTGCAGGAGATGCAACCAGTATGCTCGTGAGTTTGGATTAACCTTTACACCAAGGCTAATAGGAACAATATGCTGTAATGGCTTTATATTCTGTTGGTTAATTAATAGCCAATTCACACTAATTTATTTACCATCTCAATTTAAATGGATTTCTTTTGTACACCAAACATTTCTTATCTGTTAGTTCTTCACCAAGTGTTTAGCAGGATTCCTATTCCTGTAATTTTATGTCTAGTGACATGCGAGCATGCATAGATCCTGCTGTCTAAGGTATTTATGGATTTTCATGCATCTACATTTTACATTCTGGCATAAATGAAGACACAAATTAATTCATTCATTCTATGAATTTCTATAGCATGCTTCAATGAGATCTACTCAGAAGCTCTCCCAGCACAGCCATGGCAAAAGGAGCAAGAGTGGAGAGATTAATTAAACAAAGTTTAAAGGGTCAGATATAATAAGCTCCGATTTGAAGAGAGCATTCCAGATGGACGGCCCTACAAACAAGAAAGCTCGGCATTGCCTTCCAGCTAAGCAAGCCTATGGAACTAGGAGTTGCCCCTTCACAGCAGAGCTAAGACTTCGTGAATAAATGTTCACGTGTAATATTTGTTTATTTTCATAAATTATGGAGAAGAAAACAGATTTTGTTTTGAATTCTAGGTTGTTAAAAAACTCATGGAACATGATTTGCCTCTCGTTCCTCGATTCAACTTCAGCATCGCCAATGTTCGTGATGTTGCGCTCGCCCACCTCAGAGCGATGAGGGTCGCTGAAGCAGCTGGTATGCTATGTTACGCTAGGGTGTTACGTTGCTATGTATTTATAAAATGATGATTTTAAGCACCTAAATATTGACATCTGTTAGGCTAGCTGAATCCTTGAGAATACGGTGAAAATGTTAGGAATATCAGACATAAATAAAATTAAAGAAAATAATAACAGACAGTAAAGAATTAAATAAAGTTACATGAAAAAATTAGAAAACGGAGTAAAACGACACGAAAAATAAAAATTAAAAAACTACCATTTTTGAGAAAGAATAAAAACGAAAAAAACTTTTGAACAACTATGGTGTAAATAATATGGAGCACTGGTTGAATGGTGTTTAGCAAGTTGGAACATTGTGAACTGAGATTGCGATACTGGTAGCTGAAAAGTGAACTGCTTGCATTTTCATTATGGGGTGTTTTACATACTGTAATATATGTCCTTGATCTTTGTCCAGAGGTTCTTATCTATGTATGTGTTTATTGGTCAAATATGACTCATAGAATTTAAGGAAATCTGTGATAGCGGTAGCTAGAAATTTTGCTCATTTTCTCTGTAGCTGATTATGTACCTTCTATGATTTTTCTATTAATAGCTAGAAATACTCACGAGAAGTCATTTTCCCCACAGTATTGTGCCTTCTTGGATATTTCATGGACTCTGCATTAGCTAGAAAAACTTACCCAATTTCATTTTGTACATAGATGATTTTTAGTCTCCATGAATTTTCCTAAGACTTTTGTAATGACTAGAAACTTGTTTGGACTAATTGCCTGACTTTTCTGATATTTTTTATGAAGATATTTGCTGATTTTTTGATAGCTATAGAAATTGTTTCTGCCATAATTTCTTTGAAATTTTAAATATCACTTGATTTTGTCATTTTTCATTGATTTTGCTTTACAGGACACCGACACATAATTTGCAATGCAGAGAGCATATGGATGCAAGACATGGCCTTGCTATTACAGAAGGAATTTAAACCTCTGGGTAATTACCTTTTTCTATTTATTCAACATTGATTACATTTACTACTCAATCATTACTCACCGGATTTACAGTAACTTTACAATCACAGGAAGTGAAATATCTTACTGACACTGTATTATAAAGACACAATGGAAATGTTTATGTAAGCATGTGTGGGTGTATGCAAGGTTGTCAATGTTGCCGCTTTTGGTGTGTGATTCAAAACTCCTCTTATCAGCCTTAGATTTTTAGTCCAGATTGATCCTCTGTTATGATACTTTACAGCTGGAATTCTCTGCCATTGGAATTTCAGTTTCTAGGAAGTATCTCGTGCTAAGGACAATGTGAATTTCCCCACCCCCAGAAAACACGCATAGTCAAAAGTCAACAAGCTCAACATTAGTACATTTGGCTGTGTAAGGTAGTTTGCTACTGTAAGTAGCATCTATGTTTTGGTTGCCACATCTTCATCATGCCACACAAATATGAAAGCAAGCGGCATATTTTGCAGTGAACTCTTGCTTTGCATCTGCTTATTTTGCTCAGGTTACAACATTCCGACGTCAAACTGTCCGTATGTTTTTCTGTGGATGACGAGTCACTTTGACAAATCAGTCAAGCTCATCATGCCACTATACAACAAAGAGCAACGACTCGACAACAGTCGTGTGAGTAGATTATCCTTGTACAACAATGTACAACAATGTACAACAATGTACAACAATGTACATGTGTATAATAATTACCTCATATTTTACATAATTGCAATTTAATACAGTGGTACTTTGACGCCAATATTTAAATTAGCTGGAATTATTTGCAGTGGATCAAATTATGCTGATGATATAAGTTTGTTTAAAGCATAGCATATTCATCATCTGGTTGAGATGATAAAATTGGAAATATCTACTAGTCTTCTGGCTGCTCATTGATGATGACAAATTGACCTCATTAGCCTAGCATAGAAACATAAAATAGGTTATCGTAAATCATTGTTCTTTCAATTTATGTAATTTTCTACACTCACCCTAGATAAATTCAGTAGACATGGGCAAGTACAATCTTAGGCATATAATTATTCCATTTGATCAATTGCTTGTTTTGTACCGGTCTAATAGTTTTTCTTATCCATAAACCAATATAATACCGAAATAAGAGTAGTGCTAGTAAATATGAGTATTTAGGTAGTAACCCTCTGCGACATGGTGTTTACTCGATGAATACTCGTTTTTTAGAGATTTTTCTTTTCTAATGCGGCTTACACACTGGAATCACCTCTAACTAGATTGTACTTTGAGAAGCGATTTTAGAAATTGTCAGGTACGATAAGTAACAATTGACATGTGAAGTTTTGCTGAAACAAGTAAATAGTATGCAACTATAGGGCAAAAATCATAAGTTAATGATAGGATTGAACAGTTGGTGGTCATTTTATTTTCATTTTATAGATGACAAAAGTCCTTGGAATCACGCCAATCGATGTTAAGAAGACTATCATAGACATGGCCTATGACATGATCGAGAAAGGTTTCATCAAGAAGACGAGCAAGTACCGAAAAAGATAAATTTATTCTTCACCCGAAGATTGTCGGCTACAAAACCTGCAGTTACTGGTTCCTCCATTTGCAGATGTTTGTTAGAGTGGGTGGTAAAATAAGGGTTTCATTTTTGCTTTTTTGTATCTGCTTTACTGCAAGTCTTTTCTACACTGTGTCCCAATAAATCGAGACCCCTTTTTATAATGTGAATAAAACAGGCAAATCTTAATCGATTTTCAAAATTTTCAAACGGTTTTTATCCTGAGATAATTATCTTACATTGATTCAAATATGAAGTTTCTGGAATAAATATTGACGTCACAATTACGTCATTTGCATCAGAGAATTCCAATGTTAAGTACCGAACACAACTTTTCGATACTTAACATTGGAATTCTCTGATGCAAATGACGTAATTGTGACGTCAATATTTATGCCAGAAACTTCATATTTGAATCAATGTAAGATAATTATCTCAGGATAAAAACCGTTTTAAAATTTTGAAAATCGATTAAGATTTGCCTGTTTTATTCACATAATAAAAAGGGGTCTCGATTTATTGGGACACAGTGTATATTTAAGTGATGTATTATGAGTTCATGTCTGGATAATAGAAGTGCTATTCAAAAACTGACACTGACTACGGCTTTTCCACTTAAGACTTAAAACTAAAAATCTGCAAACTATCCTCTGGTAAGGTTATACTCCTATGCCACCTACCACGACCACATCTTTTTTAGCACCATGCTGTCTCACCAGTTGACCTGCCTTGGATTCTGGCCTTCACTTAAATAGACCATGCATTCATTTTATTGACCTAAATTATAACGCCCCTTCGACAAAAACGACCTACTCAGAAGTGCTCTCAGCCTAGCCACGACTAAAAGAAAAATGACTTAAGCGATTTATAAAACAGCATTTGATTGGCCACAGAGGATATGTGAGGTGCTGAATGGAGGTCATTTCGGACAGAGGGCCCTGCAACATGGCTCTTGCAGGCTTCATTCATATAATTTTATTATCACTGGCGCATAACCTTGTCTTCCTGAGATTACTGTTATTTATGTGGTAGTGAAAAATTCCAAAAGCTTTGCATTGTTGTGATTTTGTAGGGCTTCTCTCTAAAGAGTAAAAGGTTCCAATTTGTTATTGTGTGTCTTTTTACAATATGTCATGTTTTTAAAATTGATTTC
Source organism: Lumbricus rubellus (assembly GCA_945859605.1). Taxonomy (NCBI): domain Eukaryota; kingdom Metazoa; phylum Annelida; class Clitellata; order Crassiclitellata; family Lumbricidae; genus Lumbricus; species Lumbricus rubellus. The sequence continues at coordinate 44,552,327 of OX243814.1, forward strand.
TGTTTTAATATTATTGCCACCGAATGCAATTGTGTTACAGCTTGTCATGAAATAACATTTTGTTGCAGCTATAATTATAATCGCTGTACCTAGGGGAATATTTATTTTGTTGGTTTCTGGTAGTGTTCATGAATTAAGAATGTTGCAAATGCTACTTTCAATGATATTTATAGATAGATATTGACATGACTGTTTATTTAAGATAATTAATTATTCTCATCCTTTTCTTGGGTCATTGGGTTTTGCTCTGTAGTCAAGAGGTTTTTGTTCATCAGATAGGACAAAGATTTTAATGATTTTTTAGCCAGCATTTTAAAAAGTTCTTGCGACAATAATATTAATTTTTGCTTATGAATACGGTGAAAAACATTATAAGTGTGAATGTCATCATTGATTTGAATATAAGTAAAGTGGTTTTGACATAAATTTGTAATTTGAGCTCATGTGCTGAACTACCGGTAGTAGCGTAGTGCGATAGAAATTTACAGCTTGAGATTATGATTGAGCTTTCATAATTATGTTATCACTAGTCTGCCTTGCCTTCTAACAGTTTGTTCTGTTGATGAAATTGTTTGACGATTTTTTATTTGTAGCTTTTATTTTACTGTTTTTACATTTATCAGCTGTGGATATTTTGAATACATCATGGTATGCAAACAAACCGATAAAAGCCATCCTAAACAAATGAGCTTCATATTAATATAGGCACTATTGAGTGAGGAAAAGTGAATGATGTGATAGGGCCTTGCAACCTGGCTCTTGCTGACTCAATTTATATAGCACTGGAACACAACCCTGTCTCTCTGCAACCTAGCTTTTTTCTGTGGTTTTGAATAACTTACGAGCTTTAGCCTACGTCACATGCTTTTGTTTTGCAATATTGGTGCCATAGAATTTTTTTGATTACGATTGAGATTTCATCTGTTAGGCTACTACTAGTCTTCCTTGCCTTCTTATATTTTGTTCTGTTGATGAAACTAATTGTGAACGATTTCTTAAATTCGTAATTTTGATTTTACTGTTTTTGCACTATCAGTTGTGATGATTTTTATAAGCCTACCTTAAACAAAGTTATAAAAGTCACCCTTAAACAAATGAACTTCGCATTATGACATTAATATACACATATACATTATAATTATATTCCTTGATTGTAATTTGCAAGCACAAGCTTGAGTCCGTTAGTGGTCTATAATGATCTTCCAACTTCTGAATTAGGGCGTTTTCTGTCCATAAGTCGGGAGGATAACGGTAAATATGACGACCATAAGGATTATTCCAAGTACGACTCCAGCTCCAGAAGTTGCGTATGAAACGTTGCGCCAAAACTGTGCTTTCGCGATCTCTCCATCGTTTCCCAGATTTTCTCCCATCGCTGTATCAAGAATTGAACAATCAAACTATAGGCCTCAGCAACTCAGCATAATTGTCTGCTGCTGCAAATGGATTGCCCATAGCAAAAATTAGAAGAAAACAATTTGAACAGTTTAAATCGCAAAAGAACAGCAGAATTCGGTTTTTAACCAATTTCTTTCTTTAAATAAAAAAAAGCAAATAAAAAACCAGATGGCTCTCGCGGGCCGCATTATTCGGGTCCGCGGGCCGCATGCGGCCCGCGGGCCGCGTGCGGCCCGCGAGCCGCGTGTTTGAGACCCCTGATATAGGCTATAGCCTATACAGCCTACACGTATAGTGACGTTGACAATGCTACAGGCCTATAGGCTAGGCCTATAGCATAATAAAAAAAGTCAACTCTGTAAACATAGTCATTAACTTTGTCTTGGTCGTCATCATAAATGCAAATAAAAGAGAATGGGAAGAGACGCGAGAGAATGAAAGTGGAATGTGAAGGAAAGCTTAGGAGGAAACCTCGGGAAAGTAAGGTTAGGCTATTAGTATTATAGGCCTATTGTAAGCTGATTGTATGGAAGTATGACCAGGCGGCCTATGGAAAACTTGATGGAAAGCCACTCGAAAAGTTTAAATTTTGCTTACACTAGGAACGGCAGGCCTGCCCACTGTACAGTTAACGGCTATAGGCTAATTGCGGTATCGGGGACTGTGAGTGTCGGTCTTAATTATGGTCAGATAACTCAAGTTAGGCGTCATGAGGGTTTGTTTGGGTCAAGTTAGACGTGGTGAGGGTCGGCTACGATTGGTGTTAGTGCCATCGTTAGATACTATTCAAAGATATTGCATAAATACCTCGGTCCCCAAACAGTGGCGGCGCCAGGATTTTTTGTTTGGGGGGGCTGAAGCCCTAAGTCCTTACTCCCAGGGGTGCAACTATAGAACATTTTCCTTGAAAGTGTTCATAATTATTGCAAGCGCCGAAGGCGCGAAGCTGCGAGTGCCGAAGGCACGAAGCCCGTACCGACTAGGGGGTCTGGGGGAGCGTCGTAAGCTCCCCCAGCGGGGTCTGGGGCGGAGCCCCAGCCACTAACGCATTTTTAGCTCTGTTCACCTCAACTGGAGCCCTTTTAGGCTCTTTCTTGACAACTATTTACGCATGATAAAATCATGAAAACAACGGGGTCTGGGGCGGAGCCCCAGCCACCAACGCACTTTTAGCTCTGTTGATCTCAACTGGAGCCCTTTTTAGGATCTTTCTTGACAGCTATTTATGCATGATAAAATCAACGGGGTTTGGGGCGGAGCCCCAGCCACCAACGCATTTTTAGCTCTGTTCACCTCAACTTGAGCCCTTTTAGGCTTTAGGCTCTTTCTTGACAGCTATTTATGCATGATGTGACAGCTATTTATGCATGATAAAATCATGAAAACACGCGTTAAGGGGGTCTGGGGCCGAGCCCCAGCCACCAACGCATTTGTAGCTCTATTGACCTCAACTGGAGCCCTTTTAAGGCTCTTTTTTGAAAGATAGATATGCACGATAAAATCATAAAATCAACGGGGTTTAGAGCGGAGCCCCAGCTACCAACGCATTTTTAGCTCTGTTGACCTAAAATGGAGCGCCTTTAGGGCTCTTTCTTGACAGCTATTTATGCATAATAAAATCATGAAAATAACGGGGTCTGGGGCTCTGTCCCAGCCGCCAACGCATTTTTAGCTCTGTTCACCTCAACTTGAGCCCTTTTAGGCTTTTTCTTGACAGCTATTTATGCATGATAAAATGCAGAGAACAACGGGGTCTGGGGCGGAGCCCCAGCCACCAACGCATTTTTAGCCCTGTTGACCTCAACTGGTGCCCTATTTAAGCTCTTTTTTGACAGCTATTTATGCTCGATAAAATCATAAAAGCTTCAATAAGATGTCGTTTTGCAGAGTCGCAGACTACCAATAAATATCCGAATGTCAAAATGTTTTATAAAAGAAATGGGTTTCGTCTCTACTATGATTACAAAAGTTACAAGTTTAGGCCTAGGCCTATGGCCTAACAAGTTTATAAGTATACTGTCATATGGTTAGGCCTACTGTATAGAAAACCCTAGGGGGCATGTCATAGGTAGCAGGGGTTATTCTAAGAAATTTTTAGAACTGCACAAAACGACCTTTTTAGTCGTCGGGACCAAATGTTTGATCGTCGAAATCCCGTGAAAAAATTGCCCATTTTGAAATTTTTCTGGCCCCCCAAAACTGATGACCTTTTTTAGTCCTTCGTTCACTATAACACTATGAGTTACTGCACAAAATCTTATTTTCAACTGCACAAATTTATTTTCCAGCTGCACGTTAAAATAACCCCTGATAGGTAGTAGGTTTTACGGGCGGGCTCAATTTGTACAATTTTGGCCGAATGACCACAAAAAGATCGTCAGAAAATTTTCGGCTCAAAGGTTTCGGCTCGTCCGCCAAACTCAGCCTTTCCCAAACCACTTTCAGCCCTGGCCTAGGCCTACCGGTAGAATTCGAGTTTTCTAGAATATTAAAGCCTATGGTATACAGTGCCTTATTGGCAAAAAATCAACTTCGCAAATGTTATGCTTGAAAATCCTTTTCAGAGAATTTCTTGCTGCCTTGGGCCCGCACACCTTAAGGCCGGGCTTGACCACAAACTTGGGGGACAGTCCTCATGGCCTCAAAGTCTCCCCATGAGTGCTGCTGCTAATTGAAAACCCTATTTTGTATGCCATTGTATAGGACTACTATAACAGGCGTAGCCCCTCAGCCGGCCGGCGGGCTGCGTATGGTGTACATAACCTCATCATGGGACGGCGGCATGTTTGACATAGGCCTAATATTATATGCGGTGTATTCTATTAGGCCTAATATTATATGCGGTGTATTCTATTAGGATATTCACTCTACATTATGATTACATAGTTGATTTCATTGCCGTTGGTCACTGTCTAGCTTTCTTATTTGAAGTTAGCAGTTGTAAAATTTTCCTCGATTTGTTTTGGGGGGGCTGAGCCGCCGATAGGGGGGGGCTTAGCCCCCCCTAGCCCCCCCTGCCGCCGCCACTGTCCCCGAAACTGCAAATACGCCCAGTTAACATTCCTAATGAAAGTGCACTTAAACACTAAACATTTAATTACATGACTCAAATTCGACCTATAGGAACGCGACCAACATACGCCTATGCCATGGGTCCTTGCACTCAATGGCTCACCAGTTACCACCGTGAAGCTTAACTAAGCTTAACCACAGCTGTGGCTTAACGGAGACCGGTCTGAGGTCTCTCTATAGCGTCAGAAGCAATTCTTTTCATCCTTTTAGCCTATCCTTCTTTCGTATAAAGCGGGGTGCGGAGTATCTAACAGTAGACCACTTGTGCGAACATCCCGTAGGCCTATTAAGGCGGATGCAAAGGGTGCTACAGCAGTTGTGAGGGGTTCGTACAGGGCTGGATCACTATAACGTAGGCTAGTTACCCTGTTCCTGTTCAGAAAAACTGGGGCTCAGCCCACGGAATCATAACAAAAGAACACACGAAGCGTGTAATACGTACTGGCTTCATAATTTTGTAGGCCTACTAAGGACACTCTATTGTGACGACATCTCTTTGTTCTAAACACACTATTATTACGTCACTAATTTTATTACACGTGATGCTGTTGTATTATCAATATTTTGTTCTTCTGAACTTCGTATTGTGACGGCTTTTCTTGTTATGAAATTTTATTGCGTCACTAATTAACTTCGTCATTGACAAGTTGCATCTACGACAATAACTCTGTAGGCATACAACGATATCTTCTTGCTCTACAACACTGTTGTTACGTCATTAGCTATGTATAGGGCCCCTAGTGAGAGTAGGCTATGAATCCTAAGATAATGATTTACACCGTGTTATGACGATCTCTCTTTGTTACACAAACACTAATGTCTGTTTGTATGTGTACTTGTTATAGCGCCCCTTCAAGCTCAGTAGGCCTACTCAGAGGCGCTCCCGACTACAACGCGGAGTTTGACGCCGAAGCGCTGGGCAATTGCTTGTGAGGGACTTGCCCAAGGTCCCTACGCGGCGACTTGAGATGGATTCGAACCTATAACCCTCCGGCTGTTACGTCATTAGCTTTGCTACATGTACTTTTTGGTATTGAAGCCCACTTTTAATAGCGATGGTAACAGGACCTCATCGTCACAATAGAAAGTTACACCTATGATGGTGAGTTATTCGTGTAGGCCTATTAGGTACTAATTAAAGTAATAATATTATACCAACCAGCAATTCCATAAGCGACACTTCCGAGCACCAGACAGAAGCACCAGTAGACGACACAGGACGCCACATAAGCCCATGTGAAGGACACAGGTGGATCTGACACGCCCGGCATCTGAATGACCGTGCGCCGAGCAGGGGACTCTGCCCCCTGCAGCTCTATCCCCTGGAGGGTCCATGCCGTGGGGATAGGTTGCGTAACTACTGGTCTTGGCGTCACTACAATGGGAAGGCGGTTGGGATTTTCCAACCACCGGGGATAGACGACGGAAATGGAAGAGGAGGAGGAGACAGGAAGAGGAGGGTCCTTGTCAGTGGCTGCCTCGGCTGGAATGAGAAGGATATCATCATCGTCGTCGAGACCTGGATTCGAAGACATTGTAGTCGGATTGTTGAAGATGGTGGATGCCGAAAGTGGCGTTTGAGGATATTGGTCTTTGTAGGCAACTGAAATGCAAATTAAAACACTCGACTAGTCCAACAAATAATAATTACGATAATTTATATGGTGCCGTAACACGAACACAAGGGGCCGTTGTAACGAAGTTGACATATAAATGAACTCAACACTCGTCTTTTCTCTGCGTTGTCTTATTCTTCTCCCAGCACCGACCGCTAGGGTCTACAAGCACATTATTTACACAACAAGTATTCAATATTAGCTACAACCTATCGTCCATAGTCCTATACTTTATAATCGCAATATCACCTATCGTTCATAGGCCTATCCTTTTAAACACAATTCAATGTCCATTAATCACTCTAAATATCAACTATTAACGATACAACTGCAAGCCTTCAACTAATATCCTATTATTCCAATATAGGCTACCATTACACTTGTCAATTCTTTAAACTAATTCACATAACAACACACCTTTCATAACGCTAACCAATACCACGTTATTTCTATATAACGCTACACTCGTCAATTCCCTTTAATGATTAAACACAAATAGTACTACCTCACTACAATATTCCATTTACTTCCATTTACTAAATGCAACAAACTTCACATAAATTTAAGTATTTAATTTACTCACTTCTTCCTAGCATAAACGACCGCTTAACTTCACTCCTGTAGCTCCTCTCGACAACTGAACCTTCCTATCGGAAACGCCCCTTGTAGGCCAAATTTCTCCCTTCGCGCCAGTCATACCTGACTGACTTTTCACAGGTGCCTATCTGGCCAGGTCGTTCTTGTAGCGCTATTTCATTTTCGCTACAGCCGTACAAGGCAGGTATACACTCTGGCTGGTAGCAGACGGGATAAGCTCGAGAGAGCAAGACTTGCCACAAAACACTTAGTGTGTTTTAACATAGAATAGATTTTAAAAAGTTAACTGAGCCAGTTGATCGAATAGCGAGAGGAATTCGTCTGTTCTAGCAGCGAGGACCAAAACTGAACCTAATTTGTGCTTCACTGCTCTCTTTGTTTAATTTAATTGGCGTTCAATTCATTTAAAAACATTTATTTAAAAACTAATTAGCAGATAAAAATTTGACCTTTATTGTTTAAATCACTTGAAGGTCCTATAGTTTCTTCGATCTTTTTATTAGCATACATAATTATGAGTCTAGAAAATAATAATCCATCTGGGCTTTTTAATTCTCGGGAGATAGCCTATAGGGAGCTTTCTCTATTAGTCTAGTTCATATAATATTATTTTCTTAACACGGCACTGACACTAGGCTTTAGTCCAGGGGTCTCAAACTCAAGTCATCGAGTGGGCCAAATTTGAAAATTTACAGAGTCTCGCGGGCCGCAACATGAAATTATGTCTTGCAAGTTAAACTATTTGTATGGGGCGAGGGTTACAATGCTGTAGGCATAATAACGATATAATCCTGTAAAATATAAACCTTATAGTTTATATTATACTTTAAGTGTAACTATAATGGTACTATACACTTTATTTAGAACTCAGAATCACAAAGATAGGGCCTATGAAGAGCATCAATAGCACATTTGTGGGGCGCGGTGGTGTAGTGGTGGCGTCGTTGCCTTGAAGCCGGAAGGTTCGAGGTTCGAATCCACCTCGCCGCGTAAGGACCTTGGGCAAGTCCTTCACTCACAATTGCTCAGCGCTTCGGCGTGAAACTCCGATGCAGTGTCCGCTCTGCATCGGGAGCGCCTCTGAGTAGAGAGAGCTTGAAGGGGCGCTATAACAAGTGCACATACAAACATTTAGTAAGCCTAATAAGCCTACCTACAACTAAGCTTGTAGCATAGATACTTTAAATGCTAAAGTACTATAGTGAGTGATGGTGTCAGAGGTTATCAGGTGTGATTAGCGATAAACATCATCTGACAATGTTTTCCAACTACGAGAACATCATTGTTTAGTTTTATTTCATCTTTTGAGATACGAAGAATCAGAGTAATAGGCCTATACAGCTTCCATTATTCACTAGTAACTGTCAGGCGTGTCATTTGAGATTTATTGATCTTCATTAATTAATGAAAAAGCTGTTCACATAATAATTATTATGTAGGTAGGCTAATGCCAATTAATATCCCCATTAGCGTGTTGCAGTTCTGCAGGTGCAGAATTTGTAATTTTTTGTAGTAGAAAAGTGTAGAATATCGGAATAGCAACCTCATTGTAGGCTTACTTCTACTTCAGCATGGTATTGAAGGCCCACTATATCTTTATCTGCATATCTGCTGTTGCAGATTGAATATCCAGAGCAAAAATTAGAAGAAAACAGTTTGAACCTTGGTTCAAATCGCAAAAGAAAAGCAGAATTCGGTTTTTAACCAATTTCTTTCTTTAAATAAAAAATAAAATAAAAAACCAAATGGCTCTCGCGGGCCGCATTATTCGGGTCCACGGGCCGCATGCGGCCCGCGGGCCGCGTGTTTGAGACCCCTGCTTTAGTCTGTCTAGAACGCAAGCATCTGGACATCAAGGCGTGGCACTCATTGAAACAGGAAGCGACACCGAAGTAAACCTATCGCTTGGTCGCGACAGAAAGACTCTGATCATGCCGATGATGAAATCTCCTTTTGTCTTCAAGGAATCAGTTGCAATAGACCTATAATTCTATAGTAGCAGTAATTAATCAGTGTAACCAATTATTGGACAAGCTTGGAAGTGGCGTAGAGCCCAGACGACGCCATAATTGCTGAGGGCTTTCCCTTTCTACACTGCAGCACCGCATCACTTCCTTGTTGCATTCATCCGCTAATAATAATTTCCGACTAACTCAACATTAATTCTGCGGCAGACACCCAATAGCGAGGATCGGCTCAATTCAATCCCAGTGTAATCTGTTGATCAAAATGTCAGCGGATGGATTAGTCAAAAACGATTACCTACCAAACACGCGACTCTCCGCTTTCGTTTGATTTTAAGCAACTTCTTCGAGCTCAAACGAAACCAGAATGCAACTGAATTAAGCAGAGACTGCAGGCTGAGCAGAGGCTTTTTAATTTTAAAAAACAGAATCAACAGACCGTAGGCTATGATTGTGTGACTCACTTGTTGCGACGAAAAATGGAAAAACCAATATGACTGGGCGTACAGTAGTTCTGAATGGCAGGGTAGGCTTATTCTTCTTCTTCTTTCTGTTCTCTGCCCTTAGGCAGGTTCAAATGTTTGGCTTTTTATAGGCCTATTATACACTATTTACGTCGAAGTCTTAAAGTCTCTTGGTCCCACAACGATCTGCATGCTTCCTGTTACGCAGGACTGCGTCTTGCTTTTATGTTGGAATGATTTATATCATGCCGGTGGCGGCGCCATGATTTAAGTGGGGGGGGGGGGGGGGGAAGTAGGTGCAGGAATTTTCCGTCGTTTTGATTCGCCAAAATTTCTGACGACCTTTTTTAGTCGTCCATTGGTTTGATGGCTCTTTGTTTTTCCCGATTTTGCTCTTTGTAAATTCAGTAGCATAGGCTATACACTATATATGTACCCATGGTTCTCAGTGGCGCAACTAGGGGGGGGGGTGCTGGGGGTGCTTGAGCACCCCCAGGCTAAAAAGGTGACCCACGCAATTTTTCCAAATCCGATGAGTTTTTTGGTGCATGGGGGGGAAGGGTAAGGGGTCATTCGGTCTTTAAGATTCTTCTTTAGGCTTCGGTCCCCGATACTGCAATGACGCGAGACGGTTTCGCTCCACCGCCTTCACCCCCTTTGGCACTCGCTACTTCGCACCATCGGCGCTTACAATAATAATTCTGAGCACCCCCCAGGAAAATTTTCTGGTTGCGCCCCTGGTCTCTCAATTATTCGATTAATATAGATCTAAACTAAAGTATTAAATATTCAAGCAAACTAACAAGCAAAAATAACCAAGAATTGAATGAGGGAAGTTAGTATAATATGTCAAGGTAAAAAAGGAGATCAAAAGCCAGGATTAGTCGTAGAGGGAAATGAAGATGTTAAAATGGCCCAACCCATGAGAAACAAACTTATTTAAGTTCCGTGATTCTGACATTCTGCCAGTAAGCTTAATTACAGTTCTTTAAATCGCTTTAAATCCACTGTTAGGTTAAAATAGGCCTAATGTATGCACAATTGCACATGCCATCTGAAGAACGTTTTTACACTGGTGACTGGTGAGTGGTGAGTCGATAATCAAAATGATATCAAGGCTACAGCTGAAATCGTTAATGTTTTATTGGCATAAAGCATACGCAAATCCGCATTTTGATGATAGCATCAAGCTTGTTGAGCATTATCGGTAGATTGTTCCAGCGGTCAACGGAGTGCACTGAATTGTCGCATGATCACATCTCCGAACTTCCAAAGGAACGATCGGCTCAGCAGGAAGCATTTTAAAAGGTCCAGTACCAAGACTGGTTTAATCCACCATGTGCCGGATACTTGATCACTTTTGCCTGTAGATTTTTATCGTTCTCTGTAAATAATAAACATGCCAAGCACTGTATTTGAAGCTGATTCAACCGAAAGCAACGCGAATGGACTACATTCAGCAAGCTAATTGTAAAAGACTATTTAACTGGATCCTAAGACGTCTAATGAATCAAACGATATAGGCTATAAATCGTATGTCTAAGTTGGCAGATAAGTTTTATCTGAGTTTTTTGTCTCGTAGTGGTGCTAGCGTACAGATTCGAATTTTCACTTTAAAGTGTGGCTCTAGAATAGGCCTAATCGATTTTTAAAAATTAAACGGCCATTTGTAATTAAACGGCCAAATAATAAACGAAGGGACAGGCACGATTATCCTCCCTTGCATTACCTTCAATTGAATACACGGGTGGAATAAAGCACTAAGTAGGCCTATTATATATTTATATTTACGATATGATATGCGAATATTTCGCCTTCCAGGCTGCGATGCAAGCTGCACAAAATTTAGAACGGAGTGGCGCTGGCGCAAGCAGGGTAGGTCTACTGCAGGTACATGTATATGCCGGCTAGGACTGAACCATGAAAAATCATGCACCTTAGTAGGCTACGTAGGTTACTTTGAAGATGAACGGGTGCATGAAGGGAACCGCAGTGCTGCAGAATAGGTAGGCCTATATACCAAACCATGCTATAATACTATGCACCGGCATAATTGTCTTCTTTAAACATACCATTGATGATTGAGCTTAATATTAAGTGAATAAAAAGAGATAGGCAAAAATCTAGGGGATGGTATCCACCGCCTGGTACCTCGGGTATAGGCCTAATGGGTATAACTTTTGAACGTTGTGAAGTATCATCTCACATTTTACCTCAAATGTGTGCCAATAAATCCCCTACAGCTACCTAAAAGGAACAAGTTTGAAATCGAAAAAACCTAGGAGGTGGACACCACCACCCCCCTCCCCCTTGGTAGCCCGAGGGTTAATGCAGTGAAATTGTCTAGTCACTCTAGTGGAAATAATTTTATTAGCTTATGATTGTACTTTACTTTAACTATTGCTGGCGCAATATTCATGCTTCAATTTTCATTACTTGTCCTATCAATAATAATTCGTCGCCTCAGAATTATATTGGCGTATGTCCACTTTTGTGAATTCCGAGAAAAACGAGGTAGAAGTTTCGAAACTTTGGACCGTGGACGGAAATGTTAAAAAATGGGTGCAATAAAACTTCAGGCAATAACTTCATATTAAAACATCGACATTAATTAAAGGATGTTGCACTAAAATTAAACTGAAACTTAGAATGGTTTTTGTGAAATTTTGGAAAATGTTGTATAAAATGGATTTAAATGAATTGCAAGTCATCCCGACGTGATAAATGTTTAAAAAATATGTAATAATAAAATAAATCAATATACAATCAATTGCGACTTTTTTCCTTTCAGTTTTCGCAAGTTTAATACCATTTTTTAAATAAAAAGAACGTTTTTATTCCCTGAGCCTGGACATAGTACGACACTATGATACAACGAAGTGGGATGTCGTATCTGTTTCATCCAATCAACGACGAGCTTTTCTGGATATAGGCTACGACAATGCACTTTTAAACCGTGAATGCGTAAACTGGAGATACGGCAAAATAAATTGGAGATACGACAAAGCAACACTGAATTTGACTGAAATTGGACATACGACAAGTAGTTTTCGTTGAATATCTTAAAAACGACTTGTCGTATCTCCTAACGGTTAACAGTGAAGAAAGATAAACATTTGTTTGCTACAAAACAAGTCTAAACTCGATTTTGAAAAAAAATGGACATACGCCAAGAAAATTCTGAGACGACGAATTGTTGAAATGTTTCATGACTTGACTGCTATAGGCCTATATGCAGAGTAGAGTTAATTCAGGCATTGTTGTTGTTCATGCAATTGTACGTAAGTGTACATGGCAAGATCACACTTCGATAGCAACAGGGCTCGATGCTACGCTTGTAAACTTTCTCCTGATTTATATCCTCATATAGAACTGTATACGCGCCCGAACAAACTCAAGAAAATTCTCGATTAAGTATGCAGGTCCTATTGAATGGAAAAGAATACCTCTAAACCTTTGCAGTATCCCAAATCTTAGGTCAACATGCCGAAAGCAAAGGATCTCATCAGAAATAGACAAGTCTGGAGAAGTCATGTGAGAGAGCCTCATCGTCGTCACATGACTGACGGAGGAGAGAAAGAAAAGAAGAAGAAATCTTAGGTCATTTAAGTATTGCTTGCGTTTATGGTTAATTAACAAGAACTGTTAGTCGGCTTCATACTTAGTAGGCTACTTCCCTCTCCCTACTTAGTTAGGGTTTGATGTTTCTTACTTAAGGTTTTCTTACTATTTTCAGTTTGCTATTGATTTTTTAAATATCATCATGTTTAGATATGCATATTATGTAATATTATGTAATATCGTGATGTTAAAATTTGGAACGTTTAGTTTTCTTAGTTAAGTTTTGATTTATTTTGATTTATTACGATGGAAAATAGAATATAATTTTATTGTGCTGAATCTGTAAACGCCTAGCACCAGAAAATGTGCATAGGTGGCCCTAACCTGCGGGACTCTGCAGTCCATTCTGGGTTTCCTTTTGCTACCAAGAGCGTTCATGTTTATTTTGATGTGATGATATATATCTTGTGTGCTTTTTGGCTCAATAAAAAAATTGATTTGCAGTTGACAAACTCTATAACTTTATGACTGTGACGCAGGACCAATGCCAGGTCACACTATTAACCCTCGAGTGCCCAAGGGGGGGGGGTCCGACCGGACCCCAGGCCTGTTTTTCCCGGATAACTTTTTAAAGGCTATGGATTTGCAGAAATGCTTTTAGGTATTCCTAGAGCAACCATTTGGGCATAGCATGGAATATTTTGAGTGAGTATTGTCCAGCCCTGCACCCCACAATCCCATCATATACTAAGGGTACCCCATGATATGCGGCTGATATTCATACAAGTGCATGGTTACTGGTCAATAAATAAATGGTCAGCGCACGTTATATGAAAGAAAGATTCATGCAAATTGGTGAACTTAGAATTACTGACATTGTAGCACTATGTTTGGCCTATGTTTGCAGCATAGAATTTGAAAGTCTGCAAGATTGTATAGGCCTATCTCAGCAATAATTGCATACAACAGGCTTGCGTCAAAACGGATGGCATAGGACAGTTCATATAAACGGTGGCAAACATTCTGTCAAGGTTACGCGAAAAAATTCATACAAATTTACAATTGCGATTACGATTTAGTCTACCATAATGCTACTGGTCCTTCGATAGCTGGAAATGAGAGCGGCTGACTGTGGCATGCGGACGCGCAAGACGTATACCGTAGGCTTCCTTCGGTAAATAACGCAAGCAAGCATACCATGTTTGTTTCACGAGATTTTCACACTATTAGTTTACACCAGGTGGTGTTATTGTGCTATAGGATACATCAATCGATTGCAAATTCATTTGGGATTACTCGGAACTAAATTCTATAACGATATTCCAATCCATTCTCAAGATTATTAGCATGAAAACGCTGGGCTTCCTTCGGTAAATAACGCAAACAAGCATAAAATGTGTATCACGAGATTTTACACTATTATTTAACACCAGATGGTGTTATTGTGATATAAGATACACCAATCGATTGCAAAATCTTTTGGGATCACATAGAACTAAACACTGAAACGATATTCCAATCCCTTCTCAAGTTATTAACATAAAACGCTGGGGTCCGCGCGGACCCCCCCTTGGGCCTTCGTGTACCAAAAAATACCTTGGGCACTCGAGTGTTAAAGATTATTTTCTTCCACCGCACTCCGTCTTGATGAGATGAGGATAGTGTCTGAGCATCAATATATAGAAGATAGGCCTTTTCCAACTTAGGCCTACAGTTTTGTAATGAGCTTATAGGAAAATGTTCCCAATGTAGGCCTAAATGGCAATTGCAATTAAGTGAGAAGTTTCCAAGTAGATTATTCATGCATTCTTTTATGCAGTTGATTCCTGCTAAATATGTCATATCACATATCCAGTTATGGCATGAAAAGCAAATGTATTTCTTCGTAGTTGCGTCCCTCGTGTCACCGTATACCAAAACCGTCTAATAACCCTCCTCTTTCTTTTTCCAAGACAGGATGAGGTTTTCCAGGGGCTTGAGAGTCTTCTACAATAATTAATCAATTACTCGTATACAGCATCAAGCCTTCATCCTTTCGAGGTCCGCGTGGGATCTTGGAAGACTTGGATGTATACAACAGCGCCTCATAAATCAACCCTGCTATGCAGAACAATTCGGAGTTCTCATGTCTCGCTAATGCTATAGCCTGCACCGACTTAGCGGAAAATTCCTAGATGACAGTATTTCCACAGGCTATGAAGAGACAGCGGAAGATTCCTGTCGTTAGAAACAACAGCTCGCATCTCATGTAGGCAATGCATCACCTGTTATATATATATAATTATTTGCTCATTCTAGATTTCCTACCGCAAATGTCGATGGCCGTTTTATTGTCGCATCGGTTGACAATCGCGCTGCCCTTGCGTTCCCACTGTTGGTCAGCCTTGCCCTGTTGGTATGGATTCATAACAAGTCGGCCACCTGAACACACATAGCAAAAGCGATTGCCTTAAAAATGACTTAGGGATCGCGGGTGTAATAAATCGATCTAGACATTTGAATTTTTTGGAAGGCCTTTAGCCTGAAGGCTTGCTTGAGAGCTGAGACATAAATTATGAGCAGGTAAATCCGTTTTGCTATAGAGTCTATGAGCCAGACAGTACTGTTATATCTTGTACAGCCAATTCTATTTACATATAATATATATATATATTACCATCCGTTATATGTTTTATATCTACAATAATATAATAATTATTGATATAACAATAGAATAATTAATATAATAATATAGTAATAGGCCTATATCTCGTTGTAATGCCCAGAACATAAAATTTAGCGCTCGTTTCAATTGAACTCGCAGTTTAATTCAATAAGACAGTCTACGGAAAGTAATTAAGCAGCAAAAAAGGAGTTTCAGGATGAGTTACAGGGTCGTCACTTAGAGATCTATCAGAACCATAGGCGAGATTTCAGCAGTGGGGGGTGGGGGGGTCAACGATTTTACTTTTGCCCGAAAAATAAATCTCGTGGTGGGAAATACTATTTTTCCCAGACAAAAATGTTGAAATATAACGTGAAAAATGCAATTTTTTCGTTTTTTCCCGGGTCGCCTTGCCCAAAAAAACCGACTTGCCCGAAATTTTTTTGGCACACACATTAAAAATATAAAATAAGCTACACATTTGATCTATGGTTTATTTTTTTTCTCATTCTTTTCTTCTTTTTTTTTAGTTGAGCAGAGGGAATATATCCCACTACTACTATTTAATTGATTCCAAAAATACTGCCATTTTCCTCTGTTTCTTGATCTATTATCATTTATTATATCATAGTGACAAATATTTTCTTTGGTAAATAATACTAAATATGCCCCAATAGCGGGATCTCTCCCTTCGGGTAGCCTATTTTTGCTCCCTAAATTTCACAGTAATAAACTAATAATTGTACACTAGGCTATCCCAATGCAATTGCTAACCGCAATTAATCACTTTGTGTACTTTTATGATTGCATAATATTGTCTGTTTGATATTTATGGGATCAATAAACAAGTTCAGTTCAGTTCAGTTGTAGCAATCCTAAATAATGATTTTGATACACTGTTGGTGTCAATAATTACACTTGTTATCAACGACGATGATGAAGATGCGATGATGGAATTATTTAGGCCTATTATATGGGGTGACAGGACAATTACCCCCTGGACAATTACCCCCGGACAATTACCCCCCGACAATTACCCCTGGAAAATTACCCCAGGACAATTACCCCCGGACAACTGCCCCCGTGCCAATTACCCCCGGACAACTACCCCCCCCGTACCAATTACCCCACGGACAATTACCCCCCCCCCCGTGCCAAAAATTAAGTCTATATCATGTTAAACGCCTGCCTAATAAAACATTTAAATGTTATCGATAGAGTTCTGCGTATTTTGCTAAATTTTTGTGTTTCTTCTGTTTCAAGTAAAGAAAACCTTCGAAACTAAGTTTATTTTTCCTTCTCTCAGATTTAGAAAATTCCATCATGACTAGATATCTAAATTAAGTAGACTGTGTGTAAGCTAACTCCGTATTGCATTGAATGGTCAGCTAAATATTATTCATTCATTCAATAGCGCCCCTTCAAGAAACTACTCAGAGGTGCTCCCAGCAAGAGCGTAGCGTACAGGTAACGAATGCCTGAGAGTGAGAGAAACAGATAAACAGAGAAAGACAGAGAGAGGCACAGAGAGGCATGGAGTGATAGAAGGAGGGATGTATACACAGATTGCTAAGAAATAATGGTAGTAGCGAGGATCGAGTGTGTATAAGTGTGTACAATAAGTATTGTAGAGTGAGACAGTGAAGAAAGATGGCTAGGCCTATACCACAGTAAAGCTACCGGTAATTTAGGATAGGCATAGGCAGCGCTGAACGTGTGACAATACAAAGAGACTGGTAAAGAGATTAACGCGTGAGAGAACAAGCTCACACTGTGGCACGGGGGGTAATTGTCCGGGGGGTAATTGGTACAGGGGGTAGTTGTCCGGGGGGTAATTGGCACGGGGGTATTTGTCCGGGGGTAATTGTCCTGGGGGTAATTGTCCAGGGGTAATTGTCGGGAGGTAATTGTCCAGGGGTAATTGTCGGGAGGTAATTGCCCGGGGGGGGGGGGGGGTAATTGTCCAGGGAGTAATTGCCCTAGAACCATTATATGGATAGTAATTAGTGAATAAAAAGGAATAGGCCTCATTAATGATGGTGATAATTACGATGGTGATGATGATGGTCAAAATTAATAATAACTCAACTAAAAACAAACTAATTTATGGGAACAACTGCCATGTGTGATTAACATATCAATGAGTCTCTCATCATATTTCTTCCTCCTTAACCTACTACCACCGTTAATGCTTCTACTGCGCTTGCTGTTACTGCTTCTGCTCCTGCTATAGTGATGCCGTTGCTGCCAGCCACTACACAACCTTCAAGAGGTGGTTCTAGGACAAAATGGTACGGACAAAATGGTACGGACAAAATGGTATGGACAAAACGGTATGAATAAATTGAAGCTGGATGAGGGTATTTTATTGCTGAAGTGGATGGCTTTTTTGTGGCTGAAATACAGCTCTAGTGAAGAAAAAACTAGAGAAAAGGAAGCCGGATTTTCGGAAAAAATGCTTGAGAAATGGAAGCTGGATTGATGACTTTTATTCATGTGTTTCATAATGTATCCAGCTTCAATTTCAGTCGTAAGATTCCTTAAACCAATCTCCATTTGTAATGCATATTTCATTAACCCCTCGGGCTACCAAGGAGGGGGGGTGGTATCCACCCCTAGGTTTCATCGATTTCAAACTTGTTCCGTATGGAATAAAAAAAATTGACCTATTAGTTAGCTGTAGGGGATTCATTGGCACACATTTTTAGGTGAAATTTGAGATTATACCTCACACCGTTCAAAAGTTATACCCATTATACCCGAGGTACCAGGGGGGGGGTGGATACCCCCCCTAGATTTTCACCTATATCTTTTTTGTAAATTAAATTTTAAGAGAAACAAATTATATCATTCTATAGATGGAATGTGGGGCTACATTCTGATGGTCATTGAGTTGTCTTTTGACTACCGGAAGTGCTCATAATAAATTAAAATATATATTTAAAGGTGTTTTATGTTCGTAAAATTTACATGTTTTTTCTATTATAACATATTCATGATATATATTTTAAGAGAAACAAATTATGTCATTCTATAGAGGGCATTTAGGGCTATTTTTGACACCAATTGGTTTGTCTTTTGAGGACCGGAAGTGCTCAAAATAAATTAAAATGTGTGAAAATGTTGATTTTTTACGACGCACACCAACAATGGCAAAATTTCTTGTTTCATGTTGGTTGTCGATAGATATTCATGTTTTTTCTTTTGATTGTACCTAAAAAGGACTTATAACTACACTGTGTCCGGAAAAAAAACAACCAGTTTTGTAAATATGAAAATAAATAGTAAATATTCATCGATTTTCACAATTCAAACACCATTTTAATCCTGACATATTTCTCTAACAATTGTGAAAATATAAAAGTTCCAGTCTAAATAATGACGTCATAATGACGTCAGTTGCATCAAAATGCATATAGCCGGCCATTCATGCATGGTTCGGTTGGTATTATTGGCTTTTGGTAAAACGGAAATCCGTTTAATAGAACCAGAAGTGAAAATAAATGCAGCTTATTAGAGGGATTGTCTGCTCTATAAAAAAGTGGTGCCTGATATCCGAGAATATTCGGAACAATAGCCTACACATTTCAACAAAATAGCGCTTCAGCTCACTGAGTTCGTGAATCTGTTGATCTGTTGACTAAAAAGACTCGGAATTCATTCATCTTAATCTTTGGCCGCAAAACGGCCGCCCGCTTAAATCCCACTGATAATAAGAGTTGGAGATTGATGGAGGAGAAGGTGCAGGCTACAAGACAAGGATAAGAGACATTGAAGAACTCCGTAAGCGAATTGTTAACGCCTCGGAGGTTTTGATAAGCTGGTTATCGATGCTGCTGTAGGGTATTAGCGCGACCCTTTTGACGCTTATGTTGAAGCCAAAGGTGTACTCTTTGACCACAAATTGCAGTCTGACATAATTCAGATATAAAAATAAAATTAAACTTACATTTATTATTGATAAATTACATGATAAAATATTGAAATTGTGGATGATTTTGCGCATTTATCTCTTAAATTTGACTTTTTGTGCAAATGACGTCATTATGACGTCATTATTTGGACTGGAACTTTTATATTTTCACAATTGTTAGAGAAATATGTCAGGATTAAAATGGTGTTTGAATTGTGAAAATCGATGAATATTTACTATTTATTTTCATATTTACAAAACTGGTTGTTTTTTTTCCGGACACAGTGTAGTTTATATATATGAAAATGTTGCTTTATTATATATAAACTATTCTTGTATGCATAAATCATGCTCTACACACACACACAGAATCCAACATTTTACTTATGCGTAAATACACGTTTTGGGGAATCTACTGGTGCTCATGGAAAAAAATATAATTTAAAGGTGCATTCATATATTGTCAACCTAAATATATAATTTTGTGCAGAAATGAATGCTGAATCCATTGGTGTATTACAAGTTATGATATCTCAAACAAACCCAAAATCCAGGGGGGTAAACACCCCCCTCTTGGTAGTCAGTGTTACAAAAAGCTTGATAGCCTGAGGGTTAATCCAGCTTCTAGTTCAACTATGAAAATACCCTGATGCAGCTTCTATATCTAAAGCATTATTTTCATCAATCCAGCTTTCATTTCATCCATACCATTTTGTCCGTACCATATTGTCCGCTACCATTTTGTCCGGTCCCCCTTCAAGCCAACTACGCCTCTCGTTACTCAGTTAGACACACGGTGACACTTAGACAATAGATAGTTACCTAAAACCACCTCACAGCAGCACTATAATACCCACCACTACTATCACCACTACCACTACTCCTACTTCTATGACTGCTTTCAGCGCTACAACTGCTAATACTACTCTCATTAAATTTTCTACTATAGCAAAAATGGAGTGAAGGTTGAAATCTTACATTCGATGTCCATGCAAAAGTCATTGAGTCTGCTTCGGATGGTTCCTGTGCAAGGGTCGTCGTACCATTGCTGGTTTGTGTCACCGTGTTTTGTATATGTTTGCACATGGGTTCCAGCACACTTATTCCAGTCTTTGACATCCAGCACCATTCCGTTCAGATGGCTTACGATGAAATAGTACTAAAAAGATGAAAAACAGAAACATCTTCCTCTGCTTAGAAGACGACCACGATGCACGACTTTACAACGAGGTGAAGCAAGAGTTAGGACACTTTAAAGGAAAAGGAGCCTAAATTTATTAACTTTTTTAGTCGTTTGGTCGAAATCTCATGAAATCGTCCCATTTATGGGGGGGGGGCCAAACGTCAAAATATTTCATTTTTATACGTAAAAAACGGATCGCCTATTTTGGGGGGCTTAGCTTTCGTTATCCCGCCACTGAATACTGCTGCGAGGGAAAAAGTATGTCATGCATAAAACGAGTGCAATTACTACTGGAACAAGCAGTTATGTGCTTTATTACTTGAATCATTGAGAAGAAGAATCTGTTTTAAATTACCCAGATCAATGTTATAATGCCTATGTCTATTTACCGTATTTAGCCATTTATATGTGAGTGTCGGTATGTGCGCGTGTATGCTCAAGTATTATAGCTAGTAAACCTATTGAGTATTGGTACGCACCTGTGTCATCGTGACGTGTGGTATGGAGCAACCGACTGCAATGAACCGATGGCAGCAACGAACACAAGGATGTAGAATATGCAGATGAACGTACTTTGATCGACTCTCCTTTTATACGTTTTATGTTCAGGACGTAACTTCAACGCCCCCTCATATCCAGTTGCAAATACCAATCCAGTAATTGGCTTAAGCTCCAAGAAGAGATGGATTGACGAAATTTTTGATATTTCGAACTAAACTGGTGACAGAACACCACCCACTCGTTCACATGCCTGTTGAAATTTTGTAACCGTGTCTGTCTGCTTGTCTGTCTATTGAAGTCTCTGTCTCATTGGTTGTAGGCCTATATATATACATACATCAATGCATCAACAAAAATTCAACATCTATTTTGCTGCATGTACAGGGTGCGCCAAAAAAAAGACCCCCCTAAGATTTTAGCCAATATCTTGACCAAAAGTAAGAATTTTGAGATGAAATTTTACTATCTTAAAGACAATTCATATTTACACCTGATGGCCAGATTTCATCAAAATATTTCAAACAGAACAAAAATTATGCCACTTTTAGGGAGGTCACCCACCGTTTTTTGACGATTCAAAAACGCGACGCAACAAAAAGTAATAAAAATTAAATCTAATTATTCTGGCCAATATCTTGGCCAAAAGTAAGATTTTTGAGATGAAATTTTACTATCTTAAAGACAATTCATATCTGCATATGATGGTCAGATTTTATCAAAATATGTCCAAAACAACAAAAGTTATACCACTTTTACTAAGGCCACCCCCTATTTTTGACAATTCAAAGATGTAACGCAGCAAAAACACGATTTTATTAAGTCTCATCTCAAATAATTATTATAAAATAGCCTTGATATTGACAGATGATCATTATTTTTACTATTTAGAAAAGAAACAGGGTACCAGCGTAGCTGCACATCACTGAGAAGTAACTTAGCAAGATGACAATCAAATTCTTAAAATAAGAAATAATAATGAATCTGTCAGATAATCAACAGGTCCATCAAGAACTCTTCATAGAGACTCAAAATAAGTTTTGGCACGGGTGGTGGGCACATTGAACACAAGTTGGAAAACACTACCAAGTTCATTTGACAACAGTTATTTGTGATGAGACATAAAAAATCGTGTTTTTGTCACTTTTTGTTGCGTTTCGTTTTTGAAACGTCAAAAAACGGCGAGTGGTCTCACTAAAAGTGGCATAACAATTGTTCAGTAGTAAATATTGTGATGAAATCCGGCCACCATGTGTAAATATGAATTGTCTATAAGCCTGTAAAATTTCATTCGAAAATTCCTAATTTTGGCCAAGATAGTGGCAAAAAACCTAGGGGGGTCTTTTTTTGGCGCACCCTGTACATGCAGAATGTATAATTAAAGGTTCATCATCAGGCATTGAACACAGCTGCTATAGTAGTTGGGTTCAGTTCCGTTTCCTGTAGAGGAATTCAAGACCCGTTTTGGAGCGTAGACTTATGACAGACATACTGACACCTGCGTGGGAGTGAAAGATTGAACTGTGTCTGCTTCTGTATAATGATGAATGATGACCGAGCGGATAAATAATCATGCACTTCGATTCAGTTCCTTTTCCAATGAGTATCACGGGACAGATTTCGAGCGTAGGAGTGAAAAATTGAACTGCGTCTGACCTACAGTTATTAGGCCTAATAATACGTGCTTTGGACCAGATGGTGAAACAGAAACGTTACCGAGCACACACATGCCAATATTAGCCTAATTTATCCTGTAGTGACAAACGCGTCTGCTTTTAAATTCTGGTCACGGATTCAGTTTGGTTTTCTGTTGAAAACCAAATCACGAATATCGAGCGAATGAATTAAACTGGAACTGCACAAACACTTCCATGAACCACGTTTCTGCTGAACCAGCCAACCATTGTGTCGTTTTGTCTATCTCCCCAGTCGGTGACACGTCCATTGGCGCCCATAGGCCTATATGAGGGCGCCTATGAACGTGTTCGATTTTCATCTCTGTTAATAGGGTTCAAATACGAGAAGTGTCAATGTAACGAAAATACGAGACGTAGCCTAATATGCCCGCTATTAAGGATGGCACGTGTAGGCTACATGGTTAGTTGGTTACACACCACAGACATCATTGAGTTCGACTTGGACAGCGGCGATGTAAGCTTAGGCCTAGATGCAGGGCTGAAAGTGGTTTGGAAAAGTTGCCGGGTCTCACTTTGGCGGACAAGCACGCCTTTGGCCCATAAAGTTTTCTGACGACGTTTTTCCTATAGTCATTTGCTCAAAATTACCGAAAATCCTATCATTTGTACCGATGCCGGGTCTCAGACCCGGACCGACCCGGCTGACTTCCAGCCCTGCCTAGATGTAGATTCGGCAAACAGCAGCTGAGCATGCCCGACCTCATTGTGCCGAGTCTTCTTTATGAACATTAGTTCAACAGTAGCGCTTTTACAATTATTTTCCCAACATAAACAATGAAGTAAGCTTATAGAAAATTAAATTAATGCAGTTTAAATTAACGACGTTGTGGAATTATTATGATATTCATTGATTAATAATAATGGGTCTATTGCAAAAGTTTAATATAGCCTACATAAATGCATTGACGACAGATCTCTAGCTGTGCTCACACACTTTCCCAACGAAAGACGACCAAGTTTATATTCACCCTTGGAGACTACGAAGTGATGCAGTTTATGGTCGCACCTTTTCATGTCAAAACATTTTATAGATCAACACAGGCAGCAATATATTATGTGAGAAAAGGAGCTTTGGCTTCAGAATATCTTTTGCGTAGCAAGTTGCACAGGTACTCTAGATCATGTGGGGCGCGGTGGTCTAGTGGTGGCGTCGTTGCCTTGGAGCCGGAAGGTCCGAGGTTCGAATCCACCTCCCCGCGTAAGGACCTTGGGCAAGTCCTTCACTTACAATTGCTCAGCGCTTCGGCGTGAAACTCCGATGCAGTGTCCGCTCTGCATCGGGAGCGCCTCTGAGTAGCGAGAGCTTGAAGGGGCGCTATAACAAGTGCACATACAAACAATGGAACGAAAATACGAGACGTAATATGCCCGCAATTAAGGATGGCACGTGTACACTGTACATGGTTAGTTGGTTACATAGTACATACCCCCAGACATCATTGAGTTTGACTTGGACAGCGGCGATGAAAGTTTAGGCCTAGATGTAGATTCGACAAACAGCAGCTGAGCACGCCCGACCTCATTGTGCCGAGTCTTCTTTATGAACATTAGTTCAACAGTAGGCCTACCGCTTTTACAATTATTTTCCCAACATAAACAATGAAGTATTATAGACAACTAAAGTAATGCAGTATAAATTAACGACGTTGTGGAATTATTATGATATTCATTGATTAATAATAATGGGTCTATTGCAAAAGTTTAATATAGCCTACATAAATGCATTGACGACAGAATCTCTAGCTGTGCACACACACTTTTCCAACGAAAGATATTCGTCCTTGGAGATAACGAAGTGATGCAGTTTATGGTCGCACCTTTTCATGTCAAAACATTTTAAAGAACAACACAGGCACTGTCAGGCAGCAATATATTATGTGAGAAAAGGAGCATTGGCTTCAGAATCTCTTTGCGTAGCAAGTTGCACAGGTAGGCTACTCTAGATCATGGGATTGACCATTGCAGTCTCTAGTCCGCTGAGTAGGTACTTATTGAGTTTCACGTCCCGCGTAGCCCAGTTAGCCACGCTCTTACTCACGACTCGACCATCAACTCGAGTGATGAATCATATATTCTCAGGTATTCTGTAATTCACGGGAAAGCTTTTCATTACATTTACATAGCGTTGTCCTTGCCTTGACCTTGTTCAGCTTAAATCTTGTAATAATTATGGCCTGGATGTCCTCAAATCGCCTGCGGCTCAGCTCATGTAAAACCCAATTTATTTGGTTTGGCACACACCAACAGCTCGCCAAAATTGATACGTAGGTTCTTGCCCAGGTGTTCCCGCAGTTTGTATTCTCTTCCTCTGCCCGGGTCCTTGGGGTTACATTGGACCAAGAGCTTGCGTTTACGCGGCATATCAACCCGCTATGCCGCAGTAAGTTGCTGCTACCAGTTGCGTCAGTTTAGAGTTGTGTTCCGCTCCTCAACATTCAATGCTGCTTTAACGCTAATTCACTTTTTTGTGGACTCTCGTTTGGACTACAGTAACTGCAGCGCCCTCTATAATGCAGATCTTCCGGTGACTTGGGTTGGGCGCTTGGATCGGTGTAACGACAACTGCATGGTTCCCCGGACAACTCGTCTGCCGACAACAGTTACTGGTCCACAGACAACTGAACCAGCGCTTGAGAAATGGAATCTGGACGAGGGTATTTTTGTATATGAAATAGACGCTGGACTGAGCGAGAAATAGAAGCGGGATGAAAGTATTTTTATATGTGAAGTATAAGCTGGATGCATGTTGAAATACATGAATGAAACACACCAATCCAGCTTCCGTTTAAGCTAAAAAAAAAAATTCAGAAATCCAGCTCCTATTTAATCAATACGAGTTATCTGTAGACCAGTTGTCGTTCGACCAGTTGTCCGTAGAGGAGTTGTCGGTAGACCAATTGTCGTGGAACCGTTTGGATCGGGTCTTGCGCACATCGACCCGTCTTGTTGGTCTCATCCCAAGATTCGGCCATGTGACTAATTGCATGCGGGGCGTCTTGCATTGGCTTCCTTTCTCACGGGCTTTCTCAATCGTTTGTGTGAGTCTTGCACTGGATATTATTGCTTAATTTCAGTTTGTTTTTTAATCTAATTGATGCCATTCAGATCTGTTTTCAACTGTCAACTCGCGTAGGCTATTCAGCGTTGCCTGGACTCAGTGATCCATCGGATATCAAAATCGGTTTCAAATCTATTATACAAGTTTAGTGTGATTTCGCTCATTAGCCACTATCGACTTATGTTTTTGAATCATGTTAATGGCGCTACAGGAGTCAAATTCAAATAAAAAAAGATTCATATCTAATTAGAATCAATTTCATTATCATCAATGACAACCGCTTTAATATATAGGTCAATGGAACAGAATTTTGAAAAATAATGATCTATGGAATTTATAAATGAAAATATTTACTTAATAAAAGTGTTTGATTAACCCTCGGGCTACCAAGCTTTATTTGTAACACTGACTACCAAAGGGGTGGTGGTTACCAACCCCCTGGATTTTGGGTTTGGTTTGAGATATCATAACTTGTAATACACCAACAGTGATGGGGAAAATACTTTCAAAAAGTATTTTGAGTATAAGTAAAAATACTTGGTCAAAAAAGTATTTAAAATACAAGTAAAAATACTTCTTTACAAAAGTATTTAAAATACAAGTATAAAATACTTGGCTTGGAAAAGTATTTAAAATACTAAGTACAAAATACTCACTGCCAAACTGTATAAAAAATAAAGAAGTCATATTAAATTGCGACAAAAAATTCTTAACATAGAATTTTGATCAAAAACTAAAAATTTCTGGGTCCAAAGATGTTCGAGTCCGATTCTAAGACACTAGAGATGTGGTCCAAGTTCTAGTCAAAGTTCGTTAACATCAAGATCCACAGAAACACACAATTTAATGGCATATAAAAAATATCCGTAGCCTACTGTTTATGCAGAAAGAATGGTCAATGTGATTTATCCAAATTTAAAATTTGAAAACACTAAATTGGATAAAGTTTTGTTCAGTAGTCTGGCACAATGGGATGGATACAAATTCTTCCACTGCTGAACACAAGCTCAACGTACGTAGCCTACCTTATAAAGTCTGCTATGTTGAGACTTCCTGTCACAATTCTCTCCATCAGCAAAACCCTCTACGTTACATTTTAAGTAAGTGTTCGAAGTCTGTGGTATGGGAATGGCCTTGTGATGATAGTACAAAACACCAGCACAGGTCAACTAGTTGACGTGTTATATGTGTCTTCCTGTATGCTGTAAATCGTCAAGTATGTACTATGTAGTGTGTGATCCATTAAATTAAATGGAGATCGATGTAATGAAACTCTGCGCCCGTTACAGGGTCACAGAAGTTCTAATTGCCACCAGCCAATAGAAATGTCTAATGCCATCCTCAATTGTACTATTCATAAACATCTAGATAGTAAACATCTAGCCTAAGTCCTATTCTAACAGCAGAGACAAGTCCATTGTGGTGTCAAACATCAAACTGATTCCAAACATAATTATTGCCTGTTGATTTGATGCCTCATGTGATCGGTAAACTCTACCCCTACACCAAACATCAAATGCTGAATCCATTGGTGTAACACCAATGGATTCAGCATTCATTTATGCACAAATTGATATATTTAGGTCTAACATATATGAATGCACCTCGAAATTATGATTTTTTTTCATGAGCACCCGTAGATTTAACAAAACGTGTACTTACGCATAAGTAAAATGTTGGATTCTGTGTGATTTATGTATACAATAATAGTTTATATATTATAATAAAGTCAAATATTCAACTATAAAAACTAGTTATAAGTCTTTTTTAGGTACAATCAAAACAAAAAACATGAATATCTATCGACAATCAATAGGAAACAAGGAAATTATGCCATTGTCGGTTTGCGTCGCAAAAAAATCGACATTTTCACACATTTTAATTTATTTTAAGCAATTCCGGTCATAAAACGAAAAATTAATTGGTATGAAAAATATCCCTAAATCCCCTCTATAGAATGGCATAATTTACTTCTCTTAAAAAATAAATTATGGATATGCTATAATAGAATTTTTTTAATTTTACGAAAATAAAACACCTTTATATTGTAATTTATTTTGAGCACTTCCGGTTGTCAAACGACAACTCCGTGACCACCTAAATGTAGCCCCACATTCCCATCTATAGAATGGTATAATTTGTTTCTCTTAATGTTAATTGACGGATAAGATATAGACAAAAATCTAAGGGGGTGGTATCCATCCCCCCTGGTGCCTCGGGTATAATGGGTATAACTTTTGAACGGTGTGAGGTATCATCTCACAATTGACCTCAAAATGTGTGCCAATGACTTCCCTACAGCTACCTAAAAGGTCAAAATTTTATTCCACACGGAAAAGTTTGAAATCTAAAAAACCTAGGGGGGTGGATACCACCCCCCCCTTGGTAGCCCGAGGGTTAAATGTCAAGAACGACAAGTTTCTCCAATAAGAGAGCAAGTAGCCTATATTTTTTTACGGATATGGCGCAAGGTGACAACTGACACTCTTCCTCCTTTTGAGGTGCTCAATTATAGTCACGATCAGAGGATTATTACTCCGCCACGGCCGAAGTTTACTTTGAGATTAAGAGCCTACAGGCTACAGCCACAATTCCGTCCCCTAATTAGATAGCCGTTATAATTAACGGATTTATTTAAATAGAATGCTGCAGTTTCTTGACAAGAACGTCGCTTTCTTGCTTCTTATTCAGACACAAGAGTACGATAGGTCTTAAGCTTTTGGCAAACTAACAATAAAACGCATGTGAATAGTCAATTAGATTCTCTACTTTCCCATTTGAACTACTAAATTTTTTAAATGAAGGTGGGATGAAAGCCTGAGCAGGTCATCGAAATTTCGGAGATCTACCGCTCAGCCTATGATAGGCTAATAGTATTGTTTTGGGTGGGAAGAAGGATGTAACGACCTCATAGTTTGGCCTTCGTAATGAATGGAAGAAGACGTAGCACTGAATACCGGAGAGTGTCGCATCGTTAACAAAGCCACGGTCAGTTCAGTTCCACAGTAAGTGAATAGGCCTAAATAATTAAATCAAGTCAAATAATTATGTGTATTCTTTAATGAAAAACATCTGCAAACTTGAAGCATTCTACTTGACATTTATTGAGATTCATTACTTTTCTCAATTAGGCTATTATTTTGATTAGCGTAGGCCCAAAGTATAAAATGTTCATGCAAACTAACAACTAAAATATATTCAAACCAAGAACTGAATGAGGAAAGTTATTGTAGCTTATATCAAGAGGAAAATGAGATTAAGTGCCTGGGTTAGTGGTAGAGAGAAATGAAGAGATTAAAACGACCAGGTCTAGGAAAAACAAGCTTTCGGAGTGTCGTGATTCTGACATTCTGCCCGTAAGCTGAATTAATATTATTAAATCGCCTTAAATCAACTGTTATGTTAACATATTGTATGAAAACGATTTCAAAGGTAGTTTTCCACATGTCATCTGAAGAACTTTTTACACTGATAAATTGATAATCAAATTATATAAAGTCTAAAAATAAAAGCGTAATTGTTTTATTGGCGTAAAGCGTAAAATAAATCCGCATAATTATGATGATAGGATCAAGCTTGCTGAAATTTATCGGTAGATCGTTCCAGTGGTCAACGGTGTACACTGAATTGTCGCATCTCCGAACTTCCAAAGAAGCGATCGGCTCAGCAGGAAGCAGGTTCAAAGGTCCACGACTCATTCAGTGTATCACTTGCCGGAAACTTGATAATTGTTGCACCCGCATTGGCATTGTTATCTGTAAATAATAAACATACCAAGCACCGTATTTGAAGCTGAATCAACCGTAAGCAAAGCGAATACATTCAGCAAGCTAAAGGACGATGTAGCAGGACCCTAAGAAGACTAAACAATCAAACCATTATTTAAATCGTATGGCTAAATTGGCGGTCGTTTTATCTGAGCTATTTAGTCTTATTATGGTGCGTTCCGTATATATTCGAATCTCCACTTTAAACTATGATTCTAGAACATTCTCTTTTGCGATCAAACGGCCGAATATAAAATCAGTCAAAACGAGTTAAACAGAAGAAACTGCCGAATAATAATTCTAGGCCTACCTGTTTTACCAGCAGCCGTTACTATTTAGCCGTGGCTGAGCTGGGAGTGCCTCAGAGTAGGAACCATGTGGGTGCGCTATGCAAATTGTCGGAATGAAGGTACGATTAAATGTAAAGCAAGTGTCTAGTTGCGACCAATATACGATAAGTAACTGACTACAGTTTGTTTTACACTTGACATAGGCTATTAAATCAATTTTCTCTGCTACCGTATCTAAACTCATTGTCGCTAAGGCTGTTAGATGGCTCAGATGGAGATGATTTCTAGAAAGGGATTTCTACTCTGGCGAGGATTTGACTGCTCGACAGTCTGACTGACAGTTAGGCCTAACTGAATAATAAACAAAATTTATAAATTGCTGATTCATACTCGATTTCTTACCGCAAATGTTGATTAACATGTTATTGTCGCATCGGTTGACAATCACTTTGCATCTGCGTTCCCACTGTTGGTCAGACTTGCCGGATTCATATGGATTTACAACAACAACGCCACCTGAAACCAAATATTCATTCGCTTGCAGCCACCGAGAAAACTCGACAATACAACAAAAGCTACAATTAACGATGTTTCTTTAAAAGAGGAAGACGGGAGTCCGTTGAGTTAACTCTGAGAGACAGCAATGAAGTGCAAGCAACTTCATTTTCTTAGCCTCGGCATACGAAAGCTGGGTCAACTCCCATCCCGTAATCTGATCTTCCCATTGACAGTGTACGGTCAATGTGACAATGTACTACTGCTCCTGCTTCTGCTATAGTGAAACCTTTGCTGCCACTACTACCTTGAAGCCTACTACTGTGGCGTAACTGTAACTACGCCTATCGTTAGGCCTCTACTACATACTGAGCAGTGTTATTTTAGTTCCAGGATTAATTTTTATTCCTATTCTTATTCTATTCCATTGTTGTAATTTTTATTCTAGTTTTAGTTCTTCTTTATAAATAAATTTCGTTCTTATTCTAGTTCCACTTCCTATTTAGAAATAATTTTAGTTCCAGTTCCAGTTCCAGAAAAATTTTATTTCTAGTTCCACTTCCACTTCCACTTCTCATAGTTATGTCTAACATGAATGATCACAGTAACACACAAAACAGTGTCTCGAGTCTTTTGACCTATTTATAAGATTAGTAAATTGCGGACAATGTGAATGCGACTGTTAAGAAAAAGTCAGACTATAATAAAAGTTTCTCGGCAGACAGACACTAAACAGTTACCAGTCAATTATTTTACTGTTGAGTTTAAAAAACACCCGCATCAAAAACACTGTGAACACTTCCGGGTGACAAGTTCGCACGTGTTTCTTCAAATTTGTTGGATTCTTCCCGCTGAGCTGTTTATCACAGCATTCACCGCTATTGGCATCTACTACTTCACACTGACTAATATTTTTTCCTTCTGAATAGGAAAAATATTGCTAAACGCCAGACTCTTTTTTTCTACCCGCCAAACTTTTAGACAAACTCATATTTACGCTTTTTCACTTTCTGGCTAAGTGACACCCATAGCTCGATCCGTAAACAAACTGGCTGACGCGGAAATGACCATAAAGCATTATTCAGAGATAGAGTATACGGAGAAGCTATACTATCATAGCGCCGCGTGGTGACAAATCAGCAGCCGCCTTAAGTCCGAAAAACTATTAAATTTATTTAAAATTTTCTATTTCTATTTCGTTCTCGTTCCAGAAAAATATTGAAAATTTTATTCCTATTCTATTCTCGTTCCAGAATTATTTTTTATTCCAGTTCTCGTTCCATGGAACGAAATTAAAATAATTATTATTCTTATTCTATTCTCAGGAACTAAAATAACACTGATACTGAGACAGTTACCAAAATCACCACACAGCAACACTACCATAACCACTACTACTAACACTACTACCACTACTTCTGAATGGTGCTATAGCTACTTTCACCGCTGCCGCCACTACTCTATAAATTCTAGGGTGAAGGTTGAAATTCTTACCTGCGATGTCCATGCAAAAGTCATTGAGTCTGCTTCGGATGGTGCCTGTGCTACGGTCGTCGTACCATTGCTGGTTTGTGCCGCCGCTTTTTGGCTGTGTGTGCACCGTGGTTCCAGCACATGCACTGCCATTGTTGACATCCAGCACCATTCCGTTCAGATGGCTTACGATGAAATAGTACTAAAAAGATGAAAAACAGCAACATCCTCTGCTTAGAAAACGACCACGATGCACGACTTCACAACGGGGTGCTGCA
Organism: Lumbricus rubellus; assembly: GCA_945859605.1. Taxonomy (NCBI): domain Eukaryota; kingdom Metazoa; phylum Annelida; class Clitellata; order Crassiclitellata; family Lumbricidae; genus Lumbricus; species Lumbricus rubellus. The sequence goes on from OX243814.1 coordinate 44,584,295, forward strand.
AGATTAGGCCAGTGACTCGACACTCTAGAGGAAAGGGAGCATAGTAATTCCGGTAGGCCTACGCTATGACATATACACGGTGAACGGAAAAACCGAACCTCTCCTATTGCTACGATAATTTGTGTAATAATTCGTATATCTTAATAAAATTTTGAGAAAATTCAGTTTAAAGGACAAGAATCAGATAACAATTATTTTTTAGTTATAATCTGTGTTCAAAATGTCCTCATTCGGCCTCAAAACACGCACGTAGACACGCTCGGCACTGATTAGTTGAGGAATCAATTACAGCTTGATCACATTCGTCCCGTGCCTATACATGTATATCATACGCTGACGCAGTTCTCCGACATCACGTACCTTTTCTTGTAAACTTTTTCTTGCATCACAGACAAGATTTTATAGTCCACGGGTCTAAGATATTTGAAATGAATCAAGTTTGCTGGATAGCGCATCAACAACTGCCTAGCTTGATCGCTCTAGCCATGACTGCTTGTTGACCTACGTTAGTTCAGTCGCTATGCGCTCCTTGAAACATTTTGAATGACTTCAAGTTTTAGCTGGAATAGCGTATAATTATAAAAACTAGTTAAATTTATAGTTTGGAATAAAATAGTTCTATTCTCAATAATATTTTTACATGTTTGGAGTTAATTTCTTTATTTATTGTAGAGGTTCGGTTTTTTTCCGTTCACGTGTACAATACTGCTAGCCTACGATAGACAGGAATAGACTCTATTATGATGACTAATAAGAGTGCATTTACTACCGGTAGGCCTACAGTAGCCTACGAGCAAGCAGTTATGTGCTTTATTACTTGAATCATTGAGAAGAAAAATCTGTATTAAATTGACCAGATTAATGTTATAAACAATTATACCTATGTCTATTTTGTTTAGCCATTTATACGTGAGTGCGACTGTGTGGGTGTGCGCGCGTTTATGCTCAACTGTATCCAGAAAGTGAGTATTCGCATATTACGAATATTAAGATTTTCAAATATTCACGAATATTAACGAATATTAAAACTGCCAACGAATATTATATTCGTAAAATATTATATTCTTTCAAGAAATTCTTTATTCTTAATTCTTTTTTTATGAAAATGTTTAACTTTTACTGAATGAATTGTACAAAATTGAGTTAGCCTAAGCATAGGCTATATCAGTAAGTGACAATAACTTTAATAGATTTATTGTTAAAATCTTCAATGTCTTAGCTGGCTCTGGCCAATGTGGCATTCATATTATATTCGATACCTAATGTTAGTCTCTTTGTCTGACTGCTGACCATTCTTCCCAACTGAAAAGAGGCAGCGCCACCGATGGAAGTTGGCAAGTAGCAGCAATGGTAGGCTAAAATTAGAAATAAACTGTGACTGCCTATAGTAGTAACTGCGAATTGATTAAGTAGTTTTATATAAATGTAACAGGATGAGTAAATATAGCCTAAATGCCAAGGCAAGAAATAATAGTTCCAGATTACAAGCAAAGCTTATCCCGTTCTCAACATAGGCTAATAACCGCATTGCAGATTTTAATTCAGCCTGCCCTTAATGCGAGTGAATATCATGGAGACATACAGAAACTTACACTGCTTTATCGGGTAACATTGCGGTTTCGATGGTTCACTTTAATCCGTTAACGAATAATTACGAATATTTACGAATATTAAAAAATCTTAATATTCACGAATATTTACGAATATTAAACCCTAAAGTCACGAATACTCAATCTATGACTGTAGCTAGTTACAGTACTGTATTGGTACGCACCTGTGTCATCGTGACGTGTAGAATGTAACAACCGACTGCAGTGAACCGATGGCAGGAACGAACACTAGGATGTAGATGAACTTACTTTGATCGACTTTCCTTATATACGTTTCATGTCCAAGACCTAACTTCACCGCCACCTCCCATCCAATAACAAATTACTGATCTAATAATTGGCTTCAGCTGCAAGAACAGATGGAATGACGAAAATTATTAAATTTCGAGCTAAACTGGTGACGAAACACCACCCACTCTTTTTCTTACCTGTTGGCATTTTGTATAGCCGTGACAGCCTGCTTGTCTGTCTACTGAAGTCTCTGTCAGTTTCGTTGGATGTAGGCTATGCCTCTCCCTCGTTATCTGTAGATACGGATTTCACCAAAAAGTTCATCAACAGGCAATGAGCACAGCTATAGCGGGTTCAGATCCGTTTCTTACTGACGAATTCCAGACCAGGTTTGGTGCGTATGACTGAGAGATTGGGCTGCGCAGGAGTGAAAGATTGAAGAGTTTTCCATGGGCGCCCGCTGCCCGCACATAGGGGCGAGAGGGGCATTTGCCACCCTGGAAAATTGCCACATATGTTTTAACTAAGCTTACTGCTTTTGGGTTTTTAACAAATTTCTTCACATCAGAGAGCTAATTATACTAATTATGCACAGAGTGAAAATACGAAATCTACATTAAGAAACCTATGCAAAAATAAACACGCTTTTAATTTTCTGCCTTGCATTTTCCAAGCTCTTACTAAAACTGTAACAATGGTTTTACACCCCGCAGGCGCCCATGGAAATAGTATTGATTATCTTAGCCTACTTGATTGAAATCCCGCTGCAATGCAACCTTTCACAACAACTGCACAGATTATCATAAAATTACATTAATGCAAAAAATTGATATTAAATTTTGTCTACAGCAAAGTGAAATTGCGTCACAAAAATTCATACCCCAACTCATCTGATCCTCCCATCAACCACCTTCCAATCCTAAATGACACCCACCTTCACAGCTACAGAAACATTGCCCCACCTTTCACTATCCTCTGGCAACCGACCTCGACCCTCCTTCTACCCTGACTGACTGCCCTCTGAACAGCACCATGACTCTATGCAGCGCTCATGAATAAACTGAAGCCTTGCGAAAGACTTTCGGGTGTGCCTTAAAAGTCTATAAATTACGATTAAAATACAGAATAACTAGAGGGAGCACTTGTTCCTGGCAAACTGACACCGATTTGTCATATATTTATTAATTCGTTCATTCATTCTATGGATTTAATTATTGCGCCTTTTCATGAACCCACTGTTTTACCATTATTTTTGGAGTTTTAACAAATTTCTTAGCACAATTTATATTAAAAATTATAAAAAAGTGAAACTGAGAAATTTACATTAGAAATATCTATGAATAATAGCCTACCTATGCATGTTCTTAATTTTTTGCTCTGCATTTTTCAACCTCTTGTAGCGGACCAGGGGTTGGGCGAAAACACCAGGAGCCGAGTACCAACCCCAGTCGTCAAGGTACCCTCAGTCAGTCCGCGCAGTACGGCCTTAGCTGTAGACCAAGGACTAGCCGACTAGGCTTAAACACTTTTATTGAAGAAACCACGATGATCAGATAGAGTTCAGGAGATTTATGTAGCACCAAAATCGCTATAGCACTTCAAGAACGAACTGTTTGTGTCAATTTCTACAGCGCTGGAATCAGAGTTCGTGCGTCGATGCAGCAGTTTATATAGCGCCAGCGTTTGTACGTCGATGCAGCAGTTTATGTAGCGCCAGAGTTCGTGCGTCGATAGAGATCACATCAGGCAATAACGCCTGCGTGAATGGACGGAGTAGATACGAAGCGTTCAGGAATCGAATCGACGTCGTCGAGCACAGCAGGCAATAACGCCTGCGTGAGTGGACGGAGTAGACACGAAGCGTTCAGGAATCGAACCGGCGTCGTCAGGCTCCAGCGACGTTGACCGTTGTCGAAGGCAGGACGGACCTCGTATCCGTCCCTGCAGCACCAACTGCAGACCGTCGTCGAAGTCAGGAAAGACCGTCGTCTCGGCCCCTGCAGCACCAGCCGTTGACCGTCGTCGAAGGCAGGACGGACCTCGTATCCGTCCATGCAGCACCAACTGCAGACCGTCGTCGAAGCAGCTTCGTCCGTCAGCTAGGTTGCGGTAGTCGGAAACCGAACCCCAGTCACGTGGAGGAGCACCTGAAGAGGCCGAAGGTTCGAGCTCGAGGCACAGATTCAGGATTTTACCTCTCTCCACAACAGTGTCACTCAACAAACGTTTTACCGCTCATCAAGTCAGATCATCAGCCAGCTACTACGCGTTTTACCGCGTTCTTCGCTAGACCATTCGTCTGCGTCGAAGCACGGCCAGAACCTCTCTTATATAGGCTCAAGGCTAGGCCAAGCGATGCATGCTAGCCAGTAGGTGGACGTATGCTGAGCGCACAATGGAAAATTCCCCACATGCACGTATGCTGAGCGTATGCTGGGCGAGCAGACACACGCAAGCAAACAGCAGTAGCAAGCAAGCAACAGCAGCAGCAGCAGCAGCAGCAGCATAAGGCAGCAGCGGCAAGCAAACAGCCCGTAGCAATATTTCAACACCCCCCCCTAACGAAAAATCCTCGGCCTCCTCGGAGCAACACCGGGGAAGGGGAGAGCAATGCCATTAATAAACGATACATGAAATGCTTAAACTTGGCCAACGAAAAACGTACATTTACGTAGCGCATTTTGATGTACTTAGCGCCACGTAAACAAATAATACCCGTCAACGGTGAATCATGAATTAACAGACAGCTGTGGTCCCATAAGGATAGACCACAGAACGGAACCGGACGATACGGATATCAACAATTTCAATATGTGCAATGTACAAAATGGGCCTACATCTAACATTTTGAGATAAACGGCAGCGTAACAGAAAAATACCGTATTGCTCTCACAAATCCTGACAGCCAGGTCCCAGATCCACATGAACAAATAAGTCAGACAGTATTATCGTTTGGTCAATAGAAGTCGCGAATCGAACCAACCGACATTGACAATAATCACAATAATAAATCAGACAAGCGACATAAACTCAGACTGCGTGATCAAAATTAAACAGAAAAATACCGTACTGGTTTCACAAACCCGGACAATTAAGTCCACGATTAACGATGAAATTGTGCCACATAGTGTTCCACAATCCACAATATTTCTTTTTCTCTTCGGGTACGAAGTGCCGTTCATGCACAACCCCCTTTCTCTTTTTTCTCTGTTTTGGGTACGAAGTGCAAGTCGTGCACAACCCCCTTTCTCTTTTTTTTTCTGTTTTGGGTACGAAGTGCCGTTCAGGCACAACCCCCTTCTTTTTCCTTTTTTTTCACAACATTATACAAGTACAAGTAATTAAATCACCTTAACTATTAATCGCGTTTGATGCAAATAAATTCCTTTACAAACAATAAAATAAAATAAACACTCAAGCCACATAAGAATTTAAAGCACAATTTTAACCTACAACCCTAAACCATCAATTTGCACAGAGCCACCTACGAGAGACTGTCCTCTAAACACATTAATTCCTGCTCTGGCACCAATATCAAAAACGATCAGAATGTGAACTTAGCGTGACCTACTTACTGATTTTATCAAAGCGAAGCCTGCATGCAAATAATCGCAATTAATTGTGCGATTAATTAAACGATTAACAACAGAATCTCCTGCAGCTAACCACGAATAACCACACGATTAATCAACCGATTTACACGAAGCATTAGGCCTATAACAGTCCATCTGGGGACAGATAAAAATAATAACAATACTGCATTTCTACAATAGAACTGCTCATAAAAATGGTGCTTTTCGCAAGGAGAATGTTTCCTTTTCCAATAAAAACGAAATGGTTCCTGTTTACCAAAAAGAAGATTCATAAAAAGAAAAGGGTTCTTTTCACAATTTAAAATAAATGATACTTTTGCAATAAAATTTTTGCCTCGTTAAAGAATAAAAAGTATTCCCCCCTTATTTTTTTCGATAAAAGAAAAGGCTTTTAGCCAAAAATGGGGATCTTTTAACATCATCCACTCGCAACATCCTGCGTCGTCGTGCGCGGAACCTACACGCCGTCTACTGGAACCGGACTGGTCGACGAGTGGTACGGTGAGGTCGACCGGGACCAACCCCTGCTTCGTCGGAGTTTTCGTCGTGCAAACTTTCTTCGGTTCCAGACGCTCTGTTCCTTGATTGATCAACCGCCGGAAGGGCTGCGCCGTCGATGACTCCACCATGTCGATCTCTGGAAGTTGCTCGCTCTGCAGTCGGCTCGCTCCACTCTCCTTTCGTTCTCCCGTAGCAGTGGCGAAGTTTATCAACGTGTGATACGAAGGACTTGGCCTTCGGCGACTTTTGGAGGAGGTAGTTGACCGGACCACACGCCCGCACAATCCGGAATGGACCCGTGAAGTTACGTTGAAACTTCGGGCTGCGTCCGACGAACTTCCGTGGGCTGAAGTAGTAGACCCAGTCACTTTCCTCGAACTTTGCAGGGCGCACTCGCAAGTCGTAGTTGTGCCTGCGTCTCTCGGCGCTCTTCTTGAGGCTTTTCCGCGCAGTGCCGTACGCCTTCTCGAATTTCTCCGCCAGGTCGGCCACGTAGGTTGAATAGGTGAGTCCACCCTCGTCGGTTCCTTCGGGCGGTCCATAAACGAGGTCCAGCGGTGCCCGGTTCTCTTTTCCGAAGACCAGGTAGTTAGGCGAGAAACCCGTCACGTCGTGGATCGAGGCGCGGTAGGCTGCCGTCACGTACGGGAGATGTTCGTCCCAGTCTCGCTGATTTTCGCTCACCACTTTTCCCAACATCGAGTTGAGCGTTCGGTGGTACCTCTCAATCATACCGTTGCTTTGCGGTCGATAGCTCGACGTCCGGACTTTGTCCACCTCCAAGAGTCGACACATTTCCTGGAACACATGTCCCTCGAAGTTCCTCCCCTGATCCGTCAGAATCTGGAGCGGCGCCCCATAACGGACGACGATCGTTTCCACCAACGCCTTGGCCACCGTGGTCGCCTCCTGATTGGCCATCGGAACAGCTTCGGCGAACTTCGAGAAGTTGTCCATCATGGTCAGAATGTAGACGTTCCCCTTCTTGCTTCTCGGATGCGGGCCCGTAACGTCCACGCTCACTCGCTCCCACGGCTCTCCACAGGTCACGGGCTGCAGAGGGCCTTGTCTTTGCAGCGCGCCCCGTCGGTACCGGCAGCATCCGTCGCAGTGTCGACAGAACCTCTTTACGTCTCCGGACCATCCGACCCAATAGGCACGTCTTCGAACCTGCCATCGAGTACGACGAATGCCCAGATGTCCACCTGTCACGCCAGTATGCGCCAGCCTCAAGTAGTCTTCTCGAAGATCCTTTGGCACAAGTACTTGCTCCAGCTCGTCCGGCGTCCGTCGGTAGATCACATCATCTTTCACGTACAACGCGTCCCGCTGGTGCCAATAGACCTTAACGGCCTCTTCCTCCTGCAGAATTTCTTACAGGCTGGGCATCCATTCGCTCAGCCATGATCTCACCAGGCTTAAGACGGAGTCTTCTTTCTGTGATTTCCCGATGTCAGTCGTGCCGTCATTCTCCGTTGAGATCTCGATTACCTCTCGCACGAAGTGGTCCGTTACATCAGCTTCCTCCCAATGGCACTGTCGGCACGGCTTCCTGGACAAGGCGTCGGCGTTTCCATGCTTGCGTCCAGGTCGATGCAGTATAACGAAGTCAAACTCGGCTAACTTCTCTAACCATCGTCCCTGTTGACCAATCGGGTCCGGAGTGTGCTGCAGCCATCTCAGCGCGGCGTGGTCTGTTCTGAGGGTAAACCGCCTACCCAACAGGTACTGACGAAAGACTTGGGTGAAGTTTACCACGGCCAGCAATTCCTTTCGGGTAACGCAGTAATTGCGCTCGGCCGCGGAAAACAACCGACTACCATATGCAATCACCCGTTCTTCGCCGTCGATATTCTGGGAAAGTACCCCACCAATTCCGACGTCAGAGGCATCGCAGTCCAGAGTGTAAGCAGCGTCATCAACCGGTAGGCTAAGTACCGGAGCCATGGTCAGCGCTTCCTTTAATCGGTCGAAAGCATCCTGGCAGTCGTTTCCCCACAGAAAAGGCTGGTCCTTCCTCGTCAAAGCAAACAAAGGGGCGGCGACCAAAGAGAAACCCCGAATGAATTTACGGTAGTAGGAGCACAATCCTACGAAAGCCCGTACCTCCTTTAAGCATCTGGGCGTAAGCCACTCGGTTACTGCCTGTACTTTGGATGGATCGACAGATATCCCGTCAGCAGTCACTATATGTCCAAGAAAGGATACCGTGCGTCTGAACAGATGGCATTTGCTAGGCTTCAATTTCAAATTAGCATCTTTAAGCCTCGCAAAAACTTGACCCAATCTGTCCAAGTGCTGTTCCGCAGTACTGCTAAAGATGATGACATCGTCCAAGTACACAAGACATAATTCAAAGTTCAACCCAGAGAAAACGATATCCATAAGCCGCTGGAAGGTAGCCGGGGCGTTACATAAGCCGAAAGGCATGACCCGCCACCGAAAAGTCCCTCGCCGAGTGATAAAAGCAGTCTTATCGGAGTCACCTGGATTCATCATGACCTGATGGTACCCACTGCGCAAGTCCAAAGTGCTGAACCACCCAGCGCCCGACAAAGCATCAAGACAAGCATCAATTCTAGGAAGAGGGTAAGAATCCTTCCGAGTCAAATTGTTCAGTTTCCGGTAATCAATGCAAAATCTCAAGGAACCATCTTTCTTTTTAGCGAGGACCACATTAGCTGCCCATTCGCTAACAGCAGGCTCAACCACACCAGTAGCCAACATTTGGTCCAGTTGTGCGTCAATAGCAGCCTGATACGGAAGCGGTTGTCTACGCAAAGGTTGTCTCACCGGACGAGAGTCTCCAGTATCAATTCGATGCTGAGAAATCATAGTCCTCCCCAAGTCATGGTCAGTGGTCGAGAAAATACATTCATATTCGACCAATAAGTCCTTCAGTCGTTCCTTCACATCGGCCGGAACATCCTCAGAGATTTCGTCCATTAGCTTTCCGACCAAAGAGTCGTCGTCAGCAGTACCCGTCTGTCTCTCATTATCTTCCTCCACCTTTACGGGGTGTAAGTCTCCTAACAGTTGGTTAGTTGTCAACAGGGCAGGCTGTTCATTCAAGTTCACCACACGAATAAAAGCATTATCAGCATCGTCCCCCAACACAACCCTGGCAACATGCAACCCAGGCTGGATCTCTTTAGACTCAGTCATCCAGGCTTGTGCGGAGGTCGTCAAATCACGATACTGCGTTTTACACGGTTTATCACATTGAGAACGAGGAAGAACAGTTGTCTCATCGGCCACCATAACCCTGCGACACCAAAGCGAGCCGTTGCCCTTAACCAAAGGAATGCGGCGTCGACCAATAAAAAGTGCACCCTGTCCAAAACCTAAGCGACAACGATGCTGCCTCAGCCAATCCATGCCAAGCATTGGTTCACCAATTTGATCAGAGACAAGAAAACTAGTGTCGATAGAAAACCCTCTAGAAATCTTAATCGGAGCATCAATCTGACCCAAGACTCTAATCTGCGTCCCATTAGCAGCCAAAAAAATGCGATTGCTAGGCTGTAGCGGCAAACCATCAACATCAGCAGAGGGAACCAGGCTTACCTCCGACCCAGTGTCCACTAGGCAAGTTCTTTGCTGTCCGTTGATCGTTCCACGGATGTAGATCGCGTTGTTTGTCACACCCGATGCTCGGTCCCTCGTTGTATGGTTCGTGACGGTTGTTCCGTTCGGTTCCTCCGTCGGAGGGTCCGAGGTGCGTGTATCGTCACGGCGGTTGGGGAACTGCTGACGCTGGCGACACCGGCGAGCCACGTGGCCCACCTGTCCACAGCTGAAGCAGGTTATCCCGCGTCCGGGACCACCTGAAGCGTTTCCTCGGGGCGGAGACGGAGGAGTAGGAACGGTAGATGGAACCGTCCGTGGCGCAGTCGGTTCAGCGCCGAAACTCGTCCGTTGCGAGCTTCTGAGTTCGTCCAGCTGTCGGCAGATCCTTCCTTCCATGTCTTGTTGCCACTTGCGTTGCGAAGCGAAGAAACTGTCCAATTGAGACTGGAGCTGCCCAACGGCGTCGACTTCTTGAGACCCTCGCACTCGGTTGGCAGGTCTCCGACGATCCTCCATGTCCGACGTCTGTTGGTACGCGGACAGGCGTAGAGCTGTTCGATACGCCTCGTCGATGGTTTTCGGCTCTCGTTCTCTCACCTTGAGAGACAGCTCCCGGTCGCGGATCGCTTCAAGGAAGGCGTCCTTCGCGAGAATTTCCGTCGTTTCGTTGGACGGGACCGGGTAGGCAAGGACGACGAGTCTCCGGATGTCGTGCAGCAAGTCGCCAAGGGTTTCATCAGCTCGCTGTCGGCGATAATAGAGTTGAGCTCGGAAGGTCTCAGCTTGACCCTCCGACCCGTAGCGTTGGCGTAGTCTCACGACGAGCTGTTCGTACGTCACTTCGGTGCTGGCTCCGAAATCCCACAGCAGCTGCGTTGCCGCCTTTTCCAAGGAACAACGGAGGAAGTCGACTTTATCGGCTGCAGTCCATCGGTTGTGTCTTGCGCAGACGTCGAATTGTGCCAGGAATGACTCGAGGGATCCGGTTCCATCGAATTTTCCGGGCTTCATGGGATTCTTCTTTTCAGCGCCCAAGCGACTGACGTTCTCCATGACCTTCGATTCCAGTCTGCTCTCGTCCCTTTCCGCAATCAGCACGGTTTTGCGATCCTTCTTCGGCGTGTCGTCGAAGTCAATTTTCTCGAGGAATCGGCTGGACTCGACCTCGTAGTCGACCAAGAGGTCCCTTCCTCGTCCTGCAGCGGTTGTAGAAGTCGTTGGGAAGCCAGCGGCGTATCCGTCCATGTCTCCGATCAGAGGACTCCACATTGTCGCCGTCTGTCGATATTCTCACCAGTTCGTAGAAGTGCAGCGAATAACTTCCGCGGAATCAGCTTGAAGCGGTGCAGAGTTTTTTCAGTCACCCCACTTCACGGTGCCAGTTTGTAGCGGACCAGGGGTTGGGCGAAAACACCAGGAGCCGAGTACCAACCCCAGTCGTCAAGGTACCCTCAGTCAGTCCGCGCAGTACGGCCTTAGCTGTAGACCAAGGACTAGCCGACTAGGCTTAAACACTTTTATTGAAGAAACCACGATGATCAGATAGAGTTCAGGAGATTTATGTAGCACCAAAATCGCTATAGCACTTCAAGAACGAACTGTTTGTGTCAATTTCTACAGCGCTGGAATCAGAGTTCGTGCGTCGATGCAGCAGTTTATATAGCGCCAGCGTTTGTACGTCGATGCAGCAGTTTATGTAGCGCCAGAGTTCGTGCGTCGATAGAGATCACAGCAGGCAATAACGCCTGCGTGAATGGACGGTGTAGATACGAAGCGTTCAGGAATCGAATCGGCGTCGTCGAGCACAGCAGGCAATAACGCCTGCGTGAGTGGACGGAGTAGACACGAAGCGTTCAGGAATCGAACCGGCGTCGTCAGGCTCCAGCGACGTTGACCGTTGTCGAAGGCAGGACGGACCTCGTATCCGTCCCTGCAGCACCAACTGCAGACCGTCGTCGAAGTCAGGAAAGACCGTCGTCTCGGCCCCTGCAGCACCAGCCGTTGACCGTCGTCGAAGGCAGGACGGACCTCGTATCCGTCCCTGCAGCACCAACTGCAGACCGTCGTCGAAGCAGCTTCGTCCGTCAGCTAGGTTGCGGTAGTCGGAAACCGAACCCCAGTCACGTGGAGGAGCACCTGAAGAGGCCGAAGGTTCGAGCTCGAGGCACAGATTCAGGATTTTACCTCTCTCCACAACAGTGTCACTCAACAAACGTTTTACCGCTCATCAAGTCAGATCATCAGCCAGCTACTACGCGTTTTACCGCGTTCTTCGCTAGACCATTCGTCTGCGTCGAAGCACGGCCAGAACCTCTCTTATATAGGCTCAAGGCTAGGCCAAGCGATGCATGCTAGCCAGTAGGTGGACGTATGCTGAGCGCACAATGGAAAATTCCCCACATGCACGTATGCTGAGCGTATGCTGGGCGAGCAGACACACGCAAGCAAACAGCAGTAGCAAGCAAGCAACAGCAGCAGCAGCAGCAGCAGCAGCAGCAGCATAAGGCAGCAGCGGCAAGCAAACAGCCCGTAGCAATATTTCAACACTCTTGCTACAAAAATGTCACCGTGACTATCGTGTTTTGCCCTTTTTGCAAAAATTTCTGCGGGCGCCTATGGGGTGTCCGTTTCTGTCATCATCATCATCATCGCAGTCCATAGGCACAATGCCCGTTGGTGTCGATCGCATGTTTCACCATCATCCTCCATTTGTCGCGTTCTTGTGCCATACAAAAACTGAGCTGGTCCGTTTCTGTACCTTGTATAATATTTATAATCAATGATGACCGAGCGAACAATTAATGGACCTCGCTTCAGTTCCGTTTCTATTGACGATCACGAGACTGATTTCAAGCGTAGGTGTGAAAGATTGACCTACATCTAATTAATTACCGTGTGTTTGAACCAGATGCTGAAACAGAAGCGCTGCCGATGGCACACTACACAGGCCCATAAATTATTAATTTACCCTAGTTACGAAATAACGTGTCTGCTTCTAATTTCAGGTACGGATTCGAATGCGTTTTCTGTTGAAAATCACACGATGAATATCGAGCGAATGAATAAAACGGGAACAGCTGTGCACACTTCCACGAACCACGTTTCTGTTGGACCAGCCAGCCCACCATTGTGTCGTTGGCTAATACCCCAGCTAGCCTAATTATTAGGCTATAACGCGTCCATGGGCGCCTCAACTGTGCGGGCGCTCATGAACGTGACCGATTTAATCTGTGTTAATCGGATTAGAACAGATCTGCGTAAAGTGTCATTGAAACGGAGATAACAGATAACGTTATTAAGAATGCCACGTGTCGCATGTCATAATTCACTGTGAGTTATACTATACGGTAGATGCATTGCATCCTTCACAGAGATCTAAACTGACTCAAAATAAATAAATTTATAACATCGTTCTAGCTCGTCTTTGTAACCTTTCGGCTTCCCTTTCTCAAGCGCTTAAATAAAGATATCGCACTTAAACTGAATCTCCCTCCCTAACATGAACATCTAGGCCTAGGCCTACATTGTGTAAAATCAATCCGGCTTCTCATCCAAACTCTAGAACGACAAAAAGTGTAAATTACGGTTCCACGACAACTGGTCCACCGACAACTCGTCCAACGACAACTCGTCCACGGACAACTGGTCCACCGACAACTCGTCCACCGAAATAGAAGCCGGATTAATGAGAAAACGCTTGAGAAACGGTAGCTGGATGAAGATTTTTACAGGTGAAATAGAAGCTGGATTGATGAAAAACCGCTTAAGAAATGGAAGATGGATCAAGTTTTTTTTCTATCTGAAATAGAAGCTGGATGCATGTTGAGACACGTGATAAAAATCGTCTATTCAGCTTCTATTTAAGCAAGAAACCATTAGACTTTTTTTCATAAACCCAGCTCCTATTTCGTAAATAAAGAACTTTCATCCAGCTTCCATTTCTCAAGCGCTTTCTCGTTAATCCGTCTTCTATTTCAGTGGACCAGTTGTCGGTGGACCAGTTGTCCGTGGACGAGTTGTCGTTGGACGAGTTGTCGTTGGACGACTTGTCGTTGGACGAGTTGTCGTGACACCGTAAATTACAACCTTAACGCCAAACATTTGCATTCCTATTAATCTTTTTAGCAGTTTTCAGTGCCTGATGTCTGTCGTCTAATGATAATCATCACCCTGATTAGGCTATTGAAGCTTGACTCTGGTCCCACAAAAAGCCAGTGATGATATATGCCTAGGCTACTTCGATTTCATGTGATTAATCTTAAAAACAATTTATTGAGCGCAGGCCTACGGTTTGTAAAGCTTGTTCCAAAGTAAAGTCAGAGGCACCCTAGATAATTATAGTGCTGAATTGAATTAGCCTAGGCCTAGGTCTATATAGAAAACAGACTGACGAATCATAAAATGTAACCTACGCGTTAGACATTTGACAGATTTCCACTAAATAGGCTAATGATGTCGGCAGACATAAAATTAATGTCTCAGCTGTTGTTCGTGTGCTAATGTCCCATGGTTAAATTCAGCTAACACGACCAGATTGTATTGGATGATAATTTTCAAAGAATTCTGAAAAATTAAGGACACTAAGTTTAATTATTCATGACATCTTTAATTAGGCCTACCCCCCCCCCCCACGTGGCAAGCCCTGATGGTCGCGAATGTGATGGAAGTGCAGGGACAAATTTAAGTGCAGGGCCGGATTTGAACAGAGTGAGGCCCTAGGCAATTTCAATTATGAGGCCCCACTTAAGAATAAAAACAGAAAAAAATGCATATTGCTACATCTAAGTATATTCCCAATGCATATTGCGCCAGTGATCCATGTTTGATCAACTACTGGTAGTCTCTAACGAGTCGAATTGTAATTGATACACTCGTTTCATTCCAGTTTTTTATGGTATAGGCCGGCCTACATACTAAAAATCACAATGAAGTTTTACATGATTACATCAATTTTTTCCCTGCAATAATTCATTTTAATTAATCCCGCTTTTATTCAGGCAAGAATTTTTTCATCAATAGAGCCTATCACTTCTATTTAATTAGAAATCTATTTAGCCTAATTAGAAATCATTATTCATGAATCCAACTTCGATTTCAGCGCCAACTTCGATTTCAGCGAGATTGTTTTAATCAATCCCACTTCTATTTCAGTAAAAATATAATTTTTATTAATCCGACTTCTATGTTGCAAAAATTGTTTTCGTCAAACCGACTTGTAGGCCTATCTGATAAACACTGAAACGGTGAAAACCGTGAAACTCATGCAATGGCGAATAATTAAATAGGCTACGCTAAGATGCACTTTTACAGTCGCTCAAACATTCAACTAACGTGTTCTTCCTCACTTTCCGCCATACACAATTTAATAATCTATTGGTTGACGCAGGTTCTTACGGTGTTTGACGCAAGCGTTCAACTTAGGCCTAGCTATTATAGACAGGGCCGGATTAAGAAATGTGGGGGCCCTGTTCGAGAAATTTTTTGCCGAAAATTCGAATGACCTTTTTTAGTCGTTTGGTCGAATTTTCGGACAGACAAATTAAACCATTTCATCCACCAAAAAAGTTGATGACCTTTTTTTTAGTCATCTGGCCAAATTTTCGGCAAAATGATACCATGATGCCATTTCATCCGCCAAAATAAAAAAAATTGTCAATTTTTTTACAGATGTGTGGGGCCCCCTAAAGTGTGTTGAACATGCCTTAATCCGGCCCTGATTATAGAACTGAGACTATGGGTAGCCTAATTGTGTTCGAACTAAAGTCAAAATTCGGTGGCTTTTATTATTTAGAAGTTCATTTTGGAGGCTCCCCAGATTTCGGAGGCCCTAGGCAGTTGCCTAGTTTGCCTACAGGTAAATCCGGCCCTGTTTAAGTGAGTGTTAAGCAAAAGTCAAATTCAATGAAGATGTAGGCCTACCTTGTGTTGTGACGGGGAGGGGATTGTTCGGGAAATTTACCGGAAGGAAGTCCATGGCAGATGCTGTGGAATACCGGGGGAAATGTTCAGGAGGAAATCTTCTATATTCAAACTTTATCATTAGGGGGAACTTCCCCCCTAGCCCAAATTGGAATCAGTCTGCTTCCATTCCCCATGGCGTAGTAGGCCTTGATCGAATCTACCTTCACAATCTGGGGTTCGTTCCCAAATCTTGTCAAATAATTTCACGTATTTCACCCACTTTCACATAGCGTAAGTTAGAGAAATATCATATAGCCTAATCTATACTTTTCAAAATAGGCCAAGTGACCGTGTACCTCATGCATGAAAGATGAAATTTTCCGCCAACTATTGTCCAAAAATTTCTTGGAGCTTAGGTCTAATAGAAAGGCGCAAGTCAGAAGACACAATCATGATGAAAACATTGACGTAAAAATTTAGATGACAAGCAATAATTGGTGATTACCAGGTACGGTAAATTATTCCATGCTCCTTGGAGAATTTATTCTTCTATTGTTATGTAGGGCCTAGACAACGCCACACCCAGCTCGTCACGGTAATTGTAATCTACTGTTACAGCGATCAGTTTATGAGATTTCAAGATGTCGCCGTGGCGACCGAGACAATTCAAAAGTAGCCCCAAAAGAGTGAGGTCGCTAGGACAAAATTTTCAATCGCGAGTGCTTTCAAAAGGAGCCCAATTCGCGCTTTTTGCGACGACCTGGCAACCCTGGCCCACCAGATGCGTAGGCTAAAATAATTACTTAAGTCGCTGGGTTTCCCCAGCTATATTGAGTTAAATATAGCGGACGTGAGCTAGTCCGTTACATGTAGAACGTAGGGCCTACGTATATGGGTGAAAAGATTTATTCGATAAAACGACCCTTACACGATTTCTGTAATAGATGAATCAGGTAGACTGCAGCCAGCCAATTAATGGATACGCGTGTAGCTGGCTGGCCGTTACTTGCAGTGCTCTAAATGAGATTTAAAAATGACAGATAATCCTCAAGGAAACACCCTAGAAATGCCATTGCCCAGACTATGTAAAAGCGGCTAAGGCCATGGGCGTCCGCAGCGGGGCGCAAGGGGGCGCAAGTGCGCCCCTCTGGATTTTTCGCATAGTTGCACATAAATTTAGATTATTTGGTTGTGATTGTTACAACGGGATTTTCAATTTGATTATCGATTCGTTCTAGCCTACTAGTTGAACCTTTATATCTTTCTTTGGGCGCATAACTTATAGCCTACGTAGGCTACAGGATTCTCTCGTGGTAAAATGGAAATTCAAACTGTCACCCATTAAATTTAGACCATGTGACAATTATTTAAAAGTTTGCGCCCCCCTACAAAAAATTCTGCGGACGCCCATGGCTAAGGCCATTACAGTTATGCCACACCGGTTTTGTTTTCACCACTAGATCTGGGGGTTTTGGCTTTCGTCTGGGTTCCTCCGTTTTTTCGAGCAAAATCTGGGCTTACTTTGATTTGACCATTTTATTACATGAATATTCTGTGAAATTCAATGTAGGCCTAAAAATGGTTATGAAACATAATTTGTGTTCCGCTAATCAAGATCTCACGTTGTCAATTCGCAAATAATTTATAACTAAATAATTGCATTTTGTTCGACTCAGTTAGCGAACATTTTGTTAACCCTCATCCGAACAACCGAAAAACCTTAGTTTGAACAAAGGGGGTCTAAAATTACTCATATGAATTGTCTGGGCTTTTCTGTTGTGTTTTTTAAAGAAATAAATCTGGATTTAGGCCTATTTCTGAAATCTCAGTGGCAACACTGATTAATCCTATTAATGGGCCTATTACAAAAAAAGTAGGGCTGTTGTTCGATTAAAAATTTTAATCGAAATTAATCGCACGATTAATTTTTTTAATCGCAATTAACTGCAAATTAATCGCAATATATTTCCTTCAAATATATTAATCTTACTATTTTATAAGGACCCTGAAGCATAAAATTTTAATGACTGAATGCATTCTTTCTATTGAAAACATATTCAATAACCTTTGGCTTAGGCCTATTGAATTTCTGCATTAAATTTCTTTAGTTTATTGAACAGTTTTGTAGGCCTACAACAGACAAAATTGAAACACTGTTCAAATCAGTCAACTGCTCAAAATCCGTTAATTTTTTTCATTTGAGCCACCTTTAATTAAACTGATAAAGGCCTAAATGTGAAAATTAGACAACCGTTTTCTGACTATCAAAATAATTATTTGTTCAGCCCATTGTATAGGCAGACCAGTTTATTTACATTGTATAGTGGACGATGCGATGCGGCCGATGTCGACGGCTCATCGTTATAACGTTTAGCGCATGTTTTGGTTCGCATGCAGGGGATAATTGCGCGACGAATTGATATGATAATACTCAAATTCGTTTTGGAATATTTGCCAAAGAATATATCACTAGTTTCAATTATGAGCCTTCCGTTTAAAGCGAGTTTTTCTGCCTTTGATTCCATTTTAATCAGATCTAATTAACGCGTACGATTACCGCGTTAAAATTTTTTATCGCAAATTTTTTTAACGCGTTAATCGCACGCGTTAACGCGATTAAATCAACAGCCCTAAAAAAAGCATTTATAGACCTAAAATTTTAAACTTCAGCAGGGTCATGAAAAGTAGGCTATTCAGCAGGTGGAAGAAATGAAATAGGCCTATAGAGACGAGAAGTTAATAAAAAAAATTCAAGAAATGTTAGGCAGGTTATAAGGCAAGTCAAGAGTAAAACAGGCAGGTCAAATGATCTTCCGACTATCGAGCGCTTAAAGTGTGGCAGGACGGTCATGGACGGCGCCGTGGATTCGTGGCACTTATTTTCAAATCTCTGTGCCGTCCTGCCACTTATTTGGCCAGCACACCTGAAAATATATGGGCACTTCTTTTTTTCTCACTTTTAGCACTGGGTATGAACCAACTGCACACCCCATAGGCCTACTTAATACTTATTAGGAAACAACCAAACATAATAGATATCCTTCCAAAAAATACCCAGTGAGTCGAATGAAATGTAGATCTACTTGGGAAAATTGTCACATATCAAATTCTCATAGACTCACGATCCATAACTTTTCTGAAAACTTCTCACAAGATCATTATCAAGACTTTAAAATGAGTGCCTGCATGGACGCTGTCCATGACCGTACAGGCATACTACTGCATAGGCTAAGCCCTGTTCCATCGCGCGTTGGCTAAAGAGTCTAATGGTAAAAATTAAGACAAATTATGGACCTACTTACTTAGGCCTAATTAGGCCTATCTACTCATATGATCGCCACGCCCGTCATTAACAATAAATTAAATTTATAGACTCAGATCAGCAGTGAATTAACGATATAATTATTTAGGCTATAGGCTACCTCAATGATTAGCAATCGTTGTCTAAACTAGCTCCATTGATAGGGTAAGCTTATAAAACAAGAATGACATTTGGTTGATTTGGTTAAAAAAAATTATCTAGCGCATAACCCTTACTTTGAATTTTACTGTCAGTGCAATGTATAGACCTAGCCTAAGTGCTCAGCGAACACAATAGGCCTAACCTGGCCTATGCATGCGTTGTAAATGCCAGCCGTCAAATAATACCCATAGGCTATACCCAGTCTAAGGTACAAAGAACCCAGATCTAGTTAAAATACCTAGCTGTGACAACACTGGTGGCGCCCTTTGGAACCGAAAGCAGCAAAACTCGGGAAACAAAAAAACCCCGATGGTTAACGATGACACTGCGTTTGTTGTATATGACCGACATCTTGGATCTGAGCAGAGCTTTTGCTGACGATTTGTGAATTGAATTAAAGGTTAGAAGCTGATAATTTAATGTGAATACATGCGGCTTAGTCTGAAACGACATTTTCGTAACCTAAGTAACATCAGTTTGCTTCGTGTACCGTTCGTTTGGATCGGGGTATGCAACATTTTCGTTAACGACGGTTGCGTAATAGGACAATTATTACAGGGTGACCATTAGGGTGGTTTAAAAAAGTTCAAGCTAGATACCAGGGCACGCGCTCAGTTTGTTAGACCTGTCAATAGTATTATTGATACCAAATTTCAACTTCCCATCCCACCTGCAAGGCGGTGCTCAACGACATTGACATATTACCATACAGGCTTAGGCCTACATGTAGTTGTATTAGCTAGCATTATTGATGCATGAGGCCTATAGATTGATCAAAAACCTCAACCAAGAGCTCTATGGAGCGTGACTGCGTGAGTAGAACGTTCTGACATTTTCGAGACTACTGTTGGTGATTGACAGTTTTTGTGAGTTCTTCATACTTTGTTGTAGTTACAGTGTACATGTAAGTCTGTTTTGTTCGTACATCTTTTCAGGGTGTCTCAGTTAAGTATCTGCTCGAGAACCGTTGCTTTTCGTCAGCTTATTGCTGCTTCAAGACATGAGGTCCGTTGTCAGCTGACGTGATAAGTGAATGCCACGTTTACGGATTGGTGATTATATCGTATTACTGTTTCTTGAGCGAGAATAAACTTGTCATAGCCTACCCTTAGACATTGCATTCTCGAGCTTATTTCGGGGGATCTCGTTGCAAGATTTTTGTAGCTACGAGTGAAGCTGACTGTAATGAATGTCTTGGTTGCCGAATAAAAATGTTATGGTATGTTATGTTACTGCCAAAACATGCATTTACATGTAAGCCGCCATTTTCCAATATGGTGGCATGAACACCCCTGGTTTTATAGGGATTTTGTTACTTTCGTCATTGATTTGATCTTAAAAATCTTTAGCCGCACAGTATTTGTTCTTCCTGCCATAAAACGTTATGCGTCGCAGTGAAATACATAGGCCTAATGATGACTACTCACTAGCCTACTTAATCATGAGTAACATTCTTATTTTAAAATTTTAACCCTATGAACAAACGTTTCATATCAAACGCATTTGTCATTTAATGAGGATTATGATTATTATTTGCCACTTTATATTACGACGGCTCAGGAATTATTGCCGAAAATCGAATTTAGGTCACCATTTTCCAAGATTGCGGTTCAAGACAGTTGCTATGTTTTGACATTATGGTGTACTTAACAACTATGCCAAGTCTCTACTTTATGAAAATTTATTGAGTCGATAGATGATTTTTCTGCCAAAATTCCTCTATTCCTACAATGGAATCTTACACTGTGGCGAAGTCCAAACAATGTCGTGGTATTTATGATTGTAGACCCACTGCCGATTGCTAAAACCTTAGAGCAGCCAGCAAGGTGGTTCGGTACAAGGATGGGCTTGTTGATCAGCTGTTTCAAAAAGCAAAATCCGGAGAAGAAAGAGTTGTCTCAAGCCCAGAATAAACTTGGCTCGGACTTCAACACCTGGACACGAAGCACGAGTGCACCCGATGGAGCAAACGACGCTGACTACAACGTCAGTGCATATAATATACGTTACCCGTGTGCGCCCGATGGAGAAAACAACTCTGACTACAACGTCAGTGCATGTAATAAACGTTACCCGTGTGCTCCCGATGGAGAAAACAACTCTGACTACAACGTCAGTGCATATAATATACGTTACCCGTGTGCTCCCGATGAAACAAACAACTCTGGCTACAACGTCAAGGCAAGTAATTTTGTAATTTTCAGATTGGATGTTCTCATGCACCCACGCTGTATACTTGGACAATAAGTAGGCCTAATTTAGTAAGTGAGTCATTATCTTCTACCAATCAAAGTAAACACAAGATACACGGTGGAAGGATACCGGTGCGGTCTCACAGGACTCGTATGACCGGTCACCAAAAATGGAACAAATCAATATATCACAGTAGCCTAATGCCAAAATACTCTTTTACAAGATGTAAATAGACGGGGGCAATGGTCGGGGGGTAATGGCAGGGGGTAATGGGCCAGAAGGTAATGTCCGGATACCATTTTATAGACGGAATAGTGACAATTGATGAATTATTAATATTGAATGATTGCGAGAGACTGGGGTATTAATAATTACTTATTACTCGGCATTACATCTTGATTATTAGCATTGTGCCCTTTTATTTGAAAGTGGAGTTAGGTCACGGTGCAACTTTCATTACAGTATTTGAGTGCAACATTTGTTTCATCAACAAATTCATCAACATATTCATCATCACCACACTCATCAACGCAGTCATTATCATCATATATCTATATAAATAAAAATGAAACTTTACAATAGTTCCTGACGCAATCACACCGAAAGTTACGCACAGATTGTTTTTAAAATTTACCAAAACCTTCCATTCCAATAGCACCTTGTCTCAAGATTTTTTCCAGAAAAAACACAATCTTTTCCACAAAAAGTGAACTTTGCAATACGTTCGACCGCCATTTGCAAATTCAACCAAACCTCACGCTTGCAAAATTTCAGAATCGTCTTCACCCGACACACAGTGACGAAACATGAATGAGGTCGCGTGCCGTGACGTCATAAGCGACTCGCTTAATAATTTCATTACGAAAGCGGCCTTCCAACATTCTTCGGCTCTATCCGCTGTCAGTAAGGGACGGTGTGAGGGAGGAAAGGAGAGGAGGAGGAGGAGGGTAGAGAATCGCCAACCCCTCCACTGGGGGTCCGACGCCGAGACGGAGAGAGTAGTGAAGGTTTGGAGTGAAAAGGTCAAAAACTGTCGAAATGCATTCCGGTCAAACACACACACAGACAGACAGACAGACAGACAGACACACAGACAGACAGACAGACAGACAAACAGACAGAATCCTCTCTTTATTAATGTAGATGTTGGGCCGACTGAAACGTCAGCAGGTCAATTCCGGCTTCTCTCTCTATGCGTTATGTTGACCAGTAGGCCTATTATAGTTTACTTGCAAGTCTATGTGTTATGTTTGAGAGATGCTTGAAACAATAAAATATTTGGTCACGGTGATCAATGATGATAAGGGGTGACTGCATAATTACGTAGGCTAATGCCATTTTTTTAATAAACCAGCCCATTAGCATGGGCGCCCGCAGAAATTTTTGCAGGGGGGGGGCAAAAAATTTGATGAAAAATGCAAAGTTGCAAATTAAGAACACGAGTATTTTTCAGAGAGGTTTCTTAAGGCAAATTTTTCAGTTTCATTTTGTGTATCAGCTTTAATATGAATTAGCTTTTTAGCGTGAAGAAATGTGTTTAAAATATAAAAGTAGCTGTTAAAAGTGGGTTCCTGAAGCGGCGCTGTAATTTTATAAGTCCATTGAATGAATGAATAAATAAGCAAAAAATAGGTGTCAGTTTTTAAGGTGCAAGTGTTCCTCCAGCTACTTCTATATTGTAATAATAATTTCTAAACTTCTAAAGCGCCACTCGAAAGCCACTGTTTAGACATTTCAAATTTTGACATTGATATTGAATCTATAGCCTATTGATGTTTAATTTGTGCAGTTGTGAAAGGCTGCATTACAGCCATAATCGATAGACCTACTATTTGCATGGGCGCCCGCCGGAGGGCTAAAAGCCAATGGTCATTGTAACAGCCTTTAGCAAGATATTGATAATGCCAGGCAAAAAATTAAGAGCATATTTATTTCAACAGAGATTTCTAAATACAGATTTATGACTTTCACTGTGTGTAATGTTCGTACAAATATTGCTTTAATGAAAAAAACTTGTTAAAAACCCAAAAGTAGTAGTTATAAAAATAAGTTTCAATTTTCCAGGGGGGGGGGCAAGTGCCCCTCTTGCCCCTATGTGCGGGCGCCCATGCCCATTAGCGTGATCGCTAAAAATGAAAGTTTGCCATTTGGTCCCATTCTCCCGGAAACATCACACAAACGTTGCACGAGAAAATATTAATATTTAGGACTTGCACAATGCCATCAAAGACTTTCATGGAAATCGTATCGCCATCACAATCATGCAGTAGGGTAAAGTTAAAAAGTCACACATTTGTCTCGCATACTGGCATGCATCATTGATCATCGGCAAGTAATCATGTTCCTTAGGTTTTTTTAATCATAACCACTGTGTCTTAGAGTGACTGTAGTCTTTGGAAGTGCTATAAGTCAGGATGCATATTAGATACCATCCCAATACGGCGTATAGGGGGTGCTCGATAGTACAGCGGTTAGCGCGCTGGACTGTCGACCGAAAGGTCGGGGGTTCAAATCCCCGCCGGGGCATAAATTTGCAACGAGATTTCTGTTCCACAAGCACCCCCTAGCCGACTCAGCTATGATGAGTACACTTACCTCACGGTCAGTGGATGATGAGACGGCGAGGGAGAGGATTGGCCACCGCCTTCATATGGCGAGGCCTTGAAAATGAAGGCGCTAACACGTCGTCGTCGTCGTCGTCGTCGTCGTCGTCGTCGTCGTCGTCGTCGTCGTCGTCGTCGTCGTCGTCGTCGTCGTCGTCGTCGTCGTCGTCGTCGTCGTCGTCGTCGTCGTCGTCGTCGTCGTCGTCGTCGTCGTCGTCGTCGTCGTCGTCGTCGTCGTCGTCGTCGTCGTCGTCGTCGTCGTCGTCGTCGTCGTCGTCGTCGTCGTCGTCGTCGTCGTCGTCGTCGTCGTCGTCGTCGTCGTCGTCGTCGTCGTCGTCGTCGTCGTCGTCGTCGTCGTCGTCGTCGTCGTCGTCGTCGTCGTCGTCGTCGTCGTCGTCGTCGTCGTCGTCGTCGTCGTCGTCGTCGTCGTCGTCGTCGTCGTCGTCGTCGTCGTCGTCGTCGTCGTCGTCGTCGTCGTCGTCGTCGTCGTCGTCGTCGTCGTCGTCGTCGTCGTCGTCGTCGTCGTCGTCGTCGTCGTCGTCGTCGTCGTCGTCGTCGTCGTCGTCGTCGTCGTCGTCGTCGTCGTCGTCGTCGTCGTCGTCGTCGTCGTCGTCGTCGTCGTCGTCGTCGTCGTCGTCGTCGTCGTCGTCGTCGTCGTCGTCGTCGTCGTCGTCGTCGTCGTCGTCGTCGTCGTCGTCGTCGTCGTCGTCGTCGTCGTCGTCGTCGTCGTCGTCGTCGTCGTCGTCGTCGTCGTCGTCGTCGTCGTCGTCGTCGTCGTCGTCGTCGTCGTCGTCGTCGTCGTCGTCGTCGTCGTCGTCGTCGTCGTCGTCGTCGTCGTCGTCGTCGTCGTCGTCGTCGTCGTCGTCGTCGTCGTCGTCATCAATACGGCGTATATATAGGCTTCTCTACGCCTATGAAAGAACTTGGTCTGAAGAGAATGTCAATTATAGCTGAAAACCAGAAAGAAAGTTGTCTGTTCAGTTATTCGAAGTTCTGCCTTAGAATTTTAACTCAACAGGTAATGTAGAATTAATTGGCTTTCATTGCTGGAGCATCGCTGTTCCTCCAATCTTTTTCAACATAGCAAATCGGCAGAACAGCTCACATTTCATGTTACCGATCATGGTCGAAAGTTTGACTGTTTCAATGTCCAGATGAGAGTGTTTCTGAAACGCGTCTTAACAGTGTGAATGAAGCTTTTGTAGCCGTAGCTGAAGTGCAGACAGCAGAGATGGGTCTGTTCGAATGCCGTTTCGATCGCGAGAACTGAAACTGATAATTTGAAATCAAAAGAAACTATAGGCCTGGAACAGACTATACAGCCACTCTATAATAAGACACAGTGACGTATTTAGCCGTTGTTGGACTGGGAGCACTTCCGAGTATATTACCTTGAAGGTGCGGTATATGAACCGTAGCCTATATCAAAAGTCAATATCTATATTAATAAAGAGAGGATTCTGTCTGTCTGTCTGTCTGTCTGTCTGTCTGTCTGTGTGTCTGTCTGTGTGTTTGACCGGAATGCATTTCGACAGTTTTTGACCTTTTCACTCCAAACCTTCACTACTCTCTCCGTCTCGGCGTCGGACACCCAGTGGAGGGGTTGGCGATTCTCTATAACCATGGGGGCCAGGGTGGGGGGCGAAACCCCCAAATTTTTTTCAATAAAACGCAGCTATTGATTTCAAACTTTGCACCTAGACAGAGGGCCATCGGAACCACCCAGTGGAGTTGTTGGCGAATCTCCCCCACCATGGGGGCCACGGTGGGGGCGAAAACCCTAAGTTTATTAAACACCTTTTAAAACGCTTGCATGGTCATTATATAAACGCAGCTGATGTAAATGATCTTCCAATCCGCTTGGCTGTAAAGTTTTACTATAATTATAGTCAACTAGCTGAACCCGGCCACGCGTTGCTGTGGCTGAAAAGAGCATTCAACCATCCCTCCCTACCTCCCACTCCCCAACCCCCTCACCCACCCCTCCCCTTCCCTCTGCCAACCCTCCTCCTTCGCCTGCCCCTCCCCTCTCCTTCCCTCTCCCTCCCCTACCCTCCCCCTCCCCTCCCTCCGCTCCCTCTCCAACCCCTCCCCCAACCCCTCCCAACCCCCTACCTCTCCCCCTCCCCTCCCACGTCTATCGCTCCCCTACGCTCCCTCCCCACCCTCTTCGTCCCAGAAAACCCTAATTTCACGGGTGGCGTACAGGTGGAGAGGTCAGAGTGTGGTGGGGTGTTGTCGGGTGGGTGAGTTTGGGGTGTGTTGGTGGAGGGTGTGGGGTGGGATGGGAGCTGGCTTGGGCTGGGGGTTCGGGTGGTGGGGTGGAGGGTAGGGGTGAGTGTAGGATGGGTGGAGGTGGTAGGTGGATGGCGGAAGGGGTGGGATGGGGCGGGTGAACGAGGTGGGGTGGACGGGGGGGTGGGGTTCGGGGGTGGAGGTGGGAATGTGGTGATAGTGTGGGGTGGAGGTGGGGTGGAGGAGTGGAGGTGGGGTGAAGGTGGGGGTGTGGTGAGGGTGGGGGTGGGGTGAGGTGGAGGGGTGGAGGTGTGAAGTGGGGCGGGTGGAGGGGTGGGTGGGGTGGGGTGGGGGCTTTGGGTTGGAGGTGGGGGTGTGGTGAGGATGGGGTGGAGGTGGCGTGGAGAAGTGAAGCGGGGGCGGATGGAAGGGGGTGGGGTGTACGGGGTGGGATGGAGGTGGGGTGGAGGTGTGGTGTGGGTGGGTGAAAAGGGTGGCATGGGGCGGGTGAACGGGGTGTGGTGAGGGTGGGGAGTGGGGTGAGGTGGAGGGGTGGAGGTGTGAAGCGGGGCGGGTGCAGGGTGTGGGTGAGGTGGGGTGCTTTGGGGTGGAGGTGGGGGTGTGGTGAAGATGGGGTGGAGGTGGCGTGGAGGGGTGAAGCGGGGCGGATGGAAGGGGGTGGGGTGTACGAGGTGGGGTGGAGGTGTGGTGTGGGTGGGTGAAATGAGTGGCATGGGGCGGGTGAACGGGGTGTGGTGAGGGTGGGGGTGGGTGAGGTGGAGGGGTGGAGGTGTGAAGCGGGGGCGGGTGGAGGTGTGGGTGTACGGGGTGGGGTGGGGGTTTTTGGGGTGGAGGTGGGGGTGTGGTGAGGATGGGGTGGAGGGGTTAAGCGGGAACGGATGGAAGGGGTGGTGTACGGGGTTGGGTGGAGGTGGGGTGTGGTTTGGTTGTGGCCTGAGCGGGTCTAATCCTAAATTTCCCGGGCAACGCCGGGTACCCCAGCTAGTTCAAAATAAAAGAATCGTTTCAGGCTCAACCGTCATGGCGGGTGCTCAGTGGCGGCGCTAGGGGGGCCAGGAGGGGCTAAGCCCCCCTAAACGTGACTCAGCCCCCCCCCCAAATCAAAAAGCTGAAAATGTCTAAAACGGCTTACTTCGTAATAAGGAAACTAGACAATGACCAACGGCAACGAAATCATTTATATTAATATCATAGTGTAGAACTGTAGATGCTTATGCCATTGGCGGCACCAGGGAGGGGTTAGGGGGGGGGGGCTAAGTCCCTAAATATGACTCAGCCTCATCCCAAAGCAAAAAGCAATGAATGTCCATGTATGGGCTTAAAAGTTATTATTATTATCTTATTTTTCGGACCTCAACTGCGGCGGACGGTCATATATCGACTCACATGTGAGACATCAATTGCGACTGAGCTCGACGCCCCGACATCGACTCTCTCTGCCACTCAATATTAGCAATTTAGCATGCACACAGTCATCTTATTTATACCCTAATGGAGCTGCAGGGAACAGAGGGCCGGAAGGTTCGAGGTTCGAATCCACCCTCAACCGCGTAGCGGTACGTGACGTTTGGGCGCCGCCGTTTGGGCGCCGGCCGTTTGGGCGCCGCCGTTTCGGCGCCGGCTGTTTGGGCGCGACGCCGTTTGGGCGCCGTACGTTTCGGCGCGGAAGAAGTTATGTAATGAAATAGCACTTAAAACTCGTTCGATCGGTCCAGAAAGGACGCGATCACATGTATGAGCTTTTCCTGCGGGGAGACCTCCCTCCTGCGAAACGCAGAAAGTATGTGGCAGCCGACATCCGTATCAAGACCATCGTTGACACCTATCTCGAGAGAAACGTCAACGAGTATCTAAGAGGAATAGCTCATAACTTTTTGATGGAATCTTAAAGTATCGCTGAACGACATGAACTGTCATTAAATGTAGAACGCTGTTCATAAACATTCGCTTCTATAGCATTACCTTTTCGGGCATTACGTCGACCGTTGAACATTTGAAACTAATTACTGTATATCTATAACGCTTTTAATAACCATAATCTTTTAAAACATTGGGTTTGTGAACATTAAATCGAACATTGAACTTCTGAAAGTAATTCAGTTCTTTGTGGAATGCTTTTATTTAACATCAAATCATTCCCTTGGGTAACATGATGTGTTAACATTAAATTTAACAATGCACATTACAAAACATAGCTGAATTAAAAATTCCTGGACAAATAAAGAGTTTTAAGTGCTATTTCATTACATAACTTCTTCCGCGCCGAAACGTCCGGCGCCCAAACGGCGTCGCGCCCAAACGGCCGGCGCCGAAACGGCGGCGCCCAAACGGCCGGCGCCCAAACGGCGGCGCCCAAACGTCCTGATCCGACCGCGTAGGGACCTTGGGCAAAACCTTCACTCACAATTGCTCAGCGCTTCGGCGTGAAACTCCGATGCAGTGTCCGCTCTGCATTCGGGAGCGCCTCTGAGTAGAGAGAGCTTGAGGGGGCGCTTAAACAAGTGCACATACAAACAAACAATATAATGCAACAATGATACTAGTTTGTACACGGGTGATTATATAAATGTATAGGGCCTATATAAGCGCATATATAATTATACATTATACAATACATATAATCTTAGTTGAAAATATATATTGAGTGCCTCTGATTAGATTGTACTGTGAGAGGCGCTTTATAACTGAAAAATAGTATATAGTATAGTGTAGTCTAGTCTAGTGTAGTGTGGTATAGTATAGTATAGTATAATATATAGTACTAGCTGGGGTACCCGGCGTTGCCCGGAAAAATTAGGATTCAACACGCCACGGCCACAACCCCACCACAAACATATCAATAGCTGCAAAACTGCAAAAAATGTCGCCCCCAAAATTTTTCCCACCTCATACAGCACCCTTCCCCCACCAGGCCCATGCAGGGCGAGGTGTGTGTTGGTTTGGGGCCAGTTGGACCCGGTGGCACCATATATCTAGCTGCAACTTTTCAGGTGAATAGCTGTGAAACTATATGGCGATGGAAAGGAAATAGCAAAAGTTTGTGTTTTCTGAAACTGGCCTGTGAATTCCATTGGCTAGATATTTTCTTTCACGAGGCTCGCCATCAGACGGATGTTGTTATGCGGCTCTCTTAGGATGTAGTGAAAATATATACGTTTTTGCGTGGCACAAATATTTATATTTTCACAAGGAGCTCATAAGTCTTAATGCACAGAATTTGATAGCAACGCCATGGAATCGTCATATAAATAAATACCATTAGGGCCTAAGATTATTGTTTATAAAAATTGCAATCCGTTCCACAATTCTGTGATTGCATTGCAACGAATTAAATGCTTTTTTCATTTTTAGGATGCTGCTCGATCTGTACTCGAAGACGTGAAGGAGTCGCAGGAATCAAAGAATACTATCTTGCAATCCTCAGCCTTATGGCATATTTTTCTGAGCAGGCTGACACTCTCTTCATTAGAGCTGATGTCAGTATTCCGTTAGATTACATAGATTTTTAGATCCACTATCTTCAACCACGGAATTGCCATATATTTTTAAACAACATCATTTAATGATTCCTTAATCCTGAAATATATATCGATGGAAGTCTGACAAATGTTTAGTTAGGCCTACTGGTTAGTGAGTCTTACAACTGAGTTGGGCAACCTCTACGCCGATTTTGGAAAGTAGAATTTATACAGTTACCAATAGTATGCCTACTATTGATTCAAAATGTTGACAAAATTTCTAGAAATATAAATTATAAATGGATATACAAGTGTGTAGGATTCACGTATAATTTTACTACTTAAAAACATACAAACCCAATCAGTTACGGGTAAAAGTCGGAAACAATTAAACAAAGGTGCAGTTTGGTGCAATGCCTGCAAAGATTATAGGCTTATAATAATGATAACTTATCATTTTTGGGAACATAAGCTATTTACTCTTGTTTTGATCGTTTTTCAATTTTAACTTTTGTAGGAGACCGCTGCGGCTTCCGAAGTTCAAGATCTCCCGTCGACACCATGTCTGATATTTTGTGGTAAGAGTTTCCGTTTATTTGTCTTGCTTGACTGTCACAAAAATATTGCTACAGCATCAGGTATGCTATACTTGATATATTTTAGCTAGCTTTTGGATTTCTTTTATTAAAGTTCAATAGAAGATTCCCTGATTGTATTCAGTGTGAGCAATGAATATTTGTGTAGGCATATAGGTTAAAATTCAGCCCTGCTAAAATATATTATATGGGTGTATCCTGGTGTTATCTTAGAAAGTGTCTGAACGAAATAAATTGCGATGTTTAGTAATAGGCTTATGTGCAAAGTTCACTTTGCAGTTTGTGCGATAAATTCCAAGAAAGGATAATAAAGTAGGCTAATCAGATCTTCTTGCACATCTCAACAAAGTCGCGCACTGGGATTTCATATATATCAAACATGAACTCCAGTCATGTCCAAAAGACCAATTTAGGAATATCGGTGTTCATTAATATTGTGTGACTAATCAATGAGCAACGGTGTTTACTCTCCCTCATTGCACTTCGCCAGGTTCATAGTACCGTAATATTATTTGTAAAGAAAACGGCAACGTAAAGGACATTTCTGTTCTGTATTTTAGGATCGTCTTGCTTCGTAGCAAGACGATTCATGCTGTCGGTTGACAAAGTTGTTGTCAATGACAATATCACAACATTTCTGGTCGGATTTGTCTCTCTTTTCGGCAGCTTTTTTTGTCTGAATATCCAGTATCCCCAGGCCGCTGCAGCGACTTTGGATTTCATTCAAAGGTGAATAATTTTTTAAAAGTATTCTTATTTTTTTCTGCTGTTTGAGAGAAGTAAGTAATTTTGTAACTGTTATTGCAAATTTGATTAGTATCGATTATTTCATGAGAAATCATTGGCAACTACACTAAAAAGACAAAAAAGAAAAGTCCATTAGGTCATATGGAATGCTGCTGAACAAGGTACTTAATAAGCAGGATCAGGTTATAGCCGAAACTCTTAGCTGGACCACGACACTTCGGACCAGTGGACCAATCTTCCAGCCACATGCTCATTGCTCAGATGAACCAAGAAACTTACAAGGGACGATAGCTCTATAAGTAAGTAAGTAAGTAAGTAAGTAAGTAAGTAAGTAAGCCGTTTATTGACAAAGCATCAAACACGTACAAAAGAGCAGTAATCAGTACAAATTCAATGACTTTCGAGTGATCGGTGCATAAGTCAAAGGGTCAATCCAAAAAGGTCGTATGGACCCGCTGAGGCTGGATTGATCCTTCCTTTCTCAATAACATTTGGCTATTGTAAAAAAAACAGTGCAAAGCACAACATCTTACACATGAAACGAAAGCAAACTGAAATGAAATGACACACAGATTTCAAAACAAAACAAAAAAAAACAAGAAAAAAACAAATTATGACCAATTGTTTAAATCTAGTAAACTGAGATTAAACAGTCTTTTAATTTTTTCTTAAACATGTTAATGGTGGGTATAAGTGTAATATATTTTGGGAGGTTATTCCATATCATAGGGCCAGAACATTTAATCGAAAATAATTTCATCCTAGTATGTGCAACATCGGTGCGGTAGTGTAACAGAGTTCTAGTGAAATGGTTATGTACAGCAATTCCCTGACAAAAATAACCATCAAATGTCCTAGGCAACAATTTGTGATGATAGCGAAACATGAACAAACTGATTTGAAACTTATATATATCTGATAATCGTAGTATGTTATAGGTTCGAAAAATTGGTTTGGTACTGACAGACCAGCATAATAAGAAAATAGTTCGAATGGCACGTTTTTGCAAACTCTCCAATTTTTTTAAATAAAAACTATAAGTTGAGGCCCAGCAAATGTTACAATATGACAAGTATGGAAAAATTAAGGAATAGTATAAGCCTTGTAATGTAGCTTGAGAGAGACAGTGACGGATTCTTGATAGCACGCTAATATTTTTTGCTATTTTTTTAGATATCTGCTTAATGTGTTCTTTCCAGGTGAGGTGCTGGTCCAGATACACACCTAAAAATTTACACGATTCAGTCGGCATAATCATTTGACCATCCATTGTCAATCTGTAATCACACACTGGCGTTAGTTTACGGCGGGATCCAAAAAGAATAAAGGTTGTTTTATCAATATTAAGCGATAATTTGTTAGCTAGTATATGCCTAGTATATAAAAAAGACAACCCGCTTGACAATTTTGCTTAAGCATCATGAACCTTAAATTGATTGCACGTTTGCGTATTTTACTGCTACAATTTCTTTATTGTGAGCTGGTTATATTATATATAATTATTAGGGCTGTTGATTTAGTCGCGTTAACGCGTGCGATTAACGCGTTAAAACAAATTGCGATGAAAAATTTTAACGCATTAATCGTAAGCGTTAATTACATGTAGATCTGATTAAAATAGAATCAGAGGCAGAAAAATTCGTTTTAAACGAAAGGCTCATAGGCCTATTTAAAACTAGCGATACATTCTTTGGCAAATATTCCAAAAAAGAAGTTGAGTATAGAAATCCGCAAAAACCACGACACAAGGGCCATACCGAAACAGATGCTTCAAGGTGTGATGATGTGGAGCATACACGCACAGGCCGGTCAGGACAGACCGATGGAGAGAGTAGGAGGAGAGAGCGTGTGACACATACGGGCATTGACCCAGGTTGTCCTTCATGCTTCTCTTCCAACATTCTCTTCAATCAGACAAGGTGGTCTAGGTGCTCCAAGATGTTAATGGTATAGAGCAGACCTTCTGACCGGACCGGTTGAAGCTGGGGAGCATGACGCGAGACAGACTCAGACAGAGAGTGGCGTCGGACTTCTACGGGCATGTGCCCATGGATTTAAAGAAAAAGACCTTCGTTTTACATCTGCAAAGTTCGTTCATCCATGTGGATATCAAGTGCTCTGGCAGGTAATCGCGCGTTGTCCATCCTTGTTCGCTTCCCACAGAATCCATTTCCATACGCCTCATTCACTTGCTACACAAAATAGACACTTTGCTGACTGCCTGATTTCTATTAGACCTACATTGCTATGTATTTTGTTACTGTAGGTGCTTCTTCAAGATTAACCCTGAACGAGGCAGTCGTGTAGAGAAAGCGGAGAAAAAAAGAAGTACAATTTAAACCCCAAAGTTGTAACATTGTTTAAAAGTATAGCAGACTTTGAATGGATGAACTAATGGGGATAAGTTCTCTACTGCAGTTGCCCAGTTAAATTTTTGTCAACGGAAATTGAACTTGAAGTAGCCTAAAATTATGAATTATTAATATTTTTTTGTTTATCACTATTATTATTACTATTATTACGCGACTTTCGACTCACTCGGTTTTTCAAAGGCTTTCGACACCACAAAACTATCGAAACTCGACTTTCCTGATGACGTTGCTGCATGGTCGGAGTTACTTTACGCGTTACGTTGGGCTTTTGTGCGTCCGCTCCTATCAATTCCAGCGTGGTGCAAGGAGCCGGTGTTGGTCCATCGTCGTGGGTTGTCAACGCCGCTTATATTCACCCAGTATACCAGCACAACAAAATCGTCAAGTTTGCGGATGAGACTTAACTCGTCA
Organism: Lumbricus rubellus; assembly: GCA_945859605.1. NCBI lineage: Eukaryota > Metazoa > Annelida > Clitellata > Crassiclitellata > Lumbricidae > Lumbricus > Lumbricus rubellus. The sequence continues at coordinate 44,617,800 of OX243814.1, forward strand.
TCCCTACTTCGATGCGAAGTCATCAGGATCCGATTCCTAAGACGGCGGTGGAGTTGACAGTTCGCTGCTCATGCTCATGTGCATAGAAATAGTTTATATTTTTATTGCTATTATTTCGCGATGCACATATTAGCTCTCAGGATTGCAAAAATTGTAGTCGTCATGTTGTGAGTGTATGCAAGTGTGGGCGCAATTTGATTAGATTTTAAAAAGCGATTTTTATTCCAATTAAGCTGCTTTGCAAATTAAATTAGTTGAACTGGATTGTGAGTCATTTTCACGTCATTAAAATATTTTGTTATAAGTAACACAGAAAAGAAATTCTGCATTCAGTATTACTTTGTTCTAGATAGGTCAAGGTTGCAAACATTGTAAGCAAATTTTAAGGAATAGCTTGCATCTATGTGCTTCCTGAAAGTAAAGAGGAAACATGGAAGAGAGTACTATGGCATTCACTTATGCAAGATTTGAGCCGCCTGTTTTGTTCTCAACCATCCTTGATAAGAGGATTGGCAGCGTCGTGCCCAATATTTCTCCATTGCTGTCTGTTTCTTGGCCCCTTTTGCCAGTTCCGCTGTTGAGAAAATGTTCTCATGTTGGCCATCCATTTCGTTTCTGGCCTACCTCGTGCACGTGACCCTGGTGTCGTGCAGTAAATTAATCATACTCCCAGCAACTCTCTTCTTTTCACCCGATGTATCGATAGTGTAATTATCAACTTTTGCAATTTAAGCGGGAATTTGAGCAGGATGCCTACAGGCTGTTTCTGGATACCAGAAATTCTGGTGCAATGCGTACAACAACATAACAAAAAGAGACGTGCCGGTGTATAGATACACATATATAGACCTATTTATGTACTTACGAACAGTATATAATAAATATGACTCGAGTTTAAATTATAATTTTATGCTTTAGTTTGTTTGTGCATTATTTCTAGGATTTCAAGGCGATTGCTTGCTTTAAGATGCTGTTTTTGTAAACTAAATGTTGTTTTGATAGGGACCATTATTGAAATTGCATTCAGTAATTGAGATTTTTTACAATGTTTTTAGTTTATTTGCTGAAGATTGGCTTTTTGACGTTTTTTCTCTTTGTCTTTTAAAACATTATGACCTTAAAGTTTGTAATTTCGTGTTTTGTGCTTAAGTATTGATTTCCAGTGTTTATGCTGTTATTCGTAGGATTTTAAGGAGACCGTTTTACTTAAGGATGCTGTTGTGTAAATAAAAGTATTCATAGTTGGATAGTGTAGCAATTCTAGATTTTAAAAGTTGCGTCTATTAGATAAGGTTTAAAGGAACATTGAATATTTAGAGCTTTCAATAATGATTTGTTATGGGTTAGTAACGATTTCTTCTGCTTTTGAACATTATAAAAGAAATAAGACTCGAGCTTAAAAGATAACGTTGGATTTTTTGCTTAGGGATTGTTTGTGTCTTTTATTTCAAGGATTTTGAAGCGAATATTCTTATTTCAGATGCTGTTGTTGAAATTAAATGTGATCAAAATGGATCATTATTAAATTTACGTTCAGGTAATGAGTGTTTAAGGTGCCCTCGGTAGTTTATTTGTAGAAGAATGATTGTTTAAGCCTTTCATTCCTTTCTGTAAATAGTAGGACGTGAGAGTTTATAATTTAGTGTTGGTTCTTTTTGTATTGCTTGCAAGTGCTTATGCTGCTTATTGTAGGATTCTGAGCTTATCATTTTATATAAATATGCTGTTTTGCAAATAAAATTGTTTAAAACTGGATTGTGTAGACATTTTATCTAACAAAAAGAGCTTCTGATAGGTAAAGTATAGAGGAATAATTTTATTAAATGTTCAGGGTTTTCAATCATTATTTGTTCCGAGTTTGTAAAGATTCCTTATGTCCTAGTAGGCTATATTGAAGGAATAGTTTGTTAAGTCAAATTAAGGTAAAATACATTCTAAAAACCCTAAAAGTACGAGGCATCACCGTATAAATTAAGATAAAATACATTCAAAAACCCTAAAAGTACGAGACATGACCGTAGAAATTACGGTAAAATTCATTCAAAACATCAAGAAATGAGAGTCGTGACCGTAGAAATTACGGTGAAATACATTCGAATATATCAAATAATACGAGATATGACCGTATAAATTACGGTAAAATACATTCGAATATATCAAATAATACGAGATATGACCGTATAAATTAAGGTGAAATACATTCGAATATATCAAATAATACGAGGTATGACCGTAAATATTACGGTAAAATTCATTCAAAACATCAAGAAATGAGAGTCGCGACCGTAGAAATTACGGTGAAATACATTCGAATATATCAAATAATACGAGATATGACCGTATAAATTACGGTGAAATACATTCGAATATATCAAATAATACGAGATATGACCGTAAATATTACGGTAAAATTCATTCAAAACATCAAGCAATGAGAGTCGTGACCGTAGAAATTACGGTGAAATACATTCGAAAATAACAAATAATACGCGATATGACCGTATAAATTACGGTAAAATACATTCCAAAAACATCAAAATAAGAGATACGACCGTAAACTTTTACGGTCATATGATCGTAGCTATTACGGTCTAGAATAAAATACTGTCTGCCGTAATTTTACGGTCATTTCCACTGTACAAAGCTGCCAGGAAATGCCCGTAAAAATACGGTGAGATTTCTAACAGTGTAGTATATTTTTATGTTTACAGGATTTAAGAAGAGCTTTAGACATCCAAGGCTGTTTAATAGAGCTACGCCCCTATCTTTCACAAGTGCAAGAGGGAAGGCTTCATCATAAAAGCGTTTATAGGCATCAAAGAAGGCTTTGTATGCAATATTAGGCCCACTGCTAATAGAGAGCTCATCAACAAAAGTCCAGTCTGTTGTGAGAAGGGAATTAATAAAGGTAGATTTGGCCTGATCATTAAATGTACGCTTATAACTAGGAGATAATGAAGTGCGAGAGGAAGGGTAAAGGTCAATATGAAGCAGAACTGGAAGATGGTCTGAGATATCATTTATTAGTATACAGGAGTCTTGTCCCACACATAAACTATTAGTAAAAATATTATCAATAAGTGTAGCTGAAGTTTCCGTGATTCTAGTTGGTCTAAGTATAGTAGGAATAAACTTGTGAGAAAACATGGTATTGAGAAAAGCCTCAGTCGGGGGGTGCTCCTTATAACGAAGGAGATTAACATTAAAGTCACCTGCCAAAAAAACTCGACTTTTAGAATTGGATAGATTTAGCAACGTATTTGCAAAAAGGCTTTGTCCATTTTGGGGTCAAATTTCAGAAGATTTGACTCAGTTTTTAATTATGAAGTGGAACAAGACATTGAACGCCTTCTTGTCATTGTATCGAAGACTCATACATTTGCAAATATGAAAGAGAACAGCAGTACTGTTCCCTAAGTCAATCAATTAACAAATCGTTACTGGTTTTATTATGGTGTATAAATAGAGCAGGCCGCAAAAACCTCTCCTTTGTCGTCTGGTCTTCCAAAAGAGTGTGTGGTCAGTGTACACTGTAGTGACTGTACACATTAACAGCTAAGATGGATAGATTGCGTAAGTGGAGTCAAAATTGGTCTGAGAGTTTAAAGCGGATTCCTCGATTACGGTAACAGTTCAGCTCGCAAATAGGCCTAGGCTAATCACCTAACACGCACTAATGATAGAGTAATAATTTTATACTTGTAAATAAAAATTAATAAATTGGCCCATGTCAACGAAATTTTTGTCTGCATTAGGCCTATAGAAAGGCCACACAGCTGCTTATAGAGAATTCAATACATTGTAGTAGAATCAAACGGGTTTTCGACATAGTTTATCGACTCTGAATGACTGAAAGTGGTACATTCTACAGTTAACAGAACCCACATGTACCTGTCAAGCCGAGAACTATGTTGGAATCGTGTCGGCTGACAATCGTATTGCCCTTACGTTCCCATTCCTGGTCATGCTTATGCGGTTGGTGTGGTTGCAGAACAAGATGATCACCTGGAACATGCATGCATATCACAAGTCAGAAAACAGTCTGCAAAACATTTAATTAACCAGTTTAAGGATTGTTTTGTCTGGCTCTATCTTCGTGAGAGGTTCATCTTTCCCCTATTGAAATCATCAATCTTTTACTGAACACTTTGAATCGCCGTAATTTATCATTTTTTGTCCGCAGAGTTCAGAGTTCTTTCGTCTACTTTTCGTGCTGCGTAATGACCTCTTCAGGGTTAACTGTCGTCAGACCGGAACTTATCACATGACGAAATTTGAACTCGGCAATATGCAAGTTCAATTTTCAACAAGAAATTTTGTTATTACGTACTACCACTACTACTACTACTACTACTACTACTACTACTACTACTACTACTACTACTACTACTACTACTACTACTACTACTACTACTACTACTACTACTACTACTACTACTACTACTACTACTACTACTACTACTACTACTACCACTACTACTACTACCACTACCACTACCACTGCCACTGCCACTACCACTAGACCACTACCACCACCACCACCACCACCACCACCACCACCACCACCACCACCACCACCACCACCACCACCACCACCACCACTGCCACCGCCTCCCCCACCACCACCACCACCACCTCTACCACTACCACTACCACTACCACTACCACTACCACTACCACCACTACTACTACTACTACTACTACTACTACTACCACCACCACTACCACTACCACTGCCACTACCACTATACCACTACCACCACCACCACCGCCACCGCCACTGCCACCGCCTCCCCCACCACCACCACCTCTACCTCTACCACTACCACTACCACTACCACTACCACCACTACCACCACTACCACCACCACCACCACCACCACCACCACCACCACCACCACCACCACCACTACCACTACCACTACCACTACCACTACTACTACTACTACTACTACTACTACTACTACTACTACTACTACTACTACTACTACTACTACTACTACTACTACTACTATTACGACTGATATCGCGCCAGCACAGAAATATACATGTAGGTATCAGGCGTATAATTATGAAGGTTGAATGTCAGACCTTCGATGTCCATGCAGAGCTGTTCATTTTGCCTGCAACGGATCGTTCCTGAAGAGTGATCGTCGTGCCATTGCTGGTTGTGACCGCCGTGTTTATGGGTCAGAGTGACGTGATTTCCATGGCTCCCTCCCTCCAGTACAAGTCCGGTCGACTGGTTCTTAATGACGTAGTGCTTAAAGTACAACGACATCAACAATGTCTTCGTGGTTATTAAACGACCACGACGCATGATAACTTGACCCATGAAACATCACTCGATCACGACTCTTTTGCGTGATGCAACATCTTGTGTTCGTTTTGTAATATTTATTATCGCCACTAGAGAAGAGGATTGGTATTCAGAAGTTTGTCCGAGGCGGTTACTGTGCAAACACTGCACAGTGTGTACTCTGTAGGGACCTTGAGCAAGTCCTTCAGTCAGATAATTTTATGGCTCCGCAATATTATGATCACAATTGCGCCGTCAAGTCTTTGATACTTAATCCTGGGCTTTGTAAGAAGGGCTTTGTCAAATTACAGTTCTGTAGTACTTTTATTGTTTTGTGTGAAATATTCTTGTCACCCGTAGCGAGTGATCTTGAAACAGGAGTGCAACGGATGTGTAGCCTTCGTGATTGAATAACAGTGCGTTAGTTATTATTACATGATCGTCTGAATTCTTCCACTTTTTGTTCCTAGTCTGGAGGACTTTTTTCATACCGGTACTTCAACTTCAACTTCAACTTGTTTATTGATCCCAAAAATATCAAACAGACAATTAGCCTATGCATTCATAATAGTACACAAAGTGATTAATTGCAGTTAACAAATGCCTTGTTATAGCTTAGTGTACAATCATTACTGTGTGATGTAGGGAGCAATTATAGACTACGGTACCCGAAGGGAGTGATCCCGCTATTGGGGCCTATTTACCAAAGAAAATAAAATTCTTCATTATAATATGATAGGCTAAATGATAAGCTGCCAAACTTCATGTTGTCAGAACTTAGATGTTCAATTATTATTCATCTTAATATTAAGTAAGCTTTGGCAATAATTATTGTTGACAGTTTTCACAGAATGCGTTACTTCTTTATTGTCCACACAATAACGCCCCAATCATCCACTACCACCCACGCCCACCCTCTATCTATTGCGCAATATATTTTACAGTCCAAGCTAAGAAACGCCCTCTCCAAATTTTAAACCATGAATAATAGGCCTCCTCTACTCCATGTTGAAGCTGAACAAATCGGAGGCGACAGTTCGAAACAGCCAAGAATTATTCTCATTAATCCAATCTTTTCTCAAGTCAGAATGATTAGTTTCATCAATCCAACTACTGTTTTAGCAACAATATTATTGCTTGTATAAATTCAACATCCATTCAACCAACTTCTATCTAGGCAACAATATTTTCGCCAATCCAAGGTCTAAATTAACAATCCAACTTCTACTGAGCAGAATTTTTTCATCATCCAAATTCTATCGAAGTAAGAATTATTTGCATAAATCCAACTTTTATTTAACCCTCATCCTACCAAGTCGGGTCCGTTCGGACCCCAAGCACATAAACTGCTGTGTAACTTTTTGCAATAAAAGATTAAGAGTCGGCATTTTATGAATTTGTCTATAGTTCTGTCCTACATGATATGCTGTAGATACTTTTTGAAAAAAATTATTTTGAATTTTTAATTAAAAAATTCTGTTGGGGTCCGAACGGACCCCAACGTAAAAAAGCTTACGTATCAGCCTTTTAGCCAATGTAGAGCTAGATTTCTGCAGCTTTGCACTACACGGTTTGGGTTCTAGGACTGTTTTTCAAAAGACAATTCGTTAAGCCTTTAAGGTAATGTTATTTATGTACATCACCCAAAAATACATGCATACATATATACAAACATACACACACACACACATAAAAAACATACACGCACACATTCATATATCACGAACGTATGTACATAAAAGCAAAACGCCATGCATGCATACATGCATGCTAAATACTAACATATATGCAGACACAAATACATGCAAATATGCACACACATGCAAGCATACACACAAGCATACATACATACACCGTGGCTCAAAAAACTAAGCCAAATTGTTTTGCATACATCTCTAATACCTGGTGACATATCAAGCTAATATTTTTCAAATATTTAGAGAAGTGGACCAAGAATATGATTCCAAAAATTTCATGAGACAAAGTTGAACGGATAAAAAGATATGAATATTTAAACTTCATATGCAGAAATTGCAGTTTACAAGCAATTTTCTGTCAGATTCAATAAAATGTTTTCTTATATCTCTAATGCTTGATGATTAATCATTCTAAAATTTTCCAGATATGTAGAGAATTGAACTAAGAACATGATTCCATCAGTATGGTTTTCTTATTTAATTAATTAAGATGCTCAAAATGTCCTCGTTCTTGCACGCAAGCCTGGAAGCGCTGGCGCCACGCATTACGCAACAGCGTGCATCGTCAATTATCCTCTGGTCCAGGCCTTCCCGCACTTCCAACAAGCGTTGGTTGCTTCAGATCGTTTATATCATGGATTGTTGTCTGTATAGACTCGGTCTTGCATCACGCTCCACACTTCATAGTCGACAGGATTCAAATCTGGGCTGTTCGGAGGCCATAATGTGGGAGAAATGAAGTCTGTCAGCATTTCGATGGTTTCCTTGGCTCTGTGGGCTGGCGCTGTTCTGTTGAAAAAGTAAACAGCCTTCTGGTGCTATAGATTTCTTATAACAGGTGGAAGATGTTGTGACAGCAGAACATTGCGATAATATACTCCGTTAATTTTACTCCAGGATCCCTGAAGACCACAATTGGGAACTATCAAGCGTCGAAACAGCAACGAACACCAGAACAGAATGGCTGAAAACAGACATTTCTGGAGATGAAGTTTAAATAATCATATCTTTCTATCCGTTCAAATTTATGACATGATATTTTGGAATCCTATTCTTGGTTCAATCCTCTAAATATCTGGAAAATATTGGTATGATTAATTATCAGGCATTGGAGATATATGAAAAACAGTTTAGCTTACTTTTTACTGAATCTGGCAGAAAATAATGCTTGTAAACTGCAATTTCGGCATATGAAGTTGAAAGATTCATATCTTTTTATCCGTTCAATTTTATCTCTTGAAATTTTGGAATCATATTCTTGGTCCACGTCTGTAAATATTTGAAAAATTTTAGCGTGATAAGTTATCAGGCATCAGAGATATATGAAAAATAATTTGGCTTAGTTTTTTTTGAACCACGGTGTACATACAAACATACATACATGCATACATACATTCATGAAAGAATACCCGCATGTTTGACAATTGTTTGCTCATCATGTGTGTATGTATATTGATGCATGTATCTATATATGAATGGATGTATGTATGTATGTATGTATGTATGTATGTATGTATGTATGTATGTATGTATGTATGCACGTATGCATGCAAGCATGTATGTATGTATGTATGTATGTATGTATGTATGTATGTATGTATGTATGTATGTATGTATGTATGTATGTATGTATGTATGTATGTAAAACTATGTATGTATGTATGTATGTATGTATACATGTACGAACGTGCTTACATACATACGTATATGCATACATATGTGTATTCACACATACGTGCAATGTGCATACATACAGAGATTCATGCATATACACTGCTTGCATACATACATACCTACATACATACAAACAAACATACATACATACATATATGCATGCATAAATACATACATGCATACATACATACAATACATACGTGCATACAATACATAAATACATATATACATAAATACATGCATACAAACGCAATGTATGTATGTATGTATGTGTGTATGTATGTATGTATGTATGTATGTATTGTATGCATGTATCATACATATATACATACATACACACGTACGTACAATGTCGTACATACATACATACATACATACATACATACATACATACATACATACATACATACATACATACATACATACGTACATACGTACATACATTCATAATGTATATATGTATGTATGTTTGTTTGTATGCATATATGTATTAGGGTGGAGTGAAAAACGTGAAATTCATAGAATCTGAACGGCTTAGTGGCAATTCGTTGCCTTTTGGTATAGGTAGTTATCACGCAAAATATTTCTTCAAAATTTGTCCTAGAAGATTTGCCCCAACGAGCTTAAAAATTTAAAAATTCCTTTAAAAAATCAAAAATTAAAAAAATTCAATTTTTTTAAAAATGTTACAAATCAGCTGCAATATTGTTTTAAATAAATTAAATGATTGTATTTCGACAATATTAAACGGTAAACACTTAATTAAACATTAGACCAGTGCTGTCCAACCTTTTTGGTACCACGGGCCGCAAAAGCAGGATTCTTTAAGCCGAGGGCCGCAACAGTAAACTCAAAAAGTATATAATTATAGTGACTAAAATGTATTGATAATATATCAACATTGAAATTAGTATTGAAATTTAATATGGAATGATTGTAATCTATCCATCAATCAAGCTATCAATAGGCCTATATGAAATTTAAATACTGCCGGTTCAAGGCATTCGGAGATGCTCCCGAGTCCCGACCCAGGAATTGTCAAAGAGAAAAGGTTTGAGCAGTTTGTGGAAAGAGTTCGACAAGTCCACAGTAATAATAATGAATAGTAGCATGTGGACTACACAGACCACAATTATCATGCTTCATAATAGTAGAGCACCAAAATGTGCAAGGTGGATTTTATTCCTGACTTGCAGTCATTTCCGTCGCACAGACACAGTTTGGCGAGCTCTGCTCTTCATTAAGTCTATGTCGCCCAGTCAATTTATTTTGGCGAAGATCCACCTTTTGACTGGGGCGAATTTCCATCCTACTTCCCTGGCTTCCATAAAGAAATCTTCGAAGCCACAGCCTCGGTCTAAAGCGCTAGGCTGCTAGCAGTCACAGTCGTCGAACCGGAGAGCATCGCCATTCGTCGGCCCTGGGTCTCTTATCAGTTGTTTCTTTCTTAGCCTTAGAACTAGAACTCAGCTATCTCTTGAAGGAATGGTCACCGCCACTGTCTTGCAGTCTTGTTGGAACTCTGTAGCCTACACATCTCAGGGCTCACTAGAAGTGAACGGTTCGGGACAGTTCGCGAGGTCTGTTTAGTTGAGTACAGTAATGAGTTGTTAAAATCAGAAGTCATGTATCATTCTACAGATAGACTACGGGAACGTTACCCCATGAAAAGAAAGAAGAGATTTAATTCTCGGATTGGTCTTCCTGGTAGCATTCCAAATCGACATTTGTCTCAAAACTATTAACAAAAATTAACGCTCAAGTCGACCAGTGACTTTATCATTTACTAAGTTTATTTCATTTTACACAAAGGGAAAAATTTAGTGAGCCTTGGCGGGCCACTTGAAATCATCTCGCGGGCCGCATGCGGCCCGCGGGCCGCACGTTGGACAGCACTGCATTAGACCAACGAATCCCAGCTGTCCAAAAGTATGCACATTTATCACCGTTAAGTAGGTTAAAGCTAAATTTGTGATTCTAAAGCTCCGATTGAAATTCTGCTCTGGTATTGAAGAAAGGCATTAGTTTTCATGATTCCAATATGACAAGGATGATCTGGAATTTTTTTTATAAAGTTTTAATTTTTTATTTATTTTTTATTTTTTAACAATTTTAAAATATTAAAGCTTGTGGGGGCAAATCTTCGAGGACGAATTTTGAAGAAATATTTTGCGTGATAACTACCTATACCAAAAGGCAACGAATTGCCACTAAGCCGTTCTGATTCTATGAATTTCACGTTTTTCACTCCACCCTAATCCACATACATACATCCTTTCTTATATATATACTAGAAGGGGTACCCGGCGTTGCCCGGGAAATTTAGGATACGACCCGCTCCGGTCACAACCCAACCACACCACTCCCCCACCTCCACCCCACCTCGTACACCCCCACCCTCCACCCACACCACCCGGCCCCAACCACACCCCCACCTCCACCCCAAACCCACCCCGTCCACCAGCCTCCACCCTACCCATCCACCCCACCTCCACCCCACCTCAAGCCCCTCCCCCCCACGCCGTACACCCCCACCCCTCAACCCGGCAACAGCCCAACCACACCACACACCCACGCCTCCCCCACCTCCACCCCCAAAGCCCACCCTACCCCATACACCTCCACCCGCCACACCCCACCCCTCCACCCCACCTCCACCCCACTTTCACCACACCTTGAACCTTCACCTCAAACTCCCACCCCGTCCACCCACCCAGTTCACCCGCCTCCACCCTACCCCTCCACGCTCCACACCTCAACCCCACCTCCACCCCCACCTCCACCTCCACTCCCCACCCCGTACACCCCACTCCATCCACCCGCCCCACTCCGTCCACCCCTCCATCCCACCCCCTCCACCCCACTCCCTCCACCCCACTCCCTTTACCCCACCCCTCCACCCCACCACCTCCACCCCAAACCCCCCACACCACCACCCCACCCAGTTCAACCGCCCCACTCTATCCCCTCCACTCCACCCTCACACCTACCCTCCACCCCACTTCACCACCCCCACCCCAATTCCGCCCATCCCAAACCCACCCCCACCCACAAACCCATCCCCGAACCCACCCACCCGACCGACAACACCCGACTACACTCCGACCTATCCACCAGTACACCACCCGTGAAATTAGGGTTTTCGTGAAAATTTTCCACCACAACACGACACCACTAACTCCGACATCCACCATTAGGCCAACGTGTAAATTTACTATAATAGTAGGACTTGACAGCAAAGCAGATTCGAAGATCATTTACATGTACGTTATTTCCTTTCGCCAATTATATAATGACCATGCAAGCGTTTAAAAAGGTGTTTTATAAACTGCCGTCTTCGCCTCCCCACCGTGCCCCAGTGGTGGGGGAGATTCGCCAACCACCCCATTGGGTGGTTTCAATGGCCCTCTGTCTAGGTGCAAAGTTTGAGATCAATGCCTGCATTTTTTTGGGAGAAAAATTGGGGGGTTTTGCCCACCATTTTGGCCCCCATGGTGGAAGAGATTCGCAAACCCCCAACTTTGCAATAGTAGGACTTGACAGCAAAGCAGATTCGAAGATCATTTACATGTACGTTATTTCCTTTCGCCAATTATATAATGACCATGCAAGCGTTTAAAAAGGTGTTTTATAAACTGCCGTCTTCGCCTCCCCACCGTGCCCCAATGGTGGGGGAGATTCGCCAACCACCCCATTGGGTGGTTTCAATGGCCCTCTGTCTAGGTGCAAAGTTTGAGATCAATGCCTGCATTTATTTGGGAGAAAAATTGGGGGGTTTCGCCCACCATTTTGGCCCCCATGGTGGGGGAGATTCGCAAACCCCCAACTTTGCGTCTCATGCCCAGACGGACACAGTAGTGAAGGTTTGGAGTGAATAGCTCGAAAACTGTGGAAATGCATTCCGGTCAAACAGACAGACACACACACCCATAGTTTCTTCTTTATTAATATAGATAGATATTCCTGACCGAGCCCACACCGCTCTGTACCTCCAGGAATTTTGATTATTAAAAGTCGATCAAAATAGGCACTTGCAAATATAAGAGTTTATATATATGTTCCGCTATAACCAGTGTTTAATCTAGACGTCTCTGGGAAGGGGAAGTTCCCCACCCCCCCAGGATTGACATTTCCCCCCAGGAAAATTTGACAAAATGATATTGTTTTTTTTTACTGATTTCATCATTGTTTTACACTGAAGTGTTATAATATACGGTGATATTATTTTCTATTACAATTATGATTATCTAACTAAAAACAGAGATGACATCCCTCCAGAAAAATTTGAAAAAATGATAATAGTTTTAGCTGCTGCCTACATCATCGCATAATTCGCATTACATTAACTGTTATAATATAATATACCGTAATATTATTTACTACTATGTGGTTATAGTAATTATTTACTATTATAATATGTGACACAATCCTGCTAAAATGAGTGTTAAGATGACACCTCAAAATGCTTCCATTGCAATGTGGAAATTCAAAAAGTTTCTGATGATGCTCTCAAAAAGTACAGGTTTTTGTTAAGAAGACACCATAAAATGCTGCCATTGCAATGCGGAAATTCCAAAAATTTCTCATGAGGTTCTGAACAAGTAGGCTACAGGTTTTTGTTAAGACGACACCTTAAAATGCTGCCATTGCAATTTGGAAATTCAAAAAGTTTCTCATGAGGCTCTGAACAAGTACAGGTTTTTGTTGAGATGACACCTTAAAATGCTGCCATTGCATTGTGGAAATTCCAAAAGTTTCTAATGAGGCTCTCAAAAAGTACAGGTTTTTGGTTAAGAAGACACCATAAAATGCTGCCATTGCAATGTGGAAATTCAAAAAGTTTCTGATGAGGCTCTGAACAAGTACAGGTTTTATGTTAAGATGACACCTTAAAATGCTGCCATTGCAGTGTGGGGATTCAAAAAGTTTCTGATGAGGCTCTCAAAAAGTACAGGTTTTTGTTAAGACGACACCATAAAACGCTGCCATTGCAATGTGGAAATTCCAAAATTTTCTGATGGGGAGGGGATATCCTCCACCCCATACCCCTCCCCCTCCCGGTCTCGGCGCCTCACGAGCGTCCGAAGGACGCTCAATTGTCTCCCCCCCCAGAAACCTGAATCTCCCCCCCAGAGGACGGGGCCTAGATTAAACACTGCGCTATAACCACGGCCTTTTGTCACTTGTATTTGATGATTTCTTTAACCTTACCTTCGCCACTCTTATTCAACTAGAAAATTAAGTGTTTACGACGTCCCTACGCACAGACTAACACTCGTCTTCTCTCTAGTCTTTACAATGTCCTGGCAGCAGGTGCAATGAAATTAATAATTATTTTTAAATTCGTTCCTTCAGCGAAGGTCTTGAGTTTAAAAGAATATGGTATTTAAAAAAAATTTAATCGCCGGTGCCGCGACGTCCCCTCAGACTGCGGCGCCCTAGCCAACTGCCTACTTTGCCTATAGCTAAGGTCGGTGTCGCGTGACAGAGTCTCCCCCTAAAAGTCTCTTCCGGAGACTTTATTTCGAAATAGATTCTGCCCCGGAGGATCTGTTCTAGAATAAATTCGCCCCCCGGAGACTATATTCGGAAATAAAGTCTCCGGGGGGAGAGAATATTTACTCCGCCCACGAAACAAAGTCTCCTCCGTTGATCGTGAAATCGGCTACATAGGCTTATCGCATAAAATTAGGCCTAATAGATAGGCCTAAGCATATCAAACCGTTAGGCCTTTACGTTGCTAACACGATAACACGTTATTTAAACCGAATATATATATATATACTTTTACACCAGAATTATGTCTTCCAAAACAGATTTTCAGCCAAGGGAGACTCTGTTTCGGAAGGAAGACTTTGTATCGGGGTAGACTTTATTTCGTGACCTCCGCCCTGTGTGCGCACCACATAAAATTTAATAATATCATTAATTCAGGCGCATTTATGGATCCGTGGTTAGACGTGGTTATGCAAGAGAAAACGGAAAATCAAATGGCGCAAACAATTATTTCTGTCCCTAGTGTTTCCCGTAGAGTCACGTAACGTTCTATCCGCAAAACGTGCGTATTATACACTAGGGTGGAGTGAAAAAATGAAATTGATATTTCAGAATCGGATGGGTGTGCAAAGTTGTGTACTGGGCACAGTAGTTTTGGGTGTAAAATATTATTGGGTTTGGTTGGCTTCTTGACGTGCCCCAACGCCCCCCCCAAAATTACGAAATGGCTCAATTTCGCATTTTCATCTTACTTTTTTATATTAACAATATTTTATTTTTTGCTACTGTGATTTCACCATGGTGATATCTTTAGATAGTAATCTACATAATGAATGGATAACTCCAAGAATGGCAGCCAAAAAGTCGAAAACAAGACGAACCAGTAGGTATCCATGGAGTCTTTGAGATTCCTACGGAATTGCTTCAAACTGTGTTTCCACACCAGACGACATGCTGGATAGGGTGTAGTGAAAGCTATGGGCAAAATATTTTTTAAGAATCCATAATTTGCAGGAGGGTGCATAATAGGGTGGAGTGAAAAACGTGAAATTCATAGAATCAGGACGGCTTAGTGGCAATTCGTTGCCTTTTGGTATAGGTAGTTATCACGCAAAATATTTCTTCAAAATTCGTCCTCGAAGATTTGCCCCAACGAGCTTTAAAATTTTAATATTGCTTTAAAAAATCAAAATTTAAAAAAATTCAATTTTTTTAAAAATGTTACAAATCAGCTGCAATATTGTTTTAAATAAATTAAATGATTGTATTTCGACAATATTAAACAGCAAACACTTAATTAAACATTAGACCAACGAATTTCAGCTGTCCAAAGTATGCACATTTATCACCGTTAAGTAGGTTAAAGCTAAATTTGTGATTCTAAAGCTCCGATTGAAATTCTGCTCTGGTATTGAAGAAAGGCATTAGTTTTCATGATTCCAATCTGACAAGGATGACCTGGAACATTTTTTTAAAAGTTTTAATTTTTCATTTATTTTTAATTTTTTAACAATTTTAAAATATTAAAGCTCGTGGGGGCAAATCTTCGAGGACGAATTTTGAAGAAATATTTTGCGTGATAACTACCTATACCAAAAGGCAACGAATTGCCACCAAGCCGTTCTGATTCTATGAATTTCACGTTTTTCACTCCACCCTAGTGCATAACATGTACATAGATGCTAGTAGCGCCAGGATAAAATATCGCGCCTCTAGTATAATGTCTGGAGGTGTTCCAACTCTCAAACCGATTCCAATGTAACAAAAAACTTAAGATCTTCGTTGATGTGTTCAACCGTCTATAATAAGCGGTAACGTCGCTGATATGAGCAGAATGAACTATTTCAATTATTATTCTAAAGAACACATTGAGTAATTGAGGTCCTGCAATCGAAGTTAGTTTGATTAGAAGCATTCAACGAAACTTTTTTTCTTTCCATTTTGCCTACCTCGATTTCGTGAAGAAATGGTATCCTTTGGAATGACACATTTCATGGGCCTATATCTTTCCTTGTTTTAACACTGCGAGCAGAATATTCTCAGAATGTCCGAGGAAGGTATTTTTTGTATAACTGGATCAACAATCTCCATCATATCTTTGAACAAGTAGGCTATCTTGAAAATGCAATCCTTCGATGAAGATGTCGTAAACCTTTGTGAACGAAGATCAGGTCTGATGCGGAAAAACATTTGATCACAGGCCAATGCCTTTATGATGAATTTTTATGTGCTACAAGTCGTTCTGATGGTTCCAATGATGCTAGTTAGAAGCATAGAATTCTTTGAGCAGTTGTGGGTCACCTTGAATGAATTGCTGAACCTGGGTTTAGATTTATAGGAACTTGCACAGGCATTCCTGGGCTGGCATAGTATGACATGTATCGAACAAATACTTCTGATCCGTGCTTAGAGCGCCGTTATCAACAGATGGATAGTTGTTAATTGCAATTGATGTAAAGGGAACTATGGGCAGGTTTTCACATACGTGGATTGCTTTACGAAATGGACCAGAAATCTTTCAAGGACCGTGCTCTTACACCATTGAGTTTCTGTATAGCAAATGTCTCAAAGGCAATTTGTTTGCAGGCAGCAAACAAAAGAACCACTGTAGTGGACTCCCTTACTTATATTTCAAGCAAGCAAATAACACCTCCTACCTTACCAGTATTAGCATTTATTAGTGCCTAGCATTTATTGGTGCCATCTGCCCTTAAATGGTTAAAGCAGATTTCTGTACTTGGCGTGAAACCGCCTAAATATTTCCCCATACTCGCTTGTGAGATATCGTTGGGATGGACGTTCTATAGCAGGCTATAATACACTCTCCTTCAATGAAATGTGCCACCATGGCAGTAGAGACTACTTCAAAAACAGCTATTGCGGAACCCCTTACGGATTTCTATCATTTCTTGTAGCCTAATCATGAATGAACAGGAAGAACTTCATCATGTCAGCGCATGTGGAAACAGTTTGAGGCAATTCCGTAGGAATCTCAAAGACTGGATGCCTACTGGTTCGTCTTGTTTTCGACTTTGTGGCTGCCATTCTTGGAATTACCCTTTAATATGTAAAGTACTAGCTAAAGATATCAACAATAAGAAAATCACAGTAGCAAAAAATAAAATATTGTTAATATACAAAAATTAAGACGAAAATGCGAGATTGAGCTATTTCGTAATTTTTGGGGGGCGTTGGGGCACGTCAAGAAGCCAACCAAATCCAATAATATTTTACACCCAAACTACTGTGCCCAGTACACAACTTTTGCACACCCAGCCGATTCTGAAATATCAATTTCATTTTTTTCACTCCACCCTATTATACACCAACTGCGCAGGCTATATTTGGACTTAGGCATACAAATGATTGTGTACGATATGCCACGTCAACCCGAACTGTAGGCTAATGGTGAATCAGTTAGCCTGTAGCCAGCCAGCCATCCGAGTAATGGAGTACTTGCAGTTGATTGCCCTTCGGAACAGATGTTGGAAAGATGCCAGAAACCACAAAAGTATTAAAAACCCATCGTCACTGCTGACAAAGAGTTATTAGTTGTGATTTCTTGGGTTCAGTCAGAGGTATGGTGCAGATTTTGCAATAACATTGAACATTTTAACTTAAGACTACTACTGTAACAGGCCTACCCTGATAAATTCGAACATTTCTGCGTGGTCTTACAGAGTTTGGCTGAGCGTAGATTTTGTCGAGATCGGGTAGGCCAAACAGGTTTTATACCATTCTGCGACGTTGCTCGAAGTTTAACTGAGTTTACACAGTTTGGCTGATCGTAGCATTTGTCGAGATCTGGTATTATTATTATTATTATTATTAATATTATTATTATTATTATTATTATTATTTTATTATTTTAAATATTTTTTTTGCCCTGAGGTACTTCATTCCCCCAGGGACTTATGGACTATTATTATATGAAGAGTGTATGTCTGGTGGGTCAGGCCTCGTCTTCAGGATGTGAGGCAAAAGTGCCTTTGAAAGCGACCAAGTTGTAGCGTTGGATGCAAGTGGACAGACGTTGAAAAAGAAAGAAAGCTTCACGTCTGTCACCAGTGATAGAAGAGATGCGGCTGCCAATTTCATTTATGAAGTCTGAGGCTGAAGGATTGAACGGGCCCAATGTCTCTATGGCCACCGGCTGAAAGATGTAGGAAGCGGGCAACTCTCGGTATTTCTGTTCTTTGCGGATGGCCACCTGCACTGATGCAGGCCCGACCAGACCGTTCGGGTGGGTTATGTACGAGGCGGCACAAGTGTGAACAATGGTGGCATCCCACGCCAAGTACTTCCCACCTGACCAAGGTATGAGAGTTGCCCCGTCCGGCCTCTTTCCATCGGATCTAAAGAGACCCGCCGGTTCCTAGATGCTTGGGATGTCAGCTCTGAGGAGGGCACGCCAAATGATGTCGTTTATGGCGTGGTGACGAAGGGAGCGACCCATGGCTCTCCTACAGACGAAACCATGATGGCCCTCGGGGCCAACTCCTTCGCCACAATGGCATGTGTGAGGACCAGACAAGTCCAAGCCCAACCTCAGGCCCACCGCCACCCGGACAGCCTCATTATCCAAGACAAGGCCACAAGCGGCGATTGGAAGCGCGAGCAGCCAGTCAGCTGAATGGGGACTGCACGACGCATCCAGCCTGGCTCGGTCGACTAAACCGACGGCACTTTGGCGGATTTCCGCCTTATCCTTTTCAACCAGTGGCCTGTCCCAGAGGCTTTGTTTTCCGGATAAGGGGTGCATTGTTGCCGGCAAGGTATCATGACGGGCCTCCAGCAGATCCGACACGAACCGGTCAGGATCTGCCCCACCAACCGCAAGGATGGCAAACTGCAGGTCGAGAGTCGACGCAGCTGAAGCCAAATAGGCAGAAGAAGCCAGCGAAGCGACTCCACGGATGCCAAGTCCGCCATCTTTTATTGGTAGCGCAGCCTGCAACCATTGGAGATCACTGAGAGAGCAGTTGACAATGGTCTCAAGGCCCGTCCTCATGAGTCCATCTAATGTTACTAGGGCAGGGTGGTCAAAGCAGGGGGAGCAGCGGAGAAGATAGCTCACTTTCGAAGCGCCAACTGATGAGCGCAGTAGGATTAGGGCGTTCTGTGAAGGCAACAGACGAAGTCTTTCCAATGCTCTACTGAACATATCCCCATGACGTGCAAAAGCATCGTCCAGCGCCTTTCCTCGAAACAGTGGGACCCCCAACAAGAGTAGTGCTGTTGCCTCGACCCTAGTGTAGCTCGACAATGGAAGTGCTAATTCCAGTGTGGCGTCCGGGGAGAAAACCTCGCACTTGGTTGGGTTAAGGTGAAGGCCCAACAGTGGTCCCAATCCCACTACCAACTGCACGTCCCGGACCATAGACTCCATGTTGCCGCCGAGAGTCAAATCGTCAAGGAATCCAACTTTGAGGTCAGACTCCAGCGATTCCAGCACCGGCTGCAATGGTAGACTAAAAAGGAGAGGGCCCAACGGGTCGCCTTGCTGGGGGCCAACCTGTGATGACAGAAACAGGTGACCAAACTTAAGGACAGATGGAATCAAATATGTTTGGTGAACAAATGGATAGATCTCTGGAATGATCTTGTGGACCGAATCCAACATGACGTCACGCCTTAAAGAGTTAAATGCGTTGGTGAAGTCCAGCTTCACCAACACCTGATCGCTACGCATACTGCTGATAAACCTTCGGGTAGCATGGACAGTGGCCTCACAGCCGCCCGGGACGCCGATTCCCAGCTGCAGTGGCGCAAAATGAGATGGGAGCTTAGATATTGCATATTTATTTGCACATTTGGCAGCTAGTCTTCGCCAAATGTAGCCAACTGCTATCGGTCTTAATCCCCCCAATTCTTTGTTGAGGGCGATCATATTGCCCCCAAACAAAATTGGTCTGACATCGGGAGAGCATTCGCCGCGAAGCAGCAGGTTGATGAAATCCGATAAAGCTTCGATGAGGGGCTGCTGCATCCCGTTGTGTCCGATCAGGTCCAACAGATGACCTGGTCTAAAGCCATCCGGACCCCCTGCTGACCCCGCCGGAAAAGATCGGATTGCTTCTAGCACCTCGCCAGCCGTCACTTGCCATGCCACCATGGAAGCAGGGTCGGGTAGGCCCAAAAGGGCCTCTGGGATGCTTCTCCTGCAATAGCCTGAGGTTATCTTCAGAGGGGATTGCTGGCTGGGCCCCTTCGCACAAGATGCGGACAGCGGCCTTAATGTTTCCGTCCTTTAACTTGGCATTGACGGTAGCTAGCAGCACCTCTCGTTGATTCCGACGGCCTACGCGATTGTTCACAGGGCATTGCTCCTCGCTGAGTGAGCCAGGGTCTGAGAGCCACCTCTCCGTCCGGTTTTTGATTATTTTCGTCATGCTCCGACGTTTTCCGGCCCTAAGCGGTTGGGCGAGTATGGAAGGAACAAAGTCAAGCAAGGCCTTCCACGCCGTGGTGGATTGCGGTGCTTTGCATATGTCGAGCAGGGTCGAGGTTAAGGCCTGAGCACAGGCCGGGCGAGCTCCCTTGCATATATGCCTGAGGAGTGGCCCTCTGGTTTCCGGATGCGACATGCCGCCGTCCAAGACGTCGACAGGATCCGGCTTATGCGGGGCGGACGGCGCCGATGGAACCGTGTCGGGCATTCGCGACTGCTCCAATCCATCATTCAACGTCCCTCCATCGACCCCGACCCTAACGTCCGACTTATCCCTCTCTCCCCCATTTCCTTCCAGCGGTGGGCGATTTGAACCTGGACATGGACTACTTCTAGGACCGTGCAGATGGACCAGGCTACCCCCTCGAGTGCAGTTGTCTTGCGGCCAAGCAATGGCTGCAAGTGCCCCTTGCCTTAGGAGGTTTCTCAGTTTGAGACATCGATATAATCCGGCCAGACAATTCCCAATGAATGCATGCCTTGTTTAGGTGCGCCAGATGAGAGAAAAACAGTAACCTACTAGTGAAATGCGAAATTACCTTCAAATCTCTTAAGGCGTAAGCGGATTTATTATTATTATTATTATTATTATTATTATTATTATTATTTTTTTTTTTTTTTTTTAGCGCCCGAGGTAGTAAGGATCCCTCGGGCTGTAAAAGAAGATTAAAATCAGTTTATTGGTTCTCGTCTCCAACGTCGTGCCCAGAAGTGCCTCTAAATGCAACGCAATTGAACCGTTGCGTGCAAACTGACAAACGCTGGAACAGGTGCATGCTTTCTCTAGGGTCTCCCGTTGCCTCGGTCATGCGGCGGCCCAACTCCTGAAGAAATGACAGTCCTGTTCTATTATTATTATTATTATTATTATTATTATTATTATTATTATTATTATTATTATTACTATTATTATTATTATTATTTCCGTTTCAAACAGTGCAACATCAATTAACTGTGCGCGATGAACAGAGAACGCCTGACAAACACAGGCATAAAGTGCTAATTGTTTCGTTCAACTAAAACTGGTGTAAATTAGACAGATCAGTCGTCCTCGACCCCGGTGAGTTGTGCGAATGTGCCTCTGAATGCTATGGCATTAAATCTTTTGGTGCAAATTGACAAACGTTGAAATAAGTGCAAAGTTTCCCGAGGGTCCCCAGAGACGGCAGTCATTCAGCGCCCCAACTCCATCAAGAATTCACGTCCTGTCCGATTGAGGGGGCCCAGCGATTCGATGGCGATGGGGACGAAATCATGGGTGGTCGGAAGGGTTGAATATTTAGCGCACTTCCGGTTCGCGGCATGTTCGGCTGCTCCTCCAGGCATTGATGACGTAATGCTGAGGTAGGAGGTAGCACAGGTATGGATGGATGTTGCATCCCATGCGACATACCTGCCCCTCGCCCAGGGGACCAATGTTGCTCCGTCCGGTCTCTTGCCGTCTGTGCGGATCAGGCCCGGTGGTTCTTTAGAGCTTGGAATGTCTGCTTTTACAAGAGCTCTCCAGATAGTGTCATTCAGAGCGAAGTGGCGTGCAGCTCTCCCTATTATTATCATTATTATTATTATTATTATTATTATTATTATTATTATTATTATTATTATTATTATTATTATTATTATTATTATTATTATTATTATTATTATTATTATTATTATTATTTTTAGTCCTGGGCACGACGTTAAACTGCATCCATCCTCCGCTACAGGGAACCAACAACGTCCCTGTGCCGGTCCTAAGCCCGGACAAAAGCGGAAGGTTTGCCAGATGGGTGGCGATACACTGGCAGGAAAAGACCAAGACGATTGAAATCCGCAAAAACCACGAGACAAGTGACAGAGCGACCCAGATGCTTCAAGGTGTCATGATGTGGAGCAGACATGTGTAACGATCGTAGGCCCACCTTTCTCCCGATCGGGGCGCTACTCCTGATCGTTGCCGTGGAGAGGTGGCCATACTTATTGATAGGTGCATTGGGCGGGGTGCTAAGGAACCGGTCGGACCAAATTCCTTTGGTCTGGCTCCCACGTCCGTGTTCAAATCCTTTCTAAGGGGAAAATGATCATAGCTGAGCAAGGTGTCCGATGGCCTAGGCGCGGTCACTGGTCGGTTGACAACTTCCGGACCAGAGTCCAAAATATTTGGGTCCGTTTGTGCACCTATCTTGACATGTTTAGTACAGTTCTCCTCAATCACCTCATCCATTCTCTCTTGAGCTTCTGGGTGGTTCAACCCCCTAGCTCCCATGACAGCCTGCAATGCCTTAGTGTCCCTTCTTATGTCCGTCAATGTTTCCCATAGGTCCAACATGTGAGCCTTTGGTTCAGCCGTGTCCGGTCGCAACACATCCGACAATTTATTCAGTCTAGCAAACACTTGGTCAAATGTGGGTTCAAGAACACTTTCAGGGGAGGAATTCCTTCCTTCTCCCTTTTCTTCCGAGTTCGAATCCCCCTTATTTAAAACTACACAAAGAGATGAAGAAGCCATTTACGATGTAATAATGTAATCAACACTAGCAACACTAGTTCCGTTAATGTAAACCAAGTTATCAAGAATATTTCACTTTACGGTGAGCACAAAACTATATAGGAAAGTTCAAGTAACATAAACTAATTTATCACGAACAGTTCACTTGCATGATGTCAGAGCTAACTAGGACAGTTCTCGTAAAGCAACCAAACTATCAAGAATCAGTCACACAAGATAAACGAAATTCTCTAGAAAACCGTGCATTCAGTAACTAACTTTAGTACTTAAATAAGCAGAGGCTCACAATTAAATATTCCTTTTACACAAATAAATGAAGGTTTCTAATTACTACCCCGTTCAGCAGAAGTGGGCGTGTCCCGACGATTCTTCACGGAAAGCATTCAAAACGTGAGCAAACAAGCAGAATTCTTCTCCCACAGCTTCAACGTCCGTTTCAAGACAAGGCCTATCGTGCCTAAACTCGCAGCGTAAAGTTACACGACCATAAAGCAAATAATTCAACGCCAACTATCGAAAACTTAAACTACGCAGTTGTACAAGACTTCTTCCTCCCACAGCTTCAAGGTAAGACCACGTGACGTCCTCTTTCCTCTCCGGTCTCCAGGTAAAAAGCCCATGACCAACGGGAGTCCTAGCTTATATACCCCTATACGCCATCTAGCGAATGTCTGCGTACTAGCAAGCGGGAAACACTACGCAGCTGCCCAATTATCTACCACAGAGAGAGCGAACTCATCCCTTAGTCCGGGTAACGAAGTTATAGTTCGTTACAATCTTCCCAGCGCCTCCCCAAAAATTATGTGCACACAGAATTTTTCTTTAAGTAGGAACCTTAACCCAATTCCTCTTAAACAACTAAAAAGCAATCGGTAAACCTACACATTAAGCAAAAGTCACAAAAATCTACTTAACTGACACAAAAAAATCATCATTCGCCAAAACGGCAGAACAATTTAACACACGAACAACATAGCAGACATCCGTAACTAACAGTCACACAAATAATCCTCCGTCGCTACCAACAACGACTCCCATACGACAATATACAGTACAAAATATCCTCAAATAATAACTACCCGGTTACTACCAACAGCAACTCACATACGACAATATGCAGAACAAATATCCTCAAATTATAAACAACTCCGGTTACTACCAACAGCAACTCTCATACGACAATATGCAGAACAAATATCCTCAAATTATAAATAACTCCAGTTGCTACCGACAACAACTTCCACACGACAATATGCAGAACAAATATCCTCAAATTATAAATAACTCTCAAACGACAATATGCAGTACCCAATGACCTCAAATCATAAACTCCAGTTGCACTCATACAGCAGTAACTCTCATACATCAGCAACACACAATACAAAATTTCCTCAAATTATAAATACCCGTTACTACCAACAGTAACTCTCATACGACAATATGCAGAACAAAATATCCTCAAATGATAAACTCCAGTTACACTTACACAGCCGTAACTCTCATACATCAGCAATACACAATACAAAATTTTCTCAACACAAATTAAATAACTGCAGCTCAAGCAACGACATTAAACTAAACATTCCTACAGTTTCAGCTAACACCATAAACAAACCAATTACGACCACCATTAACAGTATGCCAATAGTTCCACCATTCTCTACATGAAAAGGGCCCATCCTTCCACCTCGACTGGATACTACGAGACGAAACTTCAATGACAGGCGTGTTGGCATGCGAGGTACCAGTGTACAACGTCTCTGGTACAACTTCAGGAACCGGGGACGAATATCCTGCAGTTCGGTCCTCAGCATCGAAGATTTCTTCCTCCTCAGTCTCTGGAACAGCGACTGTAGGTTCCGGGACGAAGACCGTAGATTCTGAAACGAAGACCGTAGATTCTGGGACGACCTGCTCGACAGCAGCAGCTGGAGACGGTGAAAGCGACACCACAGGTTCGATTACTTCTGGAGACACGACTGTGACATCAGAACCCGGCGAAGAGGATACTGGTGGCGGAAGAGGAAGTTCAGTCGTTTCCAGCACGGTAGGTTAAAACCGCGCGATGGACTGAAGGCGAACTGTCAGGCAGCGAACGTCTTCTGGAACGTTTTCTGGATCGTTCAGAAGCAGAAGATCTGATCACCGGACAATTCTGAGTAGCTTCATCATTGACCAAGATCGTCTCTCGATGCGGGCAATGTCGGATCAAATGAAAACTGGATGAGCATTTGTAGCAACGTTTTGGTCGGAAGGTAGGTTGATTCACACGCGTTTCACCATTGCCATTCCATGGTCTAGTGCGTTGAAGCCAAAAAGGAGGATACGGTTGCAATGGATGAAATGTAGGCGGATAGTGAAACGAGGGCATAGGATAACTTTGAGAAAATCCCTGCATTAGCGGCGGGATTTGTGATCGAGCAGTCTTCTCCAGTTGCTCGATCCTCTGTGCAAGATCTCTGACAGCTGAATCCACTTCCGGGACGGTATGAACTCTCGTGGGCTGTCGAGGAGGGGCGTTGAACTGCGTGGAGCTGTTCGAAGAGGTAGACGACGACAGAACACGTTCAGGAGGACAGGCGACATCACCTGTAGACGTGGCAACTGTAGTAGTGGAAACCGAGTAGGTTTGAGTAGCAGCGGTGACCTTCGGCGGAACGATCTGGGACGACAGCGATCAATCTCCACCAGTCCACATGATCTGAACGTTTCTGCCCGATTCTACGTTTCTGGTGAAGCCGTACAACTGAGCTCCGACGCAGGTAGAGCGGTTCTGGTGACGACCAGAAAATTCAGCACCGCCGACATGTTCCTCTTGGTAGACACCACCCCTCATGGTAGCGCTTGGAAGCGGAAGACGATTCCTGAACTTCGCTTCGTCCGCCGGCTCCCAGGGAAAGTAGGATGACGGAGGCATGGACGCGACGAAGGAAGGAGTGACGGAGGTTTCTGAGCGAGTTTTCAGTGCGTGGGTCGGAAGAACTGACGGAATGGGTCGGATTTCATATTTGTTCACGAACCTGACATCTCGACGTGCAGCATCCTCTGAATTTCTGTGCGATTGCGTTTCAAATGGAGGCAGACAGCGATGAAGTTGAGACATCGTTTCCACATTCGGAACATTCCTCGTGAATGGTCTTGGCATTGACGGAATACAATGCTCCGAACTCTCTGTAGGTTGTGGTTGCCTGACGTCACGATCCGCAGATGAAGGTTTCACAGGATCTTGAAACACAGACCATTTAGCGGCAGTCACTGGTTCCACTTGCAATTGGTCTCTATCCAAACCCCAATTTTCCTCCTATAAAACTCTCTTTAATTGTATTTCTCTGCTAGCACAATAGGTTAGCTTATCAGGTTCGTAACATGCAACATTATGACTAGCAGACAATGCTACTGCCCTCCTATCCTGCTCTGCACCTTTAGAAAAATTAGTAAACCCATCTACACCTCCAGAAAAATTAGTAATCCCAACCTTTCCTCTGGTAAAATTAGTAATCCCATCCTTGTCGCCATTGTAACGATCGTAGGCCCACCTTTCTCCCGATCGGGGCGCTATTCCCGATCGTTGCCGTGGAGAGGTGGCCATACTTATTGATAGGTGCATTGGGCGGGGTGCTAAGGAACCGGTCGGACCAAATTCCTTTGGTCTGGCTCCCACGTCCGTGTTCAAATCCTTTCTAAGGAGAAAATGATCATAGCTGAGCAAGGTGTCCGATGGCCTAGGCGCGGTCACTGGTCGGTTGACAACTTCCGGACCAGGGTCCGAAATATTTGGGTCCGTTTGTGCACCTATCTTGACATGTTTAGTACAGATCTCCTCAATCACCTCATCCATTCTCTCCTGAGCTTTTGGGTGGTTCAACCACCTAGCCCCCATGACAGCCTGCAATGCCTTAGTGTCCCTTCTTATGTCCGTCAATGTTTCCCATAGGTCCAACATGTGAGCCTTTGGTTCAGCCGTGTCCGGTCGCAACACATCCGACAATTTATTCAGTCTAGCAAACACTTGGTCAAATGTGGGTTCAAGAACACTTTCAGAGGAGGAATTCCTTCCTTCTCCCTTTTCTTCCGAGTTCGAATCCCCCTTTTTTAAAACTACATGAAGAGATGAAGAAGCCATTTACGATGTAATAATGTAATCAACACTAGCAATACTAGTTCCGTTAATGTAAACCAAGTTATCAAGAATATTTCACTTTACGGTGAGCACAAAACTATAATAGGAAAGTTCAAGTAACATAAACTAATTTATCACGAACATTTCACTTGCATGAAGTCAGAGCTAACTATGACAGTTCTCGTAAAGCAACCAAACTATCAAGAATCAGTCACACAAGATAATCGAAATTCTCTAGAAAATAGACTCTACGCGGAAAACCGTGCATTCAGTAACTAACTTTAGTACTTAAATAAGCAGAGGCTCACAATTAAATATTCCTTTTACACAAATAAATGAAGGTTTCTAATTACTACCCCGTTCAGCAGAAGTGGGCGTGTCCCGACGATTCATCACGGAAAGCATTCAAAACGTGAGCAAACAAGCAGAATTCTTCTCCCACAGCTTCAACGTCCGTTTCAAGACAAGGCCTATCGTGCCTAAACTCGCAGCGTAAAGTTACACGACCATAAAGCAAATAATTCAACGCCAACTATCGAAAACTTAAACTACGCAGTTGTACAAGACTTCTTCCTCCCACAGCTTCAAGGTAAGACCACGTGACGTCCTCTTTCCTCTCCGGTCTCCAGGTAAAAAGCCCATGACCAACGGGAGTCCTAGCTTATATACCCCTATACGCCCTCTAGCGAATGTCTGCGTACTAGCAAGCGGGAAACACTACGCAGCTGCCCAATTATCTACCACAGAGAGAGCGAACTCATCCCTTAGTCCGGGTAACGAAGTTATAGTTCGTTACATATGCACAGGCCGGTTAGGACAGACCAGTGGAGAGAGTCGGAGGGGAGAGCATGGGACACATACGGGCATTGACCCACGTTGTCCTTCATGCCTCTTTACCACGATCCTCTTCAATCAGGCAAGGTGGTCTAGCTGCTCCAAGATGTTTATGGTATGGAGCAGACCTGCTGACCGGACCGGTTGAAGCTGGGCAGCATGACGCGAGACAGACCCAGACAGAGAGTGGTGTCGGACTCTTACGGGCATTGAGCCCTATGATATTGATGTTGATGATGATGATGATTATTATTATTATTTTTTTTATGCCCTGAGGTACTTCATTCCCCCAGGGACTTATGGACTATTATTATATGAAGATTGAAGAGTGTATGTCTGGTGGGTCAGGCCTCGTCTTCAGGGTGTGAGACAAAAGTGCCTTTGAAAGCGACCAAGTTGTAGCGTTGAATGCAAGTGGACACTGGACAGACGTTGAAAAAGAAAGAAAGCTTCACGTCTGTCACCAGTGATAGAAGAGATGCGGCTGCCAATTTCATTTATGAAGTCTGAGGCTGAAGGATTGAACGGGCCCAATGTCTGTATGGCCACCGGCTGAAAGATGTAGGAAGCGGGCAACTCTCGGTATTTCTGTTCCTTGCGGATGGCCGCCTGCACTGATGCAGGCTCGAACAGACCGTTCGGGTCGGTTATGTACGAGGCGGCACAAGTGTGAACAATGGTGGCATCCCACGCCAAGTACTTCCCACCTGACCAAGGTATGAGAGTTGCCCCGTCCGGCCTCTTTCCATCGGATCTAAAGAGACCCGCCGGTTCTTTGATGTTTGGGATGTCAGCTCTGAGGAGGGCACGCCAAATGATGTCGTTTATGGCGTGGTGACGAAGGGAGCGACCCATGGCTCTCCTACAGACGAAACCATGATGGCCCTCGAGGCCAACTCCTTCACCACAATGGCATGTGTGAGGACCACACAAGTCCAAGCCCAACCTCAGGCCCACCGCCACCCGGACAGCCTCATTATCCAGGACAAGACCACAAGCGGCGATTGGAAGCGCGAGCAGCCAGTCAGCTGAATGGGGACTGCATGACGCATCCAGCCTGGCTCGGTCGACTAAACCGACGGCACTTTGGCGGATTTCCGCCTTATCCTTTTGAACCAGTGGCCTGTCCCAGAGGCTTTGTTTTCCGGGTAAGGGGTGCGTTGTTGCCGGCAAGGTATCATGACGGGCCTCCAGCAGATCCGACACGAACCGGTCAGGATCTGCCCCACCAACCGCAAGGATGGCAGATTGCAGGTCGAGAGTCGACGCGGCTGAAGCCAAATAGGCAGAAGAAGCCAGCAAAGCGACTCTACGGATGCCAAGTCCGCCATCTTTTATTATTAATATTATTATTATTATTATTATTATTATTATTATTATTATTATTATTATTATTATTATAACACACATTTATTTTTTCAAAAGAAACTGAAAAGTCATACAGGCTAATGGAAATGCTCCTGTTCAACAGTCATAGTCATTCAGTCCAAGACCTCCAGGTGTCTTGACTGATCGAGTCTATAATTGTACCCAAAACGGACAACGAGTTCCCTATTTGTAGGGCGACTGAAAGGCGCTGAAACAGATGGCTCGTCTCACGCTGGTCACTTTTGGCTGCTGATATCTTTCTTCCTACTTCTTGAACAAACTCAAGAGAATCAGTGTCCCAACTTCCTGCTGTTTCGACTGCAACAGGGACGAAATGATGCGTTCTTGTTATTTCTGCATATTTTTTCTCTTTATTGCGGGCTGCTTTTTCTGCCCCGGCACCTGCAATTTCTGCAGTTAAATGTCTGTACGATGCTGCGAAAGTGTCCGGTACCGTAACATCCCACGCCAAGCAAAGACCTCTGTGCCAGGGAATAATGGTAACTCCGTCTGGCCTTTTTCCATCAGATCGGGAGAGACCACTAGGCTCCTTAATGGCCGGTATCTTGGCTCTTGAAAATGCACGCCAAAGCACGTCGTTGATCATCCCGTGACGTTGCTGTCTTCCCGCTCCTTTGTTGCAAGAGAATCCGTGCAGTCCATTGGATTCGACTATGGCGCCGCATTTGCATGTGTGCTTTTCACACAACGCAGTGCCTAGTCGAAGGCCGGCTGCTATTCGTAGCGCCTCTCCCGACATTCGTAGTCCGGCTGCTGTTATCGGAAGCGCGTGAAGCCAGTCTCCTGAGTGTGGCGATTGTACGGCTAACAAGCGGGCTTTGGCGGTAGAATCAGTTGTTCTTTCTGATAGGTCTTCAAGTGCACGTGTGATAATTGTGCTGTCCCATTCTCTTTGTGCATGAGCCTTCTGCTCTATGGGAGGAGGTGCGTTCGATCTCATTGACCACGAAATGAAAGCCTCCTCCACCAGTGGGTCCACAAGCGACACAGCGACATCGAGTAGAATTTTGTCTTAAAGGCTTCGTGTGCCAGCGGCTGATGCCAAAAAGGCGGAAGTTGCCAGCATATCGGCACAACGAATCCCCAGACCACCGTTCCTCACAGGTAAAGATGC
This sequence comes from Lumbricus rubellus, assembly GCA_945859605.1. NCBI lineage: Eukaryota > Metazoa > Annelida > Clitellata > Crassiclitellata > Lumbricidae > Lumbricus > Lumbricus rubellus. Next base: position 44,648,365 of record OX243814.1, read on the forward strand.
CTGGATCCACTGATCGTCGCTCATGTGAATATTGAGAAGGCTGCATAGACCAGTTCTCAGCGCGTCGTCAAAGTTGTGTAGAAGTCCTTCGCTCAGGAAGCAGGCTGATGTTCTCAGTGTGTATAATAGCTTTGGAATGCTTAAACTGCTCCTCAACAGAGTGAATGAGTCGTGTGGATGTAATGTCTCAAGTCTTGTGATAACTTTCTCCAGATCGTTTATCTTCTTTTGGATGGATTTGTCGACTGCACTGCCTGGCAGTAACGGTGCGCCAAGTAAGGACAAATCCTCAACGGCTACAAACTCAAAATTGGAGAAGACCTGATTCTTCTTTACTTCGTCGTAAACTATGGCTGATGCTTCACATTTTGTCCTATTCAGTTGTAAGCCGTACACGGATGCTTGTTTCTCTATCAAGCGGATGTCATTCTCAACCTTGTCAATCGGTCCAGCAAGAGTGAGATCGTCCATATAACCAATATGTAGTGGTGTCACCAGACTCTTGAGAAGTGGATGAATCGTTAGACAAAACTCCAATGGCCCTAACGGGTCGCCTTGCTGAATGCCTTCCTCCGAAAGGATTATATGATGTCTGGTCTGTAGCTGGGTGGGATAAGCGTAGTTGTCGAATACATATCTGTATATTCCTGGAGCTGCTGCTGCTACTGCCTCTAACATTGAGTCTCTTCTCAGAGCATTGAAGGCATTCGAAAAGTCCAGTTTTACTATAACATGATCTTCAGGCATAGACTGTAAGTAGCGTCTGGTTGCGTGAACAGCAGCTTCAGCTCCTCCTGGTACTCCCACGCCGATTTGAAGCGGTGACAGAGTTTGAGATAGGTATGGAGTAACAACATGGCAGACACATTTAGCAGCCAGGCGTCGCCAAGTGTATCCTACTGTGATTGTGATTATTATTATTTTTTTTTTTGCCCTGAGGTACTTCGTTCCCCCAGGGGCTTATAAAATATTAAAAGGAATGTGCCTGGAACGGCTAAACCTCATCCATTTCGGGCGTAGGTCTTCTAAAAGAACCACTAAATGCTACAGCGTTGAACCGCTGAATTGTGATTATTATTATTATTATTATTATATCGCAAATTTGTCCAGCCCAATTGCAATCGCATTGTTACGAAGGCAACGTGGAAGAGAAGCAGATGGCGTTTCCTCGTTGGACTGCTACCGAAATTCTTTGAAGGAGGTAGCTTGTCTCAAGTCTGTCCTGAGTCGCCTCGGTCAACCTTCGTCCCAGGTCTAAGACAAAGTCCAGCCCTTCTGTGCTCCAGGATCCGCTGGACTCCAATGCCACCGCCATGAAGTCATGGGTCCGGGTGATTGCGGCGTATTTGGTTCTTTTGGCAGCGGCTGCTCGGTTTGCGGCCTCACAATTATTATTATTATTATTATTATTATTATTATTATTATTATTATTATTATTATTATTATTATTATTATTATTATTATTATTATTATTATTATTATTATTATTATTATTATTATTATTATTATTATTATTATTATTATTATTATTATTATTATTATTATAAACTTCGGAACCGTCTGCCTGAAAGTTGACCAATCCTTGACTGCACCACGGAATCGAAACAGGGTAAGGTAAAGATGATCCGGAAAATTGTTGCGGAGGAAAACTCGAATTGGTTGAGCAACTGATCTGTCGGACAAAATCAAACAAAAAGTGCTTTATTTTGCTACTATGTTCTACTTTAATTGCTCTGAAAGGAACCAAAAACACAGCAATGCGATATCGTGGCATCTCCATTAATGAAGCATCATCTACTCAACCACTCATAATTCAGGGTTCAATCAAGACCTCTCGGGGGTGGAAGTTCTCCCAGAAATGACCTTCAACCCATAACAATTCAAGATGTGTTTTAACATATAGCGATTATAGCCTTTATATGTTTCTATACGTAGGCCTACAATTTTCTCAGAAAAATAACACACGTAGATTACCCCTCTCCCAATAAATATTCAAGAACTCTTGTTCACTAGCTGAATTGGTAGGCATATGAAAAATGTTTGTTGACAGACCGTCTATCCTCACTCACTTGTTCAAAGAGCTCCTACTAGCGGGGCCTGTTCCTTCAGGACTGGTGTGCGGCCGTGTGCCCTTTTGTTCCCTTAATAAGCTCATTTAAATTTGCTGTTTTAATCGTTTCTTTGTTAAACTTGTTCAATTGCTGTTCTATTTGACTGTAAACTATATTTCATGGTTTCAATAATCGAATTGAACCGAACGAACTGAATAAATGCCTCTTTGATCGTTGTGTTTGGTGCGGTTCGACGTTGCATAGGCCTATGCAATACCGCGCCAAGTAAGATAGGCCTATAAGACTTACTGTTTTTTAATAGGCCATAAACGATGATGATGGGGATGATATTATTATTATTATTATTATTATTATTATTATTATTATTATTATTATTATTATTATTATTATTATTATTATTATTATTATTACTATTATTATTATTATTATTATTATTATTATTATTATTATTATTATTATTATTATTATTATTATTATTATTATTATTATTATTATTAAATTCCTATTTCCTAATCTGCAGGGGCCTTGTTCAGGCAGGCATTCCTGCAGTTAAGAAACCACCTGGTTTGTCAAGGTCGGATGGCAAAAGACCAGACGGCCTTACATTGATTCCCTGGCGCTCAGGTCGTTGTTTGACCTGAAACGTTACAGTGGCAGATACTGTGGCTACCTCTTATCTCGCCACAACCTCCATTCGGATGGGGGGGGGGGGGGGTGCTGCGGAACTGGCTGAAGCCAGGAAAAATACAAAATATGCACATTTGATGCAAACCTACCACTTTGTCCCATTGGCTTTTGAAACAATGGGGCCAATTAACGCCAAGAGACAGGCATTTCTCGCCGACCTGGGTCGTTTCTTGAGCCAGATTTCAGGTGACGCAAGAGAAACAAGCTTCTTGTTTCAGCGCCTGTCTGTCACCATTCAGCGTTTTAATGCTGTTGCATTCCACAGCACTTTTGTTCTTCCTGATCTTGACATGGATGGCCACTCTAGAGTTTAAATTTCTTATTAATATCTGACACCTAAGGAATTATAGATACCTCGGGTAAAAAATAAAAATAAAAATAAAAATAAAAATAATAATAATAATAATTATTATTATTTTTATTATTTTTATTATTATTATTATTATTATTATTATTATTATTATTATTATTATTATTATTATTATTATTTTTTTTTTTTTATTATTATTATTATTATTTTTTTTTTATTATTATTATTATTATTATTATTATTATTATTATCATTGTTATATTCCTCTAAAAACAGAGTACTACGGCCTCGTCGAGCCCAGGCATGCGATGGCGTTGAATCGCTGAACTGTTACAGATATTTTCTGGAATTATTATTATTATTATTATTATTATTATTATTATTATTATTATTATTATTATTATTATTATTATTATTATTATTATTATTATTATTATTATTATTATTATTATTATTATTATTATTATTATTATTATTATTATTATTATTATTATTATTATTATTATTATTATTATTATTATTATTATTATTATTATTATTATTATTATTATTATTATTATTATTATTATTATTATTATTATTATTATTATTATTATTATTATTATTATTATTATTATTATTATTATTATTATTATTATTATTATAACCATCATTTATTTCTGTTACAAACTGTGCAACGCCAACTGGCTGTGCTTGCTGAACAGTGAACGCCTGACAAAACGCAATCATAATATACTAGTAGATTGCCTACAGCAGCATACTAAAAACTAATGTATAGTGCATTTAATTATTAGTATGGCTGGTCGTCCTCGACCCCGGTTGGTTGTGAGAATGTTCCTCTGAAGGCAATGGCGTTGAATCTCTGAGTGCATACAGATAAACGTTGGTACAAGTGCATAGTCTCTCGAGTGTCCCCAGAAACGGCGGTCATGCGGCTTCCCAACTCCGTCAGGAGTTCGCATCCTGTCCGATTGACGGGGCCCAGCGATTCGATGGCGATGGGGACGAAATCATGGGTGGTCGGAAGGGTTGAATATTTAGCGCACTTCCGGTACGCGGCATGTTCGGCTGCCCCTCCAGGCATTGATGACGAGATGCTGAGGTAGGAGGAAGCACAAGTATGGATGGATGTTGCATCCCATGCGACGTAGGCCTACCTGCCCCTCGCCCAGGGAACCAGCGTTGCTCCGTCCGGCCTCTTGCCGTCTGTGCGGATCAGGCCCGGTGGTTCTTTAGAGCTTGGAATGTCTGCTTTTACAAGTGCTCCCCAGATGGTGTCATTCAGAGCGAAGTGGCGTGCGGCTCTGCCTGCAGATCGACGGCATACAAGCCCGTGGTGGCCTCTGGGATCGGCGATCTCACCGCACTGGCATTGATGCGGTGCACAGAGGTCAAGCCCTAGTCGGAGGCCGACCGGGACTCGCACGGCCTCATTACTGAGACCCAATCCACAAGAGACCACGGGTACAGTCGAGAGCCAGTCTCCAGCGTGGGGCGATGTCACGGCGCCCAATCTTGCCCGGTTTAGTGGGTCATTGTTAGCAGAACACACGGCAGCCCTGTCAGCGTCTATTAAAGGCCTGTCCCAGGTCTTCTGGCTTGTCAGGGCTGGCTCTTCTCTACACGGGCGTATTGATTTGCGGGCCTCCAGGATTTCCTCCTCGTATGCGTCACTCCACACCTCCGTGTTGAGCACGGTGTCCATGAGCGACTTGGTTGATGCAGCTGAGGCCAAATAGGCTGAAGTAGCCAGCATCGAAACACGTCTGATCCCGAGTCTTCTAATCGGAAGAGTGGCTTGAGTCCATTGCATATCGCTGAGGCCGATGTTAATGATCTTTTCCAATCCAGTCCGCATTTGTTCGTCCATCTTCACCAGTAAGGGGTGGTTCCAGCACGGTGCTACTCGCAGCAAGTATATAATTTTCGCGGCGCACCGACAAAACGGCGCACGACAAAACGGCGCCGACATAACGGCGCCGACAAAACGGCGCACCCACAAAACGGCGCGGTACCAAAACGGCGCCGACAAAACGGCGCCGTTTCAAAGGAAATGTTATTATTAGTACTTTGTTTAATTGGTAGAAACACTCAGATAATATATACAATAGTCCATCAAAACTAGAATCAACGGATCATCTTCATCAAGTAATATAGTTAAACAGACGTTTTTATAGCAGTAATAGTCAAAATATACTAAACTAGGAAATAGAATAAACTGATCATCTTCATCAAGTCCTGAAGTTAAAATACGAACGTTATAGTAGTAGAAGTAGTATAAAAATATTCTTCTTTATAATACCGCCGGTTTGTTAAATCAACAAACGGGATTTGCAGATTTTCAAAGGCCAGTAACATCAAAAGATCGCATTGCGATAAGCGATAGCACCGTTTGTAAGTTCTGTGGACGTTGTGTGCATACCATGGGAAAAGTTCTTCTTTCTAATTGCGTATTACTGGCATTCAAATTTATGTAGTCTATGTTCGAATTGATCTGGTAACAATGGGCATGCAGCAATCTTTGAAAGCCTATATAAGCAAACAATTACTAAACGGGTATCGTAGTCTTTGTACAGCGCCGTTATGTCAAGCGCCGTTTTGTCGGGGTGCTTTGTACAACGCCGTTATGTCGACGCCGTTTTGTCGGCGCCGTTTTGTCGGCGCCGTTTTGTCCTGCGCCGTTTTGTCGGCGCACCCATTTTTGCTCCTCCAAAGCACGATCGTAGCAGCATCAATGCTGCCTGTGCCTTGAGACATGTCAGATCCCTCAAAGCTCGTTCAAGCGAATCGGAGTGCATGAGGAGTGCTTCGTCTAGAGCATTCCCCTTGAACAGTGGGGCGCCAAGAAGGATCAATGAGTCGCGGTTCACCCTCCGGAAGCCATCAAATTCCTCGCCTCCTAGTTCGACCTCCGAGCAGTATTCGCATTTGTTCCTGTTCAAACAAATGCCGAGCGTTGTTTCCAGCTCTTTCATAGCGGTCAGGTCATGTTGTACATCTTCCAGCCCTCCGCCCAGCGAGACATCGTCGAGGAAGCCGAGTCTGAAACCGGACTGCAACGATTGTAGGGTCGACTGTAGCGGCAGACAGAATAGTAGGGGACTCAATGGGTCACCCTGTTGCGGCCCCATCTGTGAACGTACCACAAAAGGTCCGAACTGTAGAAGGGACTGCGCCGAGTACGCCTGATGGATGAATGCGTAAAGTTCCGGGCTAGTTTTGTGGACTGCCTTTAGCATGACATCCCTTCGCACGGTGTTAAAAGCGTTTGCAAAGCCAGGCTTCACGAAGACGTGGTCCGAAGGCATATCCGAAACGTAGCTTCTAGCGGTGCGAACCGCCGCCTCAGCGCCTCCAGATGCCGCTATTCCCACCTGGAATGGCGTGAAGAAAGACCCGACCGAGCCAAAGCGTATTTGTTAGCGCACTTCGCCGCCAGTCTTCTCCCGACATATCCGATCGCTATTGGCCGGAGCCCTTCTGACTTTTTTGAAAGGGCGATGAGGGTGCCTCCGAACAAGAGTTCGCGTACCTCATGTGGGCATTCGCCCCTCAGCATCACATTGATGAAACATGTGAGCGCCTGAAGAAGAGACTCTGATGATTCGCGGTTGTTGAGCAGATCAAGCAGATGCTGGGGACGCATTCCATCCGGCCCCCCGGAAGAGCCAACCGGAAAAGATCTCACCGCGTCCGCAACCTCTTTCTCCGTCACCTGGAATGGAACCGCCTGCGACACTTCTGGCAAATCAGCCAGATTAGCCGCCCAGTTGTCCATCGGATGCCTTTCCTGCATGGCTGCGAAGGATTCCGGCAACGCTTTGACAGGGTAGTCTTCACTGCAGAGGATGCGGGTGGCGGCTCGAATGTTGCCCCCCTCGAGTTTGGCACCAACCGCAGCCAGGCGTAGATCCTTAGCGCTCTTGTGTCTTCGATCAACGCCATCCTCCCGCTCGCCTTCATCCCTCGTCCGCAGCACATCATGGTTGTCGATACGTTTCTTGATGACATTGGCCGTGTTTCGTTTACGGCCCGCACGCGGTGGCTGTGTCAGGATGTTTGAAGCAAACCAGATCAGTTTGCGCCATTCCTCGCTGCTGTCATTATTAATATTATTTTTTATTATTTTATTATTATAACTTCAACATTTATTGAAAAAACACCTCAAGCAGAAAACAAAACTAAAAACAGAAATGTGTTCAAGCATAGAGTGCATTGCTATCGTCTCCGGGGTGTCCTGCAAAAGTTCCTCTAAAAGCAACGGCGTTGAAACGCTGTGTGCAAACAGAAATCGTCTGGAAGAGGTAGACGGATCGCCAGAAACAGCGGCACAACGGCGGCCCAACTCCAATAAAAATTCCCGACCCGCGCTATTGATGGGACCCAATGTTTCAATTGCGATGGGTACAAATTCGTGGGAGACAGGTAGAGAAGAGTGTTTGTTGAACTTTCGATCCGCAGCATGTTCGGCAGCACCTCCGGATACAGTAGATGACATATGTAGATAGGAGACAGCACACGTGTGGATGGCTGTGAAATCCCATTCGATGTATTTTCCTCTGGCCCATGGAACGAGGGTGGCCCCGTCTGGTCTTTTACCGTCCGATCTTATCAGGCCAGGAGGCTCCTTAGAGCTGGGGATGTTCGCCTTCACGAGTGCTCTCCACACCAAGTCGTTGACCGCAAAGTGTCGGGCCGTTCTTCCAGATGATCGTCTGCAGGCCAACCCGTGGTGTCCTCTTGAGTCGGTGGTTTCTCCGCACTGACACTGGTGTGGTGTACACAGGTCCAAACCCAGGCGCAATCCAACAGCCACCCGGATTGCCTCGTTGCTTAGGTCCAAGCCGCAGGCGGTCACAGGAACCGTTGATAACCAGTTCCCCGCATGAGGGGAGGTCACTGCGAATAACCTCGCCATATTGACCGGATCACTGTAGGCGGCTCAAACCGCTGCCTTGTCAGCCTCTATCAGTGGTCCATCCCACACCTTTTGTCTGTTCAGCAGGGACTCTGCACTGCTCGGAAGGGTGTTCTTGCGGAACTCAAGTAGAAAGTCGATGTGGACATCACCCCACTCTTCCTTGTTCAGGATGGTGCTCACGAGTGACTTGGTCGATGCAGCTGATGCCAAATAAGCTGAAGATGCCAGCATCGAGACACGTCTGACTCCGAGTCCACCATCTCTAATTGGGAGTGTGGCTTGTATCCATTGGATGTTGCTGAGGCTGATGTTGAGGATGTTCTCTAGTCCTTTGCGCGTTTGATCGTCCATCTTCTCGAGTAGTGGATGGTCATGGCATGGGGCAGTTCTCAGCAAATAGGTAAGTTTTGCTGCCCCAAAACTTGCTCGCATCAGGATCAAAGCTGCTTGGGCTCGAAGGCAAGCCAGGTCCGTCACTGCCCGTTCTAGTATCTCGCTGTGCCTGAGCAGCGCCCCATCTAAAGCCGCTATTATTATTATTATCATTATCATTATTAATATCATTATCATTATCATTATTAATATTATTATTATTATTATTATTATTATTATTCTTATTATTATTATTATTATTATTATTATTATTATTATTATTATTATTATTATTATTATTATTATTATTATTATTATTATTATTATTATTATTATTATTATTATTATTATTATTATTATTATTATTATTATTATTATTATTATTATTATTATTATTATTATTATTATTATTATTATTATTATTATTATTATTATTATTATTATTATTATTATTATTATTATTATTATAAACCATTTATTTCTTCGAAAACTGACACAATCATGTATAGACTAGTAAAATAATCGTTTTAAACATTAGGTCCTAGGCCTATAGGCATCTTAGTGTCTTGGTTGATAGGTTCTGTCTTGTCCAACACGGACAACGAAATTCCTTTTTGGAGCGCGACTAAAATGCGCTGGAGCAGATGGTTGGACTCTCTCTGGTCACCGGTCGATACAGAAATTCTGCCTCCCAACTCTTTAACGAATTCCAGGGTATCGGAGTGCCAGCGTCCTCCGGTTTCGATGGCCACAGGACCGAAGTGATGCGACTGCGAGTTGGCGGCATATCGTCGCCTGACAATTATCTTGTCGCATGTCCACTTTTGTGAATTCCGAGAAAAACGAGGTCGAAGTTTCGCAACTTTGGACGCCAAAAAATATATATCTAGTGCAATAAAACTTCAAGCAAAGACGTCATATTAAAGCATCGTCATTAATTAAAGGATGTTGCACTCAAATTAAACTGAAACTTAGAATGGGTTCTGGAAATTTCGGAAAATGTTGTATAAAATGGATTAAAATCAATTGCAAGTCATCCTGACGTGAGAAAATTTAAAAAAAATATGAAATAATAAAAGAAAGCAATATACAATCAATTGCGACTGTGTTAGTTTCAATTTTCGCAAGTTTAATACCCTTTTTTAATAAATGAAGGTTTTTATTCTCTGGACATACGACACTATGATACAACGAAGTGGACAGTGTATTAATGTCGTATCTCCTTTTCGTCCAATCAACGACGAGCTTTCTCTGGACATACGACAATGCACTTCTAACCGTGATGCGGTACTGGAGATACGACAAAAATAAAATAGGAGATACGACAAAGTGTATGCTGAAAATGGACATACGACAAGTAGTTTTCGTTGAATATCTTTAAAACGACTTATCGTATTTCCTAACGGTTAACAGTGAAGAAAGATAAACAATTTTTTCCTACAAAAGAAGTCTAAACTCGATTTTGACAAAAATGGACAAGATAATTGTCAGGCGACGGTATTTACTGGTCGTATTTCGAGCTGCTTTCTCCGCTGCTGCACCTGCGTTTTGCGATGTTAGATGTTCATACGAAGCTGCAAATGTGTCCGGCACGGTGACGTCCCAAGCCAGGCAACGACCTCTGGACCAGGGTATTACAGTAACTCAGTCTGGTCTTTTGCCATCGGTTCTGGAAAGACCATGACATGTAGGTTCTTTGATGGCCGGTATTCTGGCTCTCGTGAACGCTCGCGAAATTACGTCATTTATCATAGCATGCCGATGTTATCTTCCAGCACCTTTCAGACAAGATTATTATTATTATTATTATTATTATTATTTTTATTTTATTTTTTTAATTACCCGAGGTATCAATGATCCCTCAGGTGTCAGATATTAATAAGAAATTTAAACTCTAGAGTGGCCATCCATGTCAAGATCAGGAAGAACAAAAGTGCTGTGGAAGGCAACAGCATTAAAACGCTGAATGGTGACAGACAGGCGTTGAAACAGGAGGCATAATAATTATTAAGCATATAATTATTAAGCATAATTATTATTAATGATTAATTATTAAACTGTCATTTATAACGCGCCTAGACAAGAAGAATCTTGCACGAAAGCGCGTAACAGGAATGTCTACTCATAATAATAACTCTTAAACAAATAAGTCTTCAAGTTTTCTTGAAGATAGGTTTTTATACTATTTTGCGATGGAGCTCGAAGTTTAACTGACGACAGACCACTTCTCCACGAGAATAGAAGGATCGAAAGCCTGCTCGAGTAGTTCAATGGTAGCCTATTGTATGTTACTTAGCACTTAGCAGTAAATTGCCTTGCCACGATCAGTTGATGGAAGTGATAGTAATTAACCCTCAGGAGCCGTATGCATTTGATCAGTCATAGGCTAATCCAGGTGTAATGCCTGTACCCGAAACAGCTAATCCGGACGTAGCCCTTGAAATTTGGCCGTATGCATGGAGATTGGAGACAGAATAGCAACAGACATGGTTGATCTGTACATCCTTGCACCCGACGATGCATGACGCTGGAGCTTTCCCCAAAATTTAATAGGTATTAGCTGAGCGCGCATGGGTAAAATATAGTAAAATATATTTATATGTGGTCGTTGCTAGCGTAGCGAAGACAAGCCAGAGGGCAGTAACGACGGCCGCCTCTTGCTCACACTCTCCAGCTCAAGTTGGCCATCTATTGTTCACGATGGTAATAGCCGGCTTACTCACTACCGTACCTCAGAGTTGGAACGACGTTATACCTAGCATAAATCTCAAATCAAATCAAATCAAATCATTTGTTTGGCAACCAAAAACAAGAACAATTCAATTAAAGCATCATAAACACAAAGTTAACAAGTAAAATAAAACATTACTTAAATAACGATGCCAATGGTTTCTATTTGGTTGCACAGGGGACTCGGAAGGGGTCTTACAACCCCGCTAGGTGAGTCCCCTGGGCGACTATACCAAGATGGTGATGGCCAATAGGTTGCCGTACCGTGGTCCTAACATAAAGTATAAGTGAAGAAAAAACTAATTTAAGAAAACAAACAGCAAACACCTTAACTAACTTAACTAATAGCACAGATACACATTCGATGATCATATAGGGCCTCCAGTAGTTCTAGTCGAAGTTAAAGGCACAGAGGTCACTGGATGGTCGGGATGCTGCATGGGTAGCAAGGATTTAGATCTAAGTTATTCAGAGTAAGAGAAGTGTAATGATATCCTTGGTCCCAACCATTTTTTCTTATCCTGCTATATACAGGGTGGTCCAAAATAAACTGCACAATGATAAATTGATAGTACTTTATTCAGACCAATTCAAATATAACCGTGAAAATTCACAAAAACACAGCAATTATTTTTACTGTAACATTACATGGATGTATTTCGTTACATAAAATGTTCAATGTGTCCTCCTTGCTGCTCGACCACGCATTGAAGCCAACGACGCCATTGATCAATTGCGCGGTCAATGAAACGCAATCGCTGTTCAACTGCTGTCCAACTTTGCGCCTGTACTGGTTAAGTCCGAGATCTTTCTTTACAATACGTTTACCAGTTGAACGTGAAATTCCGGTTTCACGTGCGATCTCCCGTGGGCTCTTATGGCTTAGCGGTTTGTCTTCCTGGCTACAGATAAGGTCGCTTACCAACTTGATATTTGCATCTGTTCGAGCTGATTTCGGACGTCCGCAACCCGGCTTCCTAGCTGTGGTACCTTCGGTATCAATTTTTTTAATGAGGATAGTACGACGTTTCCATGTCTTATTTGGAAATTCTTTCATCATACGCAAGAAAAATGGCATTAAACATTGAATTGTTATACATTATATCAAGAAAACTGTCACTGTGCAGTTTATTTTGGACCACCCTGTATATTGTTGATTTGTAATTATACATGTTAAGTTAGGGAGAGGCCTTAGTTAATGATTAGCTAATAATTCGAGCGAGAATTATTACATTGTTCTGTTTAATTAATCAACCAGTGCTATAACCAGTGCTTAGGGGCAAAATATATTAAGTCAGGGGAAACATTGCGGAATATAACAACGATCAGCGATGCCATTAGTTGCATATGAAGAGCTATGGATCAGGGTCGTCTGCTGCGCATGCGCACGAGAGTGTGCTTGATCTGAAGAGGGACGAAGAGGAATGGCCGTCTAAAGAGGATTGTTGGTTGTTGATTGGCGACGAGTTTTCGCTAGATGTTGTCGGACGGTTTCGTGACATTTATTTGATCGGATATTAAAGCAACGGAGCCGGTAGTTTAGTGTCCTAAAGTATGGACAAGAAATCTGGAAGCTCGTAAAACGTGAGAGATTGTAATAGCGTATTACTAACAAGTAATTGACGTTGAAATTCAACCTTCATTGGATTTCGTGGAACTCTAGTATTACTTCGCACGACATTGAGAAGTGACAAGTAAACTATAAAAGTTAAATCGAACGGTAATTGGACGATAAATTCGAGGATGAACAATTAATGTTCAATTCGCAGACCGCTACATCGAGGAATAACTACCTACGAGCAGAAAGACACGGTGAAGAGTATCGACGATGAAACTGGAAGGAGTCATCTACAACCATTGGTAACGGCGCCTGGAGAAACGACGAGAAGCATTGGCCGTTTCGAACTACAGTTACAGCCAAGCACTTTCAACGTGGGAGGGTAGATATGAGAATTATATTCCTCAAAATTGTTTTATTCAGCGCTGGTTTAAGTAAATAAGTTGTCCTGTATTTAAACTGACATTTCCACCCCTAGACATAGAATTCATTTGCTATTATATGTTGACATATTAATATTCATGATTCAAATATTATTTTTTATATAAAACATTGTCTTGTTGATTGGCTGACATTTAGGGCTATGACCCACATTGCGACAAATTACCAGATATTATGCAAATTGGTAACCTGATTTCAGATTCGAAATCTGGGAATAGTTTCCACTAACTAGCGAGCCATAGTGTGGTATCTATTCCCGTTACAAGAAGATATCTAAAAGTTTGACGATTTGTTCACTCTGTAATGAGAATCAATAATAGTCATAATGCACCAAAATAAATTATTGTTTATTGTCGAGAATCAGGGCACGCAGTTTTAACTAAAAGATACGAAGGCTAGGCAGCAGTCTGATCTTATTCCATGTTTGAGCCCCACTGTATTTAACAGAGAAGCGTCGGATATTGGTGCGGGCGTGAGGCCAATGGTAAGAGTCAGCGTGTCTAGTATGATATGAGTGCACCTCAGTAGTATGGAGGAAGAAATTCTTAAACACAGAAGGTAATAGGTCATGAAAATATCTAAACATAAATTCGCCTAACTGCACCTGCCTAATTTGATAAACATTTAGAAGGCTATATTCCCGGAATTTAGATTGAGTCGTGGTCCCACAGGGAAAATTTCCTATATATCTAATAGCTCGCTTTTGGAGCTTCATTAGATTCAGAAGACTAGATTTATAGGTGGAGGCTCATATTATGTTACAGTATGTGAAATATGGGTAAATGAGTGAATAATACAAGGTGAGACGAATTTGAGGAGGTACTAACTGGGAGGTACGGGACAATATTCCAAGGTTTTTAGCAATTTTATTAGATATAATTTGTATGTGGTCTTTCCAGGTTAGGTGCTGATCTATATATACTCCTAGGAATTTGGTTGATATTACCTCAGTGAGTGGAACCCCATCAATGCACACCCCCAGGTTTCCCGCATGACAACTCTTTCTATGTGATTTAAAGATGATATAATTGGTTTTATCAAGATTTAATGACAGTTTATTTGCTTGGAACCATTCGGCTACATTTTTCAATTCAAAGTTAACGTCATTAAATAGGGTTTCAAGAGATAAGTTGGAGTAAAATACATTGGTGTCATCAGCGAAGAGTATAAAGTACAATAAAGGAGATGCATTTGGGAGATCATTCACATAAATAAGAAATAATAAGGGACCGAGAATAGACCCCTGGGGAACTCCAAAGTTAATTTGCCGTAAATTAGATAGAGCACCATTGCAGGAAACCAACTGGGATCGATTAGTAAAATAACTTGAAAACCAATTTAACTGGGTACCCCGGATTCCATAAGTGCTTAATTTCTTTAATAGGATATCATGATTAACAGTATCGAAGTGTAACGCTCGTAGGCCCACCTTTCTCCCGATCGGGGCGCTACTCCCGATCGTTGCCGTGGAGAGGTGGCCATACTTTCTAATAGGTGCGTTGGACCTGGGGCAAATGAACCGGTCAGACCAAATTCCTTTGGTCTCGCTCCCGTGTTCGAGTTCAAATCCCTTCGGAGGGAAAAAGTGTCATATTGGAGCGAGGTGTTCGAGGGCCTAGGCGCGGTCACTGGTCGGTTGACAACCTCCGGACCGTAGTCCGGAATATTTGGGTCCGTTGGTGCAACTATTGTGAGCGTATTAATATTTGTTTCTTCCATTCTTTCCACCCGTTCCACCAAATTCCTCTGTTCTCTCTGAACTCTCAAGTCCTCCTCAGCCTCCTCTTCCAGTCGTCCAGTAAGTTCAGTCCGTCTATTCAGAATAACAAGGACGTATCGTAAATTTCGAAAGTGGTGGGAATTTGCATTTTTATGTTTAGACAGAAATATCAATTCACAGTAATAACTGCTTTTCAATTTTTTTTACGATAAGATGCTAACATTGAACTTAAACAAACACCAATAGTCGTTATTGTCTTAGACATCATTTTTAATTTAAAAAAATATTTTTATAAGATACGTCTTTGTTATACTCATTATTATACTCATGACAACTAGCAGATCACGGAAAAACAAGGACGTATTTCAGGTATTTATGTCACAAACGACCTGGAAGAAACATTAGAAAGAGTATCTACCACCATACTCTCTTAATTTAAGGTATGCATTAACATTTTCAATTAAATTATTCGATTTAACCTTTATTATCCCAGACACAGAAATAGTCATTCTATCACTTCTGAACTTTGTTATTATACAGTTTACCATCTAGATAGAGGCAATTAGTTAAAAAAATAATTTATTTTCTGTTCATATAAAAATTATATATATGTTCCCAAAGTGGAACGTTGGGTCACTTTGACTAGTATAGGCATCAAGCATTAGTAAAAGTATTTAACTTTTTCCAAATGATGCATATATACAATTTTTTAAAAGGTGTGAATCACAAAGGTTAATACCCCACCTCAACCCCAAATTTTACACACCCCACTCTAAAAATTTCACACCGCCCCACCCTTCCACCCCACCAAACCCCATGAAATGCTCACATACGAAATTTATGAAAAATAATGTTTCAATTTGTTTTCATACCGGTCCCACCGAACCACTACGCTGACCGTATCCCACAAAGTCCAACAACAATCCCCCACCCCATCCACCCAACCCAACCCTAATCCACCTTCCCCAAATTTGCCCCCACATAGTCCCACATGTCTGGAGTAATTTTTGGTTTCTCGGTCAAACCTCCTCTTCACTTCGAACGCACACGGCCCACTTCAACCACATACTCCAACCGTCCATCTTTAACCCACCTCCACCCTACTCCGGCCCACTCCACCCTATTCCCACCCTCCACTCCGACCCACCTCTTAAAATGCGCAACATAGGAAATTCATGAAACACAATTTTTTACTTTTTTTCACCTTCCTTCCCACTTTGACCCCATCCAGCACACTACAACCCCATACCACAACCGTTCGACCCCAACCACCTCCACTCTAATTCAGGCCTACCCACCCCATCTCCCACCCCTCAATGACTCCACTCCGCGAAAGGCTCAACACATGAAATTCATAGCAAAAAAAATGTTTCACTTGGTTTTCACCTTTGGTCTCACCGCACCGCACCATACCATCCCACAATCCTCACCCCACCCCGCCATGATACCCTGTCCCCACACAACCCACCCTGCAGGAAAACGGAGTAATTATATAGGCTAATCAGAATTTAAATAAAGCCTACGTTGAAAACATCATGCTGCAGAAGGCCTAACGCAACTTTTCAAGCTCCTCAAATCCCGAAACAAACCAGTACTATATAATAAAATAATAAAAAAAATAGGCCTAAAATAATAATAATGGATCAAATAATAATAATACTATTAATAAAAATAATATTCATGTTCATATTAGAATGAAAACTACAATCAACGTAAATTTTGTAGCGAGCAGGACAAATTTCAATAGAACGTAAAAGTATTGTTTCAACTAGTGAGAGTGACCCAACGTTCCCAAAGTGGAACATATCTAAAATCAGCTGCGTTGCTCACTCGTAGAGCACTACTATTAAAAAAATTGACCATAACCAGACAGAATAGACACAGTTCAATCCAAATGTACAATAAAAGTAATTAATTATCATGCATTTGCTCAAAAAATAATTTTCAATATTTTTTTGCAAAAACCTCATTTTTTGCCAAATTTGCATCAAAATAACTATTTTATTAACAGCAACATACTTGAAACAAAAGTTAAAAAAACACGCACCCATCATTGGCCAAGTAAATGAATATCAATAAGATGACTTACAGTAGGTTTTACCGTCTCTGCAAATTTTTTAATAATATGTTCCACTTTGGGAACGTTGGGTCAATAAAGGTTAATATTTTTACTTGCAATTAAATGTCAATTTTAATGTTTTTAACGCTTCATATAACTAATACACTGAAAAACCAGGACACTACAATTTAATTCATAAAATGCACTAAACCTAACACTAAACTCTATATCACAATATTTTCATCATCTAAACCAACCCTATCACTAAACCTAACCTTCAATGATACACATTACACTTAGGCCTACTGGAATAAGACAGGTTCTTGTTCGGGATTGGTTGGGGATAGGTTTGTGTCCGTGCAATTGTGCCTTTGCACCTTATCAGACACCCTACCATAAATACCACACGGATATTAATACTGACAAAATTACATCGCATTTTTGAAGGCCGAACTTCATTCGGCCAACCACATATATTTTCTACATGAAATTTTAATGCTAAGTTTGCTATTAGACTTCGCAAAATTAGCATTGGACTAAGGGTAACAGAAGTTAGCCGCATCATTCATTAATAATGTCTTGTAATATCGCTCGCTTTGTAACAATAAAAAAATCCGTCTTACCATTATTCGAATCATCCTTATCATCACTGCCCCATATTTCATCCAAAATAGCTGTTACATTCCTTATTTTTCGTCTGGGACGATCCATTATTTACCACGCAAAATAACAATTTCGAGAAAATAATTAATGTTGAGACGCTTATCGCAGTCAGTCGCGCGACGTTGTGATACGGCCTTGTTATCCGCAGAATTGAGATACGTCCTTGTTATTCCAAGCATGTGAGCATAATGGGAGATACGTCCTTGTAACTCATGCTGTAATTTTACACACATGACTTGGAGATACGTCCTTGTTATACGAAATGGTAGGTATAATTTAGTAGAACGTTGTAAGGCAATAAAACCTTTTTCGTAGGTTTACATGAGATACGTCCTTGTTATTCTGAATAGACGAGTCAATGTCTGTCTCATTCCCAGCACCTCCGACTGTAACTCTTTCCTGTCCCTTTTCGTATCGGTCATGTCCTCGACCAATTCCAACAATTGGGTTCGTATCTCTTTCGTATCTTGCCTCATTCCTTGCAATGCGTCATTCATTTTATTAAGATGAGCAAACATTTGGGCATAAAGGGGTTCGAGGACTACTTCAGGGGAAGAATTCCTTCCTTCTCCCTCTTCTTCAGAATTCGAATCTCCCTCATTTAAGGTTACTTGAGGAGAAGAAGAAGCCATATGCGTTGTGATAATGTAATCAATAATGCCGTTATGCAATTAATACAATTAAATTATCAACAGTAATTCACTTTAAGGTGAACAACAAAGCTATATAGGAGAGTTCAAGTAATATAAACTAATTAGTCTCGAACAATTCACTTTCATGAAGTCAGAGCTAACTAAGGAAGTTTTCGTAAAGCAACCAAACTATCAAGAATCATTCATACAATATAAACGAAATTCTCAAGACATTAGGCTTTGCGGAACAAAAATGCATTGAGTAACTAGCTTTAGTACTTAAATAAGCAGAGGCGCACAATTAAATATTCCTTTTACACAAATAAATGAAAGTTTCTAATTACTACCCCGGTCAGCAGAAGTGGGCGTATCCCGGCAATTCTTCACACGAAACAGGCAGAAATGACCAGTCGTCTTCATTCGAACAGTCGTCGCAGATAAAGGCCTATCGTTCCTCTTCTCGCAACGTCATATTTCAAGACAGCAACGCACTTATTTCACTTGCAACTATCGAAATACTTAAACTACGCAGCTCAGTCAAGACGGGTTCCTTCTTCCTCCGTTCCAAAGGTAAGCACACCTGACGTCTTTCTCCTTCCTCGGTCTCCAGGTAAAAAGCTCGTGACGACCTCTTTCCTCTCCGGTCTTCAGGTAAAAGCCCTTAACCAACGGAAGTCCTAGCTTATATACCCTATGCGCCCTCTAGCGAACGTCTGCGTACTAGCAAGCGGGAAAAACTAGCAGCTGCCCAATTATCTACCACAGAGAAAGCGAACCCATCCCTTAGTCCGTGTAACGAAGTTATAGTTCGTTACAGAAGGCCTTTGCCAGGTCGAAAAAAATACCTATTGCATACTGCCTATTTTCAATTGCATTGGAAATTTTGTCTTGCATACTCATCAAGGGCATATAGGTAGAGTGTCCGGATTGGTATCCATGTTGCAAAGGGAAGAGGACATTTCCTTTAGAAAAAATTTTTCAAGACGTTCAAACATGGCTTTTTCAATTTTTTAGAAAATGGAAGTACTGAAATAGGTCTGTAATTTGTTACATCGTCTTTAACCCCCTTTTTATAAACTGGAACCACTTTCGCAATTTGTAATGATTGTGGAAAACCCCACTGTTAAAGAACAGTTTATTATATCTGGTAATAGGTGAGCAATAGAGGGTAGGGTTAGAAGTGCAATGCTTGGATCAATGTCATCAACTCCTCTGCCGTGTGAACAGTTTATGGAGTGCCCAAGTCGGATAATTTCCTCTGGGGAGGTTTCACTAAGTCCGAATGATTCGAAAAGTGACGAAGGGATGAATTTTTCAAAGGAAGTCGTGGCAGTGGGAAGTTTAGCTGCAAGTGACTGGGCTATCTCCGTGAAATAAGTATTAAATTTGTTTGCTACAGACCCGGGATCAGAAACCTTCACCCCGTCGACTGTTAAGGATAAGGCATTGTTATTTACAATATCGTTAGTCCCCATAAGAGTACGCAAGAGGTTCCAGGTTTTCTTCAAGTTGTTGCTATATTTACAAAATTCTGAAGCATAATAAATTTTTTCGGCCTGAATTCTCAATGATTTAGTTTTGTTTCTGCATACGGAATTAAACTACTACTCCCACACAAGCCAGCTTTAACCTTTATCATCCCAGATACTGAAATTGTCCTTCTAATTCTGTCACGTCTAAATTTCGTTATGTTATAGTTTACCATCTAGAATTCTAGATAGAGGCAATTACCAAAACCCATAAAATGCTCACATATGAAATTTATGAAAAATATGGTTTCAATTTGTTTTCATACCAGTCCCCCCGAACCACTACGCCGACCGTAACCCACAAAAGTCCCACAAAAGTTTCCCATCCACCCCACCCCCACTGAACCATACTCCACCCTCCCCAAATTTGCCCCCGCACAGTCCCATCTGTCTGGAGTAATTTTTACTTTCTCGGTCAAATCTCCTCTTCACTTCGAACGCACCCGGTCCACTTCAACCATATACTCCAACCGCCCAACCCTAACCCACCTCCACCCACCTCCACTCGACTCCACTCCATTCTCACCCCTCCACTCCGACCCACCTCTTAAAATGCTCAACATATGAAATACATGAAAAGACATTTGTTTACTTTCACCCTTCCTTCCCACTTTGACCTCCACCCGGCACACTACAGCCCCACACCCAACCGTCCGACCCCACCCACCTTCACCCTAACTCAGGCCTACCCACCCCAGCTCCCACCCCTCCATGCCCCACTCCGCGAAATGCTCAAGACATGAAATTCATAGCAAAACTAATGTTTCACTTGGTTTTCACCTTTGGTCGCACCGCACCGCACTCTACCCCGGCTCCATCCCACAATCCACACCCCCATCTTGCCATAGCCTGTCCCCACACAACCCACCCTGCGAAAAAACGGAATAATTATATAGGCTAATCAGAATTCAAATATACGTTGAAAACATCATGCTGCAGAAAGCTTAAAGGCCAAGCTCGACATTCCTGATTCTACGCCATCTCATGGTAGGTATCTGAAGCCTTTGTTAGTGGAAATGCTAACCCACAGCTCATCAATGCTCAGCTGCTGAACTGCTCCCATGGCCAACACCAACACGTCTGAGTCAACTGTGCAGTATCATCACTTTACGATAACCATGTTTGGTGGCATCAGAGACATCCATAGAGAAAAAGTATTGTATTAGCTTCCTCCTGAGTAAACGAGCAAGTCCATTTCTGTCTCCTTGCCGAGTACAGATCACATCCTTGTGGTAAGTGGCTATGATCTGTCTTCCTGTTTCTATTTATAGTTTTGCTATTTGCAGACTCAAGAAAGAAAACAACTATGACTTGCTTTCGTCGTTCCTCAGGAATTCCTGCCAGTTTCTGGGTAGAGCATTAGAAGATTCGACGCGCCTACGACTTCCCTTACCCCTCACACTGGTTGTGTATGTCTTCGAGCTGCCATCTACATATTCATTCCATATAACATCTACCCTAGGCACAATGCCATGCTCTAGCTGTCTTGTGATGCAGGATGCAGGGCAACAAAATATAGGAGGTATATTCTGAAAAGGTGCATACACTGCCAGGCTTCAGTATGTTGACTATGATGGTTCCATCCAGTATAAGAGCATCAACAATTGGAAGACCCAGTGAATGGCCTGGTTGGATATCTGACGTGTACTTATTTGTTGAAGTAGGAATCATTTCTTCTAGGCAGCTCACAATGTCCGACTCAGTTCCTAGTCGTAATTAGCCCATAACTCGAGAGTGATGGTGGGCATGCCTAGTTCTCGTGCGCAAAAATGTGTCCAGGTCTCCTTCTCGTGTCTGACAGGAAATGTACAACTTGGAGATTAGTGACATATTTTCGTCAGGTGCTGGACTTGTGCTGGACTTGTGCTGGACTTGTGCTAAGATCCAGTGTGTACACTTATACACCGTGACTCAAAAAAGTAAGCCAAATTTTGTTTTTTATATATCTCTAAAGCCCGATAACATATCACGCTAAACTTTTCCAAATATTTAGAGAATTGGACCAAGAATATGATTCCAAAATTTCATGAGATAAAGTTGAGCGGATAAAAAATTATGAATATTTAAACTTCATATACCGAAATTGCATTTTACAAGCAATTTCCTGTCAGATTCAATAAAATGTTTCCTTATTATCTCTAATGCCTGATGATTAATCATTCTAAAATTTTCCAGATATGTAGAGAATTGAACTAACAATATGACCGTGACAGTATGGTTTGATTATTTAATTAAAAAACATGCTCAAAAGTCCTCCTCCTGCTTGCACGCAAGCCTGAAGGCGCTGGCGCCATGCATTAGGCAACAGCATCGTCGAATATCCTCTGGTTCAGGCCATACCACACTTCCAACAAGCGTTGCTTCAGATCGTTTATGCCATGGATTGTTGTCTGATAGACCCGGTCTTGCATCATGCACGCTCCACACTTTACAGTCGACAGAAATCAAATCTTGGCTGTTCGGAGGCCATAATGTGGGAGAAATGAAGTCTGGCGTCAGCATTTCGATAGTTTCCTTGGCTCTGTAGGCTGGCGCTGTTCCGTTGAAAAAAGAAAACAGCCTTCCGGGGGCTACATATTTCTGATAACAGGTGGAAGATGTTGTTACAGTAGAACGTTGCGATAATATACTCCCTAATTTTACTCTAAGATCACTGAAGACCTAAATTGGCAACTATCAAGCATCGAAACCGCAACGAACACCATAACAGACTTGCAGAAAACTGAAATTTCTGGAGATTAAGCTTAAATATTCATATATTTCTATCCGTTCAAATTCATGACACGATATTTTGGATACCTATTCTTGGTTCAATTCTCTAAATATCTGGAAACTTTTAGTATGATTAATTATCAGGCATTGGAGATATAAGAATAACAGTTTAGCTTACTTTTTATTGAATCTGACAGAAAATTGCTTGTAAACTGCAATTTCGGTATATGAAGTTTAAATATTCATAACTTTTTATCCGTTCAACTTTATCTCATGAAATTTTGGAATAATATTCTTGGTCTAATTCTCTAAATATTTGGAAAATTGTAGCGTGATATGTTATCGGGCTTTAGAGATATATGAAAAACAATTTGGCTTACTTTTTTTGAGTCACGGTGTAGATAATATTTATACTAATTTTTGGCAGGAAGTTGTTTGCCCTCTAATTTTAATAAATGATATATCTGATCACTTACCAATTATGATATGGTTTGGAAATGGAATACCCTCCAGATGTGTAAAAATTAATGCTAAGCTTAGAGTAGCCTAATTATTGATAAACTGATGACTCAATTTGCTGAATCCCTAAATGAGGCCGATTGGAGCCCAGTTAAAGATGCAATTGCCAACAGTAATTGTAATTGTAATTGAACATTTTTATAGCGCCGCTCACAGAGTCAGTGACGACTCTACTCAGAGGCGCTCTCTGCACTAACTAGCCGAAATGATGTTAAGTTAACAGTCATAGCGAGCAAAAAATAACAACAAGTTGCAAAACAAAACACAGTTAGCTGAAAGAGTCACCGGTGGCAAGCCCTCGCAAACACGTAGAGTTGACCATCAGATTCCCGTAGAGCTGGTAGATGGCGTGGTTGATCAGAGTCTCTGGTAGGTGGTAGATGACTCCCGTCCGGTTAATCGTTGAAGCTCCAGCAAGGATGCGCGTAGTAGAAGGCATTCGTCGCTTGTCGGTCGGTAGTTGGAAGCGCCGCCGTTGACAGCTGCAGTCGAGGTCAGTCCATGCTCTGACCCGCGTGAGCCGTCCTCCGGCGATGTAAATACCGGCTTGCAGCGGCGTACACGCACGGCGTATGGTACGACTCGGCTGTGCTGTCTGTGCATCATAGGGATGGTCGCTGATGCACTAACGTGGCCAACGCGACTTACAACAAAAACCCCACGCTTGCATATGACATATTTATTTCTATATATAGAAAATACTACGATGAAACGTTCTATCGGGCAGGTAATCCAAAGAATCATAAAGATGGCCCACAAAAGCCATGGATGACATAAGGACTACTAAAGTCGTGTAAGAAAAAGGATAAGCTGTATTTAAAATACTTAAAGTCGCCCACAAGTGAGAATAAGGATAAATATAAGCAATACCGGAATAAGTTTAAACAGACTAGGATTAATGCGGAAAGATTATACTATTCGGAGGAGTTTCTCAAGTATACGCAGAACCTTAAAAAAACTTGGGATGTCAAAAAGTCACTGATCAATGGGCAACCCAAGGCCACTCTTGTAGACTATCTAAACATAAATGGGCTTACAGTTGATGATTCTAAAAAGATTGCACATGCATTGAACGGCTACTTTGCAGGGGTTGGCCAGACACTTGCTGGTAAAATACCTGCAGGAGAAAAGACTGTTAAGAAATTTTTAAATCCCCCACTTCTGGGATCTTTTGCAGTCACCTTGACTAACCCATGTGAAATTGTTGCTATTGTCAAATCTATGAAATTTACTCGAAGCATGGGTTGAGACGAGATTGACCCACTAGTAGCTAAAAATTCTATTGAATCTATTGCTGATATATTATCGAATATTATCAACTGTTCTTTCATGACGGGTATTGTTCCACCAGCCCTAAAGGTTGCAAAAATAAACACCAATATTTAAACAGGGTGATAAGCAGGAAATGTCCAATTATAGACCGATATCGATACTACCATACTTTGGTAAAATTTTAGAAAAAGTCATGTGCCAGAGACTTAGCGACTACATAAATAAAATGAATATATTGTATCCCCTACAGCATGGATTTCGTCCAGGTCATTCAACTGATATGTCCCTAATTAATATGCAGGATCTTATATCCAAGGCAATAGACACGAACAAATATTCTATCGGCATATTTCTGGACCTTGCAAAAGCCTTTGACACGGTTGACCACAATGTCTTACTGAGTAAGCTTGAAAATTATGGTGTAAGGGGAATAACCCTCTTATGGTTTAAAAGTTATCTGGAACATAGGTATCAGCAGGTGATGTGTAATGGGACGTTATCTTCTCGGAAACCTGTAAGAGTTGGGGTCCCACAAGGCTCCAACCTTGGCCCTCTGTTGTTTTTATTGTACATAAATGACCTACCTAATGTATCTACTATGATCAAATTTATTTTATTTGCAGACGACACGAATGTTTTCTGCTCTCACGAGTCCTTGGCCACGTTAGTGGAAATAATAAACTCAGAACTGGCCAAATTAGCATGCTGGTTCAGGACTAATAGACTTTCTCTCAATGTAAAGAAATCATGTTTTATTGTATTTCGTTCACCAAATAAGAGTCTTCAAGGTCATCAGATAGACTTGTCAGTTGATGGGGTTTCTCTTGTACAAACTCGTTCTGTAAAGTTTCTAGGAGTCTATGTAGACGAGTGCTTAACATGGACAGAACACATTATTATAATTGCCGATAAAGTTGCAAGGAATCTTGGAATCCTGGGAAGAATATCACACCTACTCCCAGTACACATCCGTAAAAACTTATACTATACGTTAATTAATCCATATTTTGATTATGGTAATATTGTCTGGGCTGCCAACTGTTCGACGAGGTTAAAATGCCTTGTGCTCTTACAAAAAAGAGCGATTAGAGTTATAGCTGGTGATCATAGATGTGCACACACAGCGGATAGATTTGAAGAGTATAATATTATGAAATTTGAAAGCAAGAATTACTATATGGTGGGCAATTTTATGTATAAGTTTGTAAAGGGTATGCTACCCGAAGTTTTCTCAAACTCTTTTACCAGAATTGTTGATGTGCATGACCATAACACAAGAGTGAGCAAGGGTCTGAGTGTGTCTTATGCACGTACAAATTATCGTAGATTCTCAATATATTGCAGTGGACCAAAAATTTGGAATGCAATACCCATAAGTATTCAGTCTTTACCTACATACTCGCAATTCAAGAAGCGCTGGAGAGACCATCTTAATCTAAGGGAACGTGATTGAATGCATCTAGCTTGTTTTTTTATTTGTCGGTCTCTCATAAGATTGCATGTTGTTCTATTAAATGTCGAGTTATCATCATCTTCAGTATTAACAGCATAGTTGCTATGTTCTGTTTCTGTACAACCAACATTAAGCTGAGCTATAGTGTGGGCCCTTCCCAGCGGGGCTAGTGCCTCTTCTGGGTCTTCCCCTTTCCTGGTTGATACAATGAAATGTGCTTCTGATAATTTTCTTTTCAAATGTGTTATATTAATATGTTTGTCAGACAGTATGAACATTGAACACGTTGTCTAGTTAAGTTGCACTATGTTCAGGTTGTGTTTGATATGCTCCAAGGAAATAAATAAATAAATGACCCCAATCTGTATGTGCGGAGGACGAGGACACGCTTCGGGGAGCGTGCTTTTTCAACTGCTGGCACCCGCTGCTGGAACAGTCTGCCTACCTCTGTTCGTTCGGCCAATTCAGTTGAGGTTTTCAAATCTCGACTGAAGACATATAATGTTTTCTAAGGCATACTTTAGACTAAATGCGCTTGTGTTTTGTAGAGGCGCCTTTGTTACGGCATAATTATGCTGTGTTACGGCGCCATAGAAATTGTCGTCATTATTATTATTATTACTATTATTATTATTATACTAGCTGGGGCACCCGGAGTTGCCCGGGAAATTTAGGATTCGACCCGCCCCGGCCACAACCCTACCCCACTCCCACCTCCAACTCCACCCCAAACCCAACCCCCACCTTTCCACCAAATCCCCTAAACTTCCCACCCCATCCCAACCCACCCCCTCACTCCACCACCCCGACCAAAGCCCGCCCCCCACCTCCACCCAAACTCCACCCAACAACGCTCCTTTCTCTCAAACCCCACCCCGAACACCACCTTTCCATCTCCAACCCAACACCCACCCCAAGCCCGCCCTCTACCTTACTCCACACTCCCTCCTCCCACCCACTACCCCAACCCACCCCATCCCCGCCCCTCCCCCACACACCCCACAACGCTCCGACCTCGACCAGTAAGCCACAGGTCAAATTTTGGTTTTAGGGGGAAAAATCCATCCCACCCCACCCCCACCCCCACCCCAAACCCGCCACCTACCCCACCTGCCCGACAACACCCCACTGCACTCCGACCTCTCGACCGGTACACCACCCGTTAAATTTGGGTTTTCGGAAAAAATTTCCACCACCACCCTCCCCACTCTCACACTCCCTCTCGCCCACCCACCCCACGACACGCCGCCACTAACTTTGACCTCCACCGGAACGGTACGCGTAAATCTTCATCAGCTGCTCTCGCCATTTATATAATGACCATGCAAGCGTTTAAGAAGGTGTTTAATAAACTGCCGTTTTAGGGTTTTCGCCTCCCTCCCCATCCAAACTCCCATGGTGGTAGAG
The DNA here is from genome assembly GCA_945859605.1 of Lumbricus rubellus. Classification (NCBI taxonomy): domain Eukaryota; kingdom Metazoa; phylum Annelida; class Clitellata; order Crassiclitellata; family Lumbricidae; genus Lumbricus; species Lumbricus rubellus. Next base: position 44,675,422 of record OX243814.1, read on the forward strand.
ATTAGCCAACCGCTGAACCGGGTGGTTCAGAAGGCCCTCTATCTAGGTAAAAATTTAAGATCAATAACTGGGGTTTTTTGAAAATCGCCAACCCCTCGACTTTGCGTCTCCTGTCGAGACCTACACAGAAGTGAAGGTTTGGAGTGAAAAGCTCAAAAACTGTGTAAATGCATCCCGGTCAAACAGACAGACAGACAGGCAGACAGACAGACAGACAGACAGACAGACAGACAGACAGACAGACAGACAGACAGAATCTTCTCTTTATTTATATAGTTTATTATATATGTCAAATGTCGTTTTGCTCGTGACTTGTACCGTACAGTTCGATGACTGAAAAGAGGGAAACTATTTCTTTTTATTGGATCGTTGACAAATCGCGATTGATTAATAAGACGTTCCTTGACAAATGTTTCGAACTGCTCTTGTCCAGTTTTCTCGATGTTGCACATGGTGTTCATGACTGCTCGATAGGAAAGATCTATGGTATCCAGGACAAGTAGGGAATTGCTGCGATGGCAGAGATATTGAAAAATCCGAATTTTGGTCGGCCATTTCGGAAAATGGCCACTATTGAAGCCGTGGGAAACATTTTAAATGGCTCTGTTGGTATCGTCGCCCATAACTATGTATGTTTAGACACGAAGATGACGTTTCTAAGAGTACTGGAAGCTGAGATATTGAAAATTTCGTAATTTGTTTGGCCATTTTGGAAAATGGCCGACATTGAAACTACGGGGAACATTTGCAATGGCTCTGTTGGACATCGCGTCTATAACCATGTATGTTTAGACACCAAGATTACTTTTCTAGGTGTACTGGAAGCAGATATATAGAAAATTCGGTATTTTGGTCGGCCATTTTGGAAAATGGCCGACATTGATACCGTTGGGAACATTTGCAATGGCTCTGTTGGAATCCCCGTCCCTAACTATGTATGTTTAGACACCAAGATGACGATTCTAATTGTACTGAAAGCTGAGATAATTTAAAATCTGTAAACCGAGGGCCATTTTGAAAAATGGCTGCCATTGGGGCCAGGGGTCAAATATGCGATGGCCCTATAGCCAAATCTTTTTCTTAAGGCATGTTCATAGATTGTACCAAATATTATGCTTGTGTCGAAAAGTGAACATTTTTTAACCAGGCCGCTGTACTAGCAGCCCGATATTCTATGAAAAATGCATGAAAAACTATCATATTTTGAACCCCATTTGGGGGGTTGACCCTATGGTTGTATTTTGTCGGATTTTGGATATGTTATTCAGCAGCAAATTCTGAGCAGGAAACCGTTTAACAACCTTGGGTGACAATTTTGCCCAGGTCAAACTGTAAATTGCCTGGAAATACACCGTAATCAGCTTGACAATGTGTTACCACGCTCGCCGTAAAGCGCCCCCTGCAGTGGTTACTTGAGTGGCTGCCCTGGTTATGCCCAAGCTGCAAGCAATGCCTGGCGCCGCCACTGTTAGAGTAGAGACATATTACGTACAAAGGCGTACATGAGTTGTGCGTCTACGTGGGCGCGGTTGAATGAACCAGATTTGATAGCTTAGCTATAGTATAATCTCGCCCTGTGGTGAATTTGAAACAATACCATGGCATTTCGCTTTGTAGGCATACTGCCCTCTGTTAAAACTTGATAAAAGAAATAAAGTGCGTCGATACAAGGATGGAATCGTTAAACCGTCGTGTCGATTTGCCGAGGCCGAACAAAGATCAGAGTGTACACTACCACCTACATCTACAAAATGCCGGAATTAGTGAGCCTAATGTGCCATACCCGGGGCCACCCTCCGATACATTGGTCTCCAACTTCAACGCTATGGCAATTGATGCTAAAGACTCGGAACACGGCGCCAGTGCAATTGTTTTGCGAGACCATATGGCACGAACTGAAAAACTCGACTTATCAAACGACGTTGACTACAACGCCAGGGCAAGTAATCTTGTCATTTTCGAATTGTTGTTCTATGCACACACGCTCTGTCATAAAGTCAACAACTATTTTTGCTGTGTAGACTAGCCCAGAGGCGGACCCAGGATTTCTGGTTGGGGGGGGGCGTAAATACTACCCGTAAATCCCGTATATATATATATATAAATATATATATATGAAATTAGATCACGCAAAACTATAATGATCCTTTTTATAGAAAATGTTATGGAACTATAAAAAATATATAGTTTATCATATAATACCACTGGTCTCCACTGAAGGTTAACAGTGAAACGATTATAAATCAGTTATCGGTTTTGATCATGCAACCCTTGATCCAAAAAGGAAATAATTAAGTGTCACATGCCAGTGGATTAAGCAGTGCCATTCTCCTTGGATGCTTTCTGGCGTAGGCATTGACAATGTCATCAATGTCTATTGTCTAACTTGATGTCATCGTGGACAAACAATAAAATGAGTGCATCAAATCTGTTCTCGTTCATTGTACTTCGGGAACACGACTTCACAACTCGCAGACTAGAATTTGCTCGTTCAACACTGCAAGCCGTGACAGAAGTGAGCAGCAAAATGTGAACTATTGTGGTAATATTTGGATACATAATACGACATGCAGGAGCGGCTGTCAGCGAGGGTGTCCGACAGGGTGCTTGGTGTGCTGTCATAGTTTATCCACATCTGCTGCCAAAGCTTTAACTCTTGATGAAAAGAATCCGGCGAAGGCAGGTCATCATGATAGTAATGAAGTATATATATATATATATATATATATATATATATAATATATATATATATATATATATATATATACCATCAGCAGTGAATGCGTCGATGTTTGAAACATTAGATGGAATGAGACTTAGATCACGAATTGCTTGTTTTGCAAGATCTCCAAATCGTAGGCTAAACTGCTGAAATAGACTGTCCAGAAATGAAGTTAGAAGTTAAATGTTTCGTTTGAAATGTTCATCTGGCGTTGCAGCGGGTGTGTTGCTTCGGTGAATCTGTTTTGAGCATAATTCTTGGTGCAGTAATTGGTCCAGCGCCAGCTGTCTCTGCCTTTTCAGTAGCTTTCTGGAAAACATGCTCCCATTGCTGTCATCCTGTCGGGCATTGTTTAGTGCTGCTCTAACACTGACGTCACCATTTCATATCTTTGGATCACGTCAAAAGTCATTGGTCACGTGGGCAACTCAGGTAAGTAGGTAAGAGAGCTCCGGTAAGAGAGCTCCATTTTGCCGGTCCAGCTACTTCAAACATCCTATTCCCAAATTGCAATTATATTAGTTTTAGGTCAGTTTAGTTTGAGAACATTTGCTGCAGGTTTAGGGGCGGCGTACGCCGGCTCCGCCCCTCTAAATCCGCGCCTGTTTTACACCAGAAAATGTCTTCCAAAACAGATTTTCAGCCAGGGGGAGATTCTGTTTCGGAGGAGACTTTGTACCGAGGGTTGACTTTATTTTGTGACACCGGCCTCCTGAGGGGCTACGCCGTCAGTTCTACACAACTATACAATTGGAAATGGGGTGTTCATTTAGCAACAGTAGTCATGAGCGAAGACTTGGGGGGCCAGGGGACGGTCCACGAGACCCGAATTTTGTGGTTGTGGACGGAGATGCTGTTCCGAAAAATTTCAAAAATATCTAAAAAATGTCATTGTAAATGTCTAGAGTGTTATCTACTATTTATCCATTATGAACAATTTCGCTAGGACGACAGCAAAACTGGTATACCCTTGCAGTGTGGAATTCGATAAGTTATACAACGTGGAGGAACATTGTTGAACTCATGAACCATTTCTTTCAGCAATGAAATAATTATGAGAAATTTGTTGAGATGACAGTTTAAAAATGTTAGCCTACCATTAAAGTGCTTATATCCAAAATATTTTAAATGGCCTACAAGGGGACACTTTTGAAGTCATAATCCAAGACTTTCAGCATTGAAATTATGAGCTATTTAGTAAAAATGACAGCCCAAAATGCTATTATTGCAATGCGGAAATTTAAAAAAATCAAGATTTTATTGTTCATAAACAATTAGCAAAAAAGAGCCTGAAACGTGCTCCTGTCGATGTCAACAGCGAAAAACGCGCTGGTTTCTGGGGCTCCGCCCCACACCCCGCTGGGGGAGCTTACGACGCTCCCCCAGACGGGCCAGACCCCTATGGTCGGTATGAGCTTCGTGCATTCGGCACTCGCAGCTTCGCGTCTCCAGCGCATGCAAAATTACCGCCCTTAAGGAAAATGTTCCACTTGCGTCCCTGGGAGAAAGGGTTTGGGGGTTTAAGCCCCCAAACCTGAAATCCTGGCGCCGCCGCTGGTTGTACCCGTAAAATCCTTTACATATGACATGTCCCTAGGGTTTTTATATATAGTAGGCCTACCCATTTGAGAGTATACTTAAAAATTTCTAGATACCTGTTTTTAGTCTTGAAATGTCTGAAGACACGTTTTTTAGCTGTCCACATTTCTAAAGACAACTTTTTATAATCGTGAAAATTTCTAAAGACACCTTCTTTGGATGTCAACATCACTGAAAAGACTTTTTTAGTCGTCAAAATTTCTGAAGACACCTTTTTATAGTCGTCAAAATTTCTGAAAACCCTTTTTTTAGCTGTCAATATTTTTGAAGACACCTGTTTTTAGTCATCAAAATTTCTAGAGACACCTTTTTTAGCTGCCAACATTTCTAAAGACGCCTTTTTTTAATCGTAAAATTTTTTTAAGACACCTTTTTAGGTGTCGTCAAAATTTCTGAAGATGCCTTCTTTTAGTGTCAAAATTTCTGAAGACTTCTTTTTTAGTCGTTAATATGACAGCCTGACATGCTACCATTGCAGTGCTGAAATTAAAAAATGTTGTACACTTTTGGGAGGAGGCACATCTCCCTGTCCAAACTCGATCTTCCCCTGCTCGGCGCTTCACGCTTCGGCCGCTCGTCCGTTCCCCGCTCCCCCAAAGTTCGGACCAGGTTTCCGCCTATAATAGTAAAGACTAAGACCATTTCTTTTTGCAATAAAATTTTGACATTCTTATACTGGTAGCTAGTCTGTGACTCTGCAAAAACTTCTTATTTAAGTTTTCATGATTTTATCGTTCATAAATAGCTGGCGAAAAAGAGCCTTAAAAGAGCTCTAATTGAGGTCAATAGAGCTAAAAATGCGTTGGTGGCTGGGGCTCCGTCCCAGACCCCGCTGGGGGAGCTTACGACGCTTCCCCAGACCCCCTAGTCGGTATGGGCTTCCTGCCTTCGGCACACGCAGCATCGCGACTTCGGCGCTTCGTAAAAAAGACTCTAGGTGGGCTTAGGGCTTCAGCCCCCAAACTTGAAATTCTGGCGCCGCCACTGCCCAGATTCAGCTTTTTTACCATTAAAATGGTATCTTTTTCCGGGATTAGCCCCCCCCCCCTAAGAAGGCATTAGCCCCTCCAACCGAAACCAAACTCCACCCATGTCTGTGACTTTCGTTCTTGTGACAGTCATTAAGAATATTTCCTTTTCAATTTATTCTGACGAACGAAGTAGCCTATACAGGGACGTCATTTCGGAGTATACTTTGGGACACAGTAATACAGATCTTAGATTTATAGTATAGATTACATTCAAATAATAATATCGTGAAGGCTGTGACTAGCGGACCGCCAGGCGGCCCTCGAATTTCAAATACTAGCGGACTGCCAGTGGCGGCCGTCCAATACGGAATACTAGCGGACCGCCAGACAACGAATGCAATAAAATTAGAGCGCGACGTATCGACGATTGTTCATCAATTCAGCTTCAATTTCAGCAGAATGACTGCACTAACCCTAAAACTAGCCCTAACCGACCCTCACGCTTTGCATGTTGGGATGAGTGGTATAATTTAATTGGGACCGCTGTTGACAGGATTATCAAATTCTATTTACACCAAAATTTATCTTCGTTAATGAAACTTCTAATTATACTAGGCCTATATATCATCTAAATGGTTTCTCGTTTCCCTTCTCCTTGTTTCTATAATTCTTTGTCCGACATAAAACAAACTATCGGTAACTGCCGCCATTGTAACAATATTCAAGAATCAAGACTCGTTACTCATGTGACAGGTTGCACGTGACTGGCGGTCCACTAGTAATTGAAATTGGACGACCGCCTGGCGGTCCGCTAGTCACTTCGTATCGTGAATGCTTTATCATATTATGATAAAGCATTCACGTCAAAAACGGTTTCCTCGTTAGGTTGTCCGCTCTAGGGATGATTCGGTTATGTAGTCTTGGCCTCATGGAATAAGGCTGGGGCCTCAATGGTGGGAGGAGTGGGTTTAACTTTAACACATCGTGACATCGTCTACCGAGTAACAGAAGGCGTAACCGACAGAAATCTAAAAAAATCATATTCTTTGGATTTTTTGCTCTTCCGATATGATATTATGATGCGGGGTAAAACTGTATTTTAGCGTATTTTATTATCTCAAAATCGATATCATGTAGGCCTATTTTAGCGTATTTTATTATTTAGCGTGTGTATTTACGTAGCCTATTCCGTTGAACAAAATCGTTGTAGCAGTTCATGTTTCTATTGAAAAGTTAAAAGCATAAAAAATTGAGCAGATATTGGAAGTTGGATTGATGAAAAATTTAATTGACAAATAGAAGCTGGATGATGAAAAGCTAGCGCTTGAAAATGGGACTCGGTTAAGGTATCTTTAATGGCTGAAATGGAAGCGTGATTGACGAAAATAACGCTTAAGAAATGGAAGCTGAATTGATGAAAAGAATGCTTGAGAAAAAGAAGTTGGACTGATGAAAAATATTTTTCATAAATAGAAGCGGATTGCTAAAAATTCTTAATGAAATAGGAGCTGGATTGATGACGACTAATTTTTAAAAGAAAACGTTTGGAATCGTGAAAAAATAATTGTTGCTCCAGCAGAAGAGCATTAATTAAAGTTATTCATGCCAAGGTAGAAGTCGGATTGATGAAATACCTGCGCGAGTTCGAAAATCGCACCCAAATAATAAAATACGCTATTTATTTTTAGCTAAGCTGTTTGGAATAAAATACGCTAAAATACAGTTTTACCTGATGCGGAATAAGAAACGGGCGCAAGTGACATGTGCATACCTACATCATAGGCTACACGTATGTACAATGCAGTAATAGAATGGCGTAAGTACATAGCGGACATTTTCTGAAGAAACAGACGGGCGTATGTGTTGTATCTACAGTGATAAGGGCGTAAGTGACAGAGGCTAACAAGCAAATTAAGATGGCCGATAGAAGGGCGCAAGTCTCTGTCCATACTGACGTGATATACAATCAAAAGGGCGTAAGTGACTTATACATGGGCGGAGATCTAGGGGGGCAGGGGGACGCCTCCCCAATGTAGGGGCTGGGAGGAGACAACCCATGCATTCGCCCCTCCAAATAATTGAGCGTGAGGAAAACAAATTTTTTTAAAAAGGTCTTCCCCAAAAAATTCTTGACTTTTTGGGGGGCCAAACGACTAAAAAAGGTCATCAACTTTTTTGGCGGTTAAAATTTAAAATTTTCCTGAGTTTTTGGCCGGATGTCATGAAAATTTTAAAAAATTCTTTCCTTCAGCCACTCCTTCGTCCCCCCAATTCTCCGGCCAGGAGAAATGGGGGGACGAATTCTCCGCCACTGAACTTATATTGCAGCTAAAGAGTGTTTCATTAAAATTAAAAGTTGTATGCTAAAAATTTTATGTTTTTAAAGTCTAGTCACCAACCGAGCACCTACTTATAAAATAAAGCTGATTTGATACAGAGTGTCAAACTACTAACTCAATTATCTGCAATCGAAGTTTTTCAACTTACGTCCTTCTGTTACTCGGTAGACGACATGTACTTGATTAAGTAGCAGGGCAGCGAAGAGCCTCCGTCCACCGTTAATAATTCGCAGACTCAGAGCATAAAGCGACTGTCTTGCCTGGATGCAAATTTACTTGATATGGGCTTCAAACCCTAGGTTTTCAGTCATGACAACCCTTAAAATCGTCATACTTTGGACCCGAATAAGACCTGGAACCTCTGCTGGAGCGGACTCTAGCATTCCTCGTCCCGGACGGTGAACCACCATCTCCTGAGTCTTCCTTTGATTGAGATTCAAGTTGCAGCGTTTGGCCCACTCCTTTACGTGATCGAGTTCTTCCATAATCGTGTCACTGTTGATGGCTGGTACTAACAGTAAGTGTCGTCAGCGTATTTGGCCATGGGGTTACGTGGACGCACAGTTTTGACTTTCGAAATGGCCGTTAGAAAGTTCAAAGGACCCAGACCAGACCCTTGAACAATGCTAGCGTTGATGTCGGCTGCATCCGAGACAAATCCATTGTATGTTGTTACGCGTCTGCGGTTCGTGAGGAAGGTCGAAATCCAGTTGTGTAGGCCTACATAGTCAGGAATTGGCAGCTCGGCGGAATCGTCGACCCTGACAGCAATAATTGTCTAGCGAACTGATCGGCTCTACCGCAGTTGTAGCAAGTCAGGGCTCTCTCTTGGCGGTATTGATTGTTACAACGGTTGAATACCTTCGCGCCTGGATCCGGTTATCTGCTGCTGTCGCTTCGTAGTTCCGCGAATTTGCGTTCGATGCGTTCCTCCATGTCCCTCTGCACTTTCGCTGGCTCTCAAGTTGTGCCAAAAATTGATTTGTCTAGCTAAGACGGGATTTGGCTGTCGATCTCGGTTTCTTGTGTTCCACTGACGCGGTCGGGCATTCTTCGTATGTCTTTAGTATCCGATGTTCTCTGGTATGCATCAAGCAGCAACGCTGTACAGTAATAAATTATGACGTCCAACAACCTTCCTTCAAGGACAGCTCACGACCAAACATCGTCTCCAAGAAAGCATCGCATGCGATCATTTCGGTTTTCTCATTTGACGGTAGTGGATACACCAACACAACTAAACGTTGTATTTCGTGAACCAAATGCCTCTGCGTCTAATCAGCACGTTGACGGCGATGCTGCATTTGCACACTGAACGTCTCTGCTTACCCTTCAGAGCCGTATCTCTGTCGGAGACGTTCCACTAGTTTCTCCTGGTTTATACGGGTTGATTGCCGATGTCCCAGAAAAGTTGCGTCGCCACTTTCTCCAGTTTACATCATAAGTAGTCTACCTTTTCCGAGGCGGTTCACTTGATGTGTTGAGCGCACACCTTGACTTGTGCCAGGAACGATTTCAGCGAGCAGGTCTTATCAAATCGACCTGGTTTCATCACCGTCGGTCGGTTACGCAGCAGACAATCAACGTTCTTCACGAAATCTGACGTCGATGTCGGTCTGCCTTTTCATTCAAGGTGGCTCGTCTTCACCGGCGTCGTGTCGCCGTTGGAGTCGAGTTCCTGTATCAGACGGCTCCGGTTCGGCTTCTTCTCCTTCGTTGCTTCTCCCGTTGCCGGCGTAGAAACGTTTGCAGGCGCGCTGACGTAATACGGCATCGGATACTTGATCGTCTTATCGTTGTCTCTCGACAAGGAAAACCTTTCAAATTACCGATCTCCAACTTTTCGTTTCTATCTAAATTTACCGAGCGTATTGTTCTTGCCCGGCTAAACGACTACCTTTTTCTATTTCACTCCTCAACCCTCACCAATCTGGCATCACTAAACACCACTCAATAGAAACTCTACTCGTCTATCTGTACAATTAAACTGGTCTCTGCCGTCAGTCATCAGCAAGTCTCCTGCCTCTGCCTCTTTGACATCTCGGCTGCATTCGACACCATCAATCACAGTCTACTTCTTCATCGACTCTCCTCCTGGTTTGGCGTCACTGGCACTGCTCTGCTCTAGTTCCAGTCCTAGTTGTCTTCTAGATCCTTCTCTGTGAAAACCTCCAGTCACTCTTTGCAACTCTTTTCACTATCGTGTGACGCTCCACAAGGCTTCGTGCTCGGTCTGCTGCTCTTCGTTCTCTGCACCACTCCTTTAGGTCGTGTCATATAGTCCTCAAATACTGTCCACCATCTCTACCCAGACGACACCCCAACATTTGTATCCTTCTCCCCATTCTCTTTTTTCCACCTCCATTGCTCAACTTCTCAATGTGGCCAATCTAATCTCTCACTGGATATCTTTCAATCTTCTCTGCCTCAGCCTCTCCTAACCAGAGTTCATTATACTAGGCCTTCCTGACCACATCAAGAAAAGCCATGACCCTTCAATACACCTATCGATTGAATTCCGATCTTTTTCAGTTTCTCCACCATCGTTACTAATCACACACTATCACCCTCCTCACTGTCCTCAGATTTTTATGTCCATCACACATCGGGTTTTTCTTTCGAAACGGAGGTCACACCTATTCAATAACTCTTACACTTTCTCATCTGATCTTCCAATCTTTCAAATCCCGACACAGACTACATCCGCCTTAGTTGCTACTCTGCCCCTGTTATCCTATGGCAACTCGATCCGAGAAGTTAGGCCTACTATTTATAAAATGTATAAAAAGTCCCCCAAATGTATTTAATTGCTTCCCTGAGTATGTATTAGTAGGCTACACTAACTCTTGCGACCGATTCAGTATCGAAGAGAAATAGTTGCTTTCCAATGCATACGACTATTTTTTAAAGTAGAGTTGACTAATCGTTACCACGAAGATGTGAATGTTCTGTATATTTTTTCCAGTATTCCTACATAGTAAACAGAACGAGCGGGTATGCATTGGACGTGAATATCGGTAAAGACGGATTGGTAACAACAGCAACTCGAATTCGCGGCAAAAGTACCCAGTTATGGTACAGACACCCAGCTACAGGAACTATCCGTAATCAGCACTTAAACATGTGCATGGATATTAAAGGTACGATATTCAACTGCACGGTGTTTTAATCAGAAGCATAATTATTTGTACTGCTGCTAAAGTTAATAAAAGTAGTAGAAGCATTAGTAGTGATAATGGTAGTAGTAATAGTGTTAGTAATAATAGTATTAGTAGTTGTAGTAGTAATCGTGGTAGTATTAATAGTAGTAGAAGTAGTTGTAGTAGTAGTGGTGGTGGTTAAGGTGGTGGTGGCAGTGGTGGCAATGGTAATGGTGGCAGTGGTGATGATGATGTCGATGACGACGATGGTGATGATGATGATGATGATGAGGATGGTGGTGGTGGTGGTGGCGGTAGTGATGGTGGTGGTGGTGGTAGGGTAATGGTGGAAGTGGTGATGATGATGGTGATGACGATGATGGTGGTGGTGCTGGTGGCGGTAGTGATGATGATGATGATGATGGCAATGATGGTGATGATGATGGTGATGATGATGATAGTGATGATGATGGCAACGATAATGACGACGGTAATGATGTTGTAGCAGTAGTGGCGGTGTAGTCGGTGGTGGCCAGCTGATAGTTATAGTGGACCATTAGTGGTGGTGGTATATCTGTAGCAGAAGTATTAGTAGCGACTACTGCAACCGTCAGCATTGTCACTACTACTACTACTACTACTACTACTACTACTACTACTACTACTACTACTACTACTACTACTACTACTACTACTACTACTACTACTACTACTACTACTACTACTACTACTACTACTACTACTACTACTACTACTACTACTACTACTACTACTACTACTACTACTACTACTACTACTACTACTACTACTACTACTACTACTACTACTACTACTACTACTACTACTACTACTACTACTACTACTACTACTACTAGTACTACTACTACTACTACTACTACTACTACTACTACTACTACTACTACTACTACTACTACTACTACTACTACTACTACTACTACTACTACTACTACAACAACAACAACAACTACTACTACTACTACTACTACTACTACTACTACTACTACTACTACTACTACTACTACTACTACTACTACTACTACTACTACTGCTGCTGCTGCTGCTGCTACTGCTACTACTGCTACTACTGCTACTACTGCTACTACTGCTACTTCCGCTACTGCTGCTGCTGCGGCTACTGCTGCTACTGCTGCTACCTGCTGCTGCTGCTGCTACTACTACTGTGGCGGACATGCCACAAGAGTAGTTCGTGTATTAAATCTTCGGTAATAGGTGGTAGTAAGTATGACTCGTTAGGTACCCGGTAGCCATTTCCCTCGTAAAACGGAATTTTCAGAAATCTCGTAAAATAGATAAAGACTTAAAATACCTGTTTAGGAAGGTAAAAATAGTGTTACAGTAACTTAAAATTGTTGGCAAAGCGATATGTGAAAAATAAGATTTTCCTATGGAGGACCAACTATAATTATAATTATTTTAAGACAAAGCATAGCTTGCAGACAGCTATTAACCGGTGGAATAAAGCCTTCCATACGGTGCTTTACTTATAATGTAGAGTAGCGAAGACTGAGCACTATACGATGTGATATTTTGGTGTTTGTTGCTCTACACGTAGGCCTACGTACGTGTGTGGCTCACAGTGTTTTCTGGTGAATTTGATCTCTGTTCATCGGACGATTTGCATCGCTGTGGTGTGGCTTGACGATCTCGTATCGTTTGAGAGATACCTGATACAGTTTAGTGTGAGTGTTAACTTGGCAGTGGCAGGACTGGGCCTCATTCCTGCTTCGGATTCTGTGATTCGTGTATGTGAATTCAGTTCTCTGCATTCAGAGACTGTCTTGCTAGTGGGAGCTTGACGGTTGGACCGCTGTGGTACTGTTCACCATTCGATCTAACATCGTTCGTTTTTAGAGCTTGGTGTTGAGATAAGTTTCATAAAGTTTTCATTCGAGAGTACAGTTGGTTACGAGTTTTAGATAGATCCTTTTTGACGCAGTATCTGTCACCGTGTGGTTATAAATTGTGCTACAAGCGGCACCTCTTCAGAGGGCGAACCGACTAGTATAGGTCTGTGTCGAGGAAGCCGCGCCTCGTGGGTCCGCAAGTGAAGAACGTTACGAGAGGACTAGTGTAGAATTCACATAAAAAATTGAACGAAACAATTAAAGACTTGTGCTCAGCCATAGGCGCAACCACCCCATGGGACCCACGGGACGCGTCCCCTCCAACTTTTGAGAGGTTTGGGACCATTAATGGGATGGTCCCCCCAACTTTCGACGAGGCTTGGGAGGTCTTTTCCAACTTTTTCCAGTGACCTTTCCAACTTTGCCAGTGACTGCTGCTAATAGCCGTTTGAATACAGATTGGCATATTAAAAACAGTTTCTCAGCTCATCAAGGCTGAGTCAAGAACTTTTTGTATCAGGCATCTTACCCCGACAGTGTTGGCGTCCCACAGATTGCACATGAGTGTATTGCTAAGTGTGATTCACGGATACTGAATTTGATTATATAAAAGTGACTCTTCAGTCTTGACTTTCTTTCTTAAGGCCTTTTTCGTGTCTGGTTTGAATGTTTTTGTCTTTTCAAATGCAAAATACCAGGTCTTTTGCAGTCCAATGTGCCAGAAATTATCATAATAATTATATGCACATAGGATTAATTAAGTTAGATCTCTCAGTTACCCTTTTTATTCTTACAGTCTTGTTTCTGTGGTAATGTATGGGCGTAAACACAGAGAAACATCGGGGACGGTCCCCTCCAACAAGGCCGTAGTTAGGGGGTGTTTTGGGTGTTTGAACACTCCCCAAATGGAAAATGTAAAAATAATATAATGCATTTACTAGCACATGATGTAAAAACCATGAAATAAAACCATGAAAACACCTTCGGAACTGGAAAATGTAAAAATTAATAGAATATTAATCACTAGCACATAATGAAAAAAAACATGAAATTAAGCGAAAGATACTAAGAAAGCAGTTTGCGATGGTCTTCTGAAATTTTGACGATTAAAAAAGGTGTCTTCAGAAATTTTGACTACTAAAAAAGGTGTCTTCAGAAATTTTGCCAACTGAAAAAAGATGTCTTCAGAAATTGTGACAACTAAAAAGATATCTTCAGAAATTTTGACAACTAAAAAAGGGTCTTTAGAAATTTTGACAACTAAAAAAAGGTTTCTTTAGAATGTTTTACACCTGCTACCATAGCAGTATAAAAATTTAAAAATTAAACAAAGGGAGGAGACATTTTTTGAAGTCTTAAATCATGCAATGTTTTCAATTAAATTATGAGAAATTAGTTTGAGATGATGAATTGAGAAATCTGAAAATATTTAAACAATGTGGGAGACGCTTCTTAGGTCACAGAATCACAATCATCAACACAGGGGCGGATCTAGGCTATTATTTTTGGGGGGCGAATTCAGTGGAGAGTTGCTCGCGCCGAAGGCGCGAAGCCCCTTACGATTAGGGGGTTTGGGGGAGCGTCGTAAGCTCCTCCAGCGGGGTCTGGGGCGGAGCCCCAGCCGCAAACGCATTTTGCAGCATTTGAGATCAAAGGAGGCCTGTTTTTGGCAATATATTTCGGGGATTATTCAATCATATAAATGTATGAAAAATTGAACATAATACGGTTCAAAAGTAAATTACGTGCATTGAAAACAAGCCACATTATTTCACATAAAAAACCTTTCATCAATATGTCTGACAATTAGTCCATCAACACACTTATACTGCACTGGTCAAAATAACAAATCATTAGTTTCAGACCAAACTGAAGTACTGAACTACCCTTTGATTTTCAAAACAACGTACAATTCTCATATAGGCTACTGTTGAACAGTAATTTAGACAACAAATTCCATTAAACGCTTTCTGCTTCGCGCATACCGATCAATGATATTGTCAATATCCATAACAATTTCTCGATGAATTGTCATCAAAGCTAAACCAGTTAGTCTATCTTCACACATTCGTGACCGGAGCCAGTTTTTCAATCTCCTTAACGTGGAAAAACTTCGTTCTGCAGTGGCAACGCTCACAGGAAGTGTTAGCAAAATGGAAAGCAAGCTGTGAATTGTGGGATATATCACCTTATCTTTTTCACATGCAACAAGAGCATCACACACTGTTTGAGGGAAGCAGCTGACAATTTTTCTTCTCGTTAATATGCATACCATGTACTTAAGTCATGCATAGAAATGTGAAAATAATATGGTAATAATAATTCGATCCCACAATAACTTTAGAAATTAACACTTAAAATTTCTCAACCAACCATAGGCGGCTAGGCCATAGCCTATAGTTCGATGGAGCATTTGCTCAAAGGCTTCTATGATTTAGACGACTATGGAGTATGGACCCAAAGTCAAACACTGTCAAAGAAGTCTGCAATTTCGTGCATAGGCGGAGACTTGCCGCTGAAGTTGGGGAGGACGGATTATGGATGCGTGCCCGAATGAGGCCGGTGAGGGTCGGTTAGGGTCAGTTTTTATGGTCGTGAGTGTCAGTGTGAGTGTCAGTGTTGGAATTACAGTAGTCTTTAGATAGTTGTTGTCGTCGGATAACAGCGTCGGCTCGATCTTTTTACTTTTTATTCGCCTCTTACGAGCACCGACGGACAATGGGGGGGGGGGGCGATCGCCCCCGTCGCCCCTCCTTGGATCCGCCACTGCATCAACACTGAAATGATTGAGTAAAAGATAGCCTAAAATGCTATATCATTATAGTTTTAGAATTTTGAACATCAAATTTTACATCATAGAATATTGGAGAAAAAAATTACAATTTGAGGAGACGCTTTTAAAGTCTTCAACCACTGAAGTCGGCACTGAAATGATGAGCAATTTCGTAAAAATGACAGCCTAAAATGCTATACCATTGCAGCGTGGAAATTCAAAAATTTCCCTGCCCGGCGCTTCGCACCTCGCCGTTCGTCCTTCGGCCGCTCATTCAACCACAAGTCAACACAAAGCATTGAGCTTATGATATCGTGTTTTGATACCTCCATGGATATCACATGTATAGGCCTACAGTCAAAAGATAGAAATGGACACATAATAATGTTTCTAAATCTTTAGTTCCACTCTATGCTGATTTATATGGGCATTGTGCAATTGAATAAATGAATATTTTGGGATATTTGTTGTAAGACAATAAAAAAATTACCACTTTACCGTTTTTAGATAGGTTTCTCTAAAAATAAGCGGGACTTATGTTCCTTTTCCGGTTAGATGGAAATGAACACTGATGATTCTCATTCTTTGGTTTCATTGTGTCTTAATTTATGTGTGCATTAAAATCAAAGATCTTATAGTCTTTAGACTCTCTGTTAAATTATTGAGTATTTGTTGCATGACTTCTATCCATTTAGGGTAAGCTTTGCATCCACAGAAGCTGTGAATTTTTTATTTGCAAAGCAATGTCAAAATTAATGTCAATTTTTATGGCTCATTGAGTGATTTAGATTTAAACTTTCACACATTGAGGCGGTTTAGGTACTTCTATTTCCATATCATTGTTGCAAAATTTCAGATAAACTAGAACCCAAAATGCACTCGATTTGGCATCAAATGCTCAAAATTGCGTCAGTTGCTGGGGCTCCGACCCAGACCCCCATGGGGGAGCTTACGACACTCCCCATACCCCTATAGTCGTTAGGGCTTCTTTCCTTCGGCAATCGCGGCTCCACGCGTTTCGCGCTCGCTATTATTAGCCTACTCCTACTAAGAATTTCCATCGGTCCCGGTCCCCCCAACTTTTAGGACGTGGTTGCGCCTATGTGCTCAGCCTGCATAAAACATACGTTAAAGAAATCATCATCTTCATTGCTCTCCTCCGTCCGGCCGCGCCGACGATGAGGCCTTTACATGGCGTCTCCACCCTGTTCTGTCCTTGATGATATCCATAGCATTCATCAAATCCATGTTTCTTTCTTCCAGATCTTCTCTTATGTTGTCCATCCAAGTTTTCCTCTGGCGCCCTCTGCTTCTCCCTCCCTCCACGTTGCCGTGCAGGGCTGCAGCTGGTAATCTTCTGTCATCCATCCTTGATGCGTGTCCAAACCACGTGAGTCTTCTCTTCCTGATCTTGTCCACTATTGTTTCCTCCGCTCCCAGTTCCTCTATGATCTTCTCATTTCTTAGGTTTCGTCATCATGTAAAAGTTTCTTGGTCTTTTTGCCAGGAGGTGACCATTCCTCTCCTGGTAGGGTAAGGAGGCCGTTGGGTCCTTCTGGACCTCTTCCGCCCTTAGGCCTCCTTCCAGCACCTGCCGCCTGCGTTGGCCAGCTGTTTTCAGGGTTCTTGGTGAGCCTGTCCACCTCGCGTGACGCCGTAGGAGGTTCTTTGGCGAAGAACCTCCTAGGAACAGCCAAGTAGGGGAGCGCTTGGTGAGGATATGCCATCTGGAGAGAAGGCCTCGGCCGCAAAACGTTAAGGAAATACATATATATATATATATGTATAAATACATGTATATTAGGGTATAGCAAAAAAATGGTTTTGGTTTAAAATTAACTTTGGCATAACTTAAAAGGTTGCTCCAGATCCTAAGTAAAAGAACTAAATAAAAGTTGCATCAAAATTAGTGCATATAACTTTGTCGCCGAGCACTTGAAATTTCGTGTACTTTCGCAGCTGCAAACCATGAGAAAACCATGTACTGTGCAAACACGAGAGCTATGGTCACGGAGAAATGGTCAGAAAAGAAAGAGAAAAGAAAGAGAATATGAGAAGTATTATAAGCTTACATCTCAAAGACAGTATAAAGTATAGATGATACACCAGACAATGATTCCAGCTGCGATACAATTGACTTCGATTATGCAGCGTCAGAATCATTGTGTGGACGTTTAAGTTATATGCGATCTGAAAGAGAAACATGCTCTCGCTACACCAAGTCACTCTCTGCTTTGTCCAGGAATTTGACAGACATAATTCCTCCAATGCGGTTGGTGCTGCTTAGTAGCCTAGGTCTACTTGTGGACTATGGAATTGTGAATAATGACAAGAGCTCAGCTACTGACAGATTGTGGGAAGAGACAGAGAGAGAGAGAGAGAGAAAACATTTCATAAACTGCTGTCTGATGGATGAGGAGAAAAGTGTGAAGCCACAGCATTGTATTTTGTTGGTAGGAAATATACATGTATAGGCTAACGGTTAGTTTGTAGTCATTCAGTCATATATTATATCAAACAATGGAAGACTAATTAGACTATGTATGTTTTAGATGTTAACTAGAATCAGTTTATTTAGGGCATATCTCACCCACTAGTGGACTAACCTTCGGCATTCTTTATGCAATGGGTGAAGTCTTCTTTGATAGGCCTAATGATGCTTATTTTTGGCTGTGATGGAACGGCGGTAAATACAGAAATGCATGCTGGAACAATGGAATAATAAGAAAGCTGGAGTTACATGCAAGACCGTCCTCTTCATTGGTTCATCTGCATGTTCCATTTCAATGAGTTAACGTTACGACATTTACTTGCACATAATTTATCACATTTCTAACCAACGTTGGGAGAAAGGTCTTTGATAAATGTATTCAAAACAATGGCTACTATCATGGTTACCCAGATTTTTAAAATCTGAATTCTGATGATTGATGAGAAAAAACACATGCAAAAACTGGCAGCCAGAAGAATTAAAATAGCAAGGAAAAATAATCATTGCCATCCCAGCAGTTCTTGTGATATTAGAACATTCATAATCCCAAAACTGAATTTAGAAGCCACTGTCCACTGTGTTCTAGTTAACTGGCTAGATTTTTCCAGACTTGAACCTCCAATAACTTGCAAGTTTAAAAGAAAAATGACCCTAAAGAATCCACTAAAACTGGACGTATGTTAGATCCTGAAAAATACCATTGCCACAAGCATGCATTCAAAGTTGTTACAGACGCAGCAAGGTCAGTTTGTGGCAAAGAACGTATGGAGGGCCACATTCGAACAAAGAGCGAATCCCTCAAGAAAATCGTCAAATATACCACAAAAAGTGAGTGGAAATATGTGAGTGAAACGCATTGTCATCATGTGAACATTTTCTGAAGCGTAGATCTAATAATAAAGGACCACAAGTTTTTTCAACAATAATTATTTAGATCTATTCCGTTTTTAAAGATATAGAATAATGCCATGTCCATAAATGACGTCACGTAACTGGAGGGGGGAGCGTCACACATCTGTAACGATTTGTGACGGTCCTTTGCTAGAGATCATAATTATGACTTTTGTGTTAACGCGTGACGAGGGTGTCGAAGGGGATAGCCCTAAACTGCGTGACGTCATTTATGGACGGCCCCTTGCTTGTAGCTCATAGGCCTACTATGTCGGAATGACCAAACAAATATTATTACTCTATGCCATAAAATCTGGCTCACAATATTTCTACTTTCAAGCTTAATTACTACTTCAATTAAGAAAATAATCAAATTTAAGCAGTTTTAATGCAATGCTCAAATGTACGGAATGCATGAATAACTTCAGGGCCCTGGCGGCAAAGTAAAGCAGCACGTCAGAAAAAATTCTTTACCAGACACTATCCTATGCATAGGAGCAACAAATTAATATATGCCAAACATGATCCTTTCTGGTCACTACGCCCTAATGTAGGCCTATATATCAGCGTGACCCTCATTGTAGGTTGGCACTGGGCCGTCGACCAACCAAGCCTCTGTTTGAGTGAATCTGGTTACGATCGACGCCAGTCGAAGTTGAAGTCTGTTGAACTTTACTGGATTATCTTAATCTGAATCTTTTGGTCTTAGAGTCGAACGGTAGCAGGGTCGTTGAGAGTTCGCTTAGCCATACCGGATTGTTCGAGTGTTGAGTCGTTAACTAGTGTTTTCTTCGGCGACAGTCCGTCCGGGCCGCATATAGGCATTCCGTACCCGATTTCGTAGCATTGCCAGCCATAACGCTGTTTCATTGGCCACTTCCAGATTATGAATATTCATAACCAATGACGTGTTTAGTTCCTTCTCGTGCGCTGTTGTTGCTGCTGTTGCTGCTGCTGTTGTTGCTGCTGTTGTTGCTGCTGTTGTTGCTGCTGTTGTTGGCATACGTGGAAAAATGGCCGATTGCGGTGCTTATAAAGTTATAAGGCGTTTCCATTCGATAGTGAAGTAATCGAAAGTGGGAAGGTAGACTTCTAATCAGAGGAAAAATAAAATGCAAAGGTTACGCGTTGTTACGTGCGTGCCAGCGAATATGTCATCCACCAACTCATCGCTTCAATAATACGCTGTGCTCAACAGCTATAGTCCTGTTATGTGATGCATCAGGCGTCTGCTTCGTTGAATCAACCGCCTCCTGCGATACCAAAAATCAAAACTGCGCTGCAGAAGTCATTACATTAGATTTTACTAGACTTCAGTTGCCTAAATTAGCACCAGTTGAAATTAGTGTTCCACACATTCCCAATTGTATCCTAACTTTAAAAGATCTACGCTTATTCAGTTTTCGTGAACTGTCTCATTGTGCATGCCTGCTGTTCGACAACCAGTAATATTTTGAGCTTAAGTACAGTAGTTCATGTCAATCTCAGTTCTAGTTAAATATCATCCTAAATTTTAAACCTATGTGTAGTCCGTGCGCAATTGCATATAGGCCTAAATACGTTTTTATTAAGATATGTGACGGTTATCTTCATTCAAATTGTTCAGATTTGATTATTTTGAATCATGAATCCAGAACCCTTCGCATCCACGTTCACAGACCTTCTAATTCCACGATCGGACTTCCTGACAGGAATAGATATGTAGAAACACTTCTGTACAGTTAAAAACTAGCAAAAAGGTCATTGTCCTCCGATTGGAAGCAATTTACCATGGAGGATGGGAAAGGAAAGAAGGGGTTGTGGCGTTATGCAGTTCTAAAAATTCCTTAAACAGTCCTGTAAGAGTGAACGTTACTGCTGAATTATTAATAGCCTAAGTAGTCCTGCCAATAAAGCATTAATATGAATGAAAGTAGCCTTATGGCTTTACATAATAGAAAAGCATTTGCTAAAAACATCAGTGTTACTCTGTTATCATTGCTCATCAATAAATATTATTATCTTTGTTCAACAATACGGTTGACAGGCCGCAACCTACATGTATAGTATAATGACAACTTGTCACCATTCAGACATAGCGAAGTCCCAACATTTACAGCTTGACCTACCTGCCAATTGCTTACATTTTAAATACAATTATTAAACTAAAATCGGGTGTTTAAAATTTTGGGTGAGGCAGTATAATAATAATATTTTCGTCTATTCAACAATCCAATTGAAAGACCGCAATCGGTTACAGTGTAGGCTACAATAATGCAGTTGAAACAGTTTGCAGGAACTCAGATTACAGAATACATAAATCTTAACTATACTAGCTGAACAGACAGCATGCACTAGGCTAGGCCTACATGGAGCTAAAATCACTTTTAATTACAAAGCATACCCGCCCAATAATAAATTACACAACGCAGCTTTATCCCATAATAATATTATGGGATAAAGCTGCGTTGCTTTAATAAATGGATACCCTAAACCAAACAGTTTTGCATATTATGCAAAACTGTTTGGTTTAGGCTATCTAATTATTAAATCACGTTAATCTTGCAGGTAACTGCCATAATATGACAGTTACCATATTATTACTATATTATAGCCTACTAGGCCTAATGGACGCAAAGGCTGCGAGTTATTAAACACAATTATAAGATTATTGATATTGCCAACGCAAGTCGCAAAGTCTGTAAACAAAACGTGCTTAATGATGTCACTGGTTATGGATATTCATAATATGGGATGGCCAATGAAAAGGCGCTTAAGGCTGACAATGCTACGAAATCGGGTACGGAATGCCTATATATGCGTCCGGGCCGCCCTCAGATAAAGTGTTATTCTCTCCGCGGTTGATCGCCAAGACCTGGTGAAGCCTTGTCGGTGTCCGTGTGTTACAGTAAACTGTGGTTGTGTTACCTTGAAGTTCGTTACCTCGGTGAGCGCTTGATCTGCTAAGTCGGGTTGGCTGTGTTGTTACTCAGTTTCATCAGCCGGCGACTGCCCATCTCGCCTTCCGTTGGTTTGGTTCCACGACAACTGGTCTTCCGACAACTCTTCTACCGACAACTCGTCTCCGGACAATTGGTCTACAGACGAATAGTATTGATAAAATAGAAGGTGGATTTACGAAAACTTTTTTTAGCTTAAATGGAAGCTGGATTGATGATTTTCATTCATGTATTCCAACATGGAACTATTTCTACTTCAAATTTAAAAATACCATCATCCAGCACCAGCTTCGGGCCGTTATATTACTCAATGAAAATGGAGTTACTGTTCCATGGAAACGAGACGGTCATCTGTTTAACAGATAATGATTCGCATGTATTGAAACGTTTTAACCATTTTTGTGGTATCAGTGTAAGCCTGCATCCAATCCTGGCGCACTGTGCGACCTGCAGCTGATGCCTCATTTAATTACATTCTGTTAGTCAGATTATCGATAAATATACGATTATCCTGGTCCCAGTATTGCTGCACTTAAAGCAATGCAATGCCATTCTTGGTACTTCAGTTCAGACCATGCAACTCTTGCATTCTTTTTCCGATCTCTTAACACCTCTCAAGAAAGCAAATCTCATACTCGCCATGACCCCGAACTTGGATCTCGCTTGGTCAAATTTCTTCCAAACTTTACCAGAGCTCTTAAAGCTATTTCCAGACTACCGGCATTAACAACAGCTTCTAGAGCAGTGTCTCTTAACCAGTGTTCGACCGAACCCCTGGGGTTCGATGAGCCAGTGCCAGGGGTTCGGCAGAGATCCTCTTAAATATATACAAGTTTGTTCAGGGTCAGTGAGTGTGAGTAAAAAATCATTTGCTACCAAGGACACATTAAGATGCAATTGGTAGTGTTGGTACGGTTAGTTAACTGTTAGTGGTTCACGTGTTGAATATTAATATTCTATCACATTTTGTTTAAAAAATTAATTTCCTTTTGTTCCCATTAGTTAAAAATTATTGTTCAAACTTGAGGGGTTCGGTGAGTGGTCATGGATTTCTCTTGGGGTTCGGCTCTCTTGAAAAGGTTAAGAACCACTGTTCTAGAGAGTCCTGATGCTACTTGACCATCTGGGAAATCGCATACTTATATAGACATTTAATGCTGCAACAAATGTAAAACAGTTCTTATTGCAAGCTGTTGAAAAACACCGAAAGGACTTCCCAAATTCCAACCATGGCTCTCTGGAGTCACTTCTTCACATGTAGTGAACTACTGACTGGACCTAACGTGTGACTATTTCACAGTTGGTACTGTGGTGCTGTATACCAATGTGCAATCTCAAAGTAAACTATGTTCTTAATAACTGGTTGGATTATCATAGTCGCCAATAATGGTTCGATCAGCGGTTCTCAACCTTTTTAGTCCGGCGACCCCTTTTTAACATTTCAAGAGTTGTGACGACCCCCAACGACAAAATTGATTGTGTAACAACCTCCGTTTCACCTCATTTTGTTACTATTGTCCATTGTTAGGCCTATGCATTTTCACCCTCATAATACGGAAACTGTTTTTGGCAGTTGTATGAGGTTTCCTTTAGTTTGAAGTAGTCGAAGTTATATAAGCTTATTCGGCTTGTGATGCAGCTTCAACAGCTGCAGCGTCTTGCTTAGAACTGGAATTGTTCAAACCCGTTGTCTCAAGTAAAGTGTGCCCTCTTGGTATCATCAGCTTTGTTCTTAAAAATACTGGTCATGCTTTCCTACATAGATATGATGGTTAGCATAGCCTATCTGAATAGTGCTCTGCGGTTTATTTGTTGGGTTTCATTGATTCTAGGCTACCGATAAAATGTCATAACAAAGACCCGAATTAATTATAATTTCTCTATTCATGCTGCAACTATTAAGCAATAGGCTACTATGAGAATTGGTCAATAGCCCTGTGTTTCTTTAGAAGAATAGCAGAATTTACATTTGAAAACTAAAATGGGATTAGCTGCCGCAATCTAACTGATGAATCATAGCAAAATTATGAATGAAAATTTATTTTAGTTTGTTGAAATTGCTATTTGGCCGATATCTTTTGCAAATTTCTGAAGGGGCCAGGCGACCCCTGGCAAATTGTCAGGCGAACCCCGAGGGGGTCGCGACCTACAGGTTGAGAACCGCTGGGTTAGATAATATTCCAAACTTTAATAATATATGAAAGTCAGTGCATATATCAATTTTTTCAAATTTCAGTAAAGTCACTGCAAAAACCAGTCTGAGAACAATGCGGTATGTTTGAGCAATTACATTGTAGGACAGATCATATTTTGTGCAAAAGCACTTCAATATATGTGACCTGCTCGCCAAAAGGAGGCTGTTGGGGAAAAAACGAGTTTTGTATATTTTTGTCTAAAAATTATAAACAATCACTTCTGTTTTAAATGCAGAAAAAATTATTACTTTATCTTTATTGATTCCAAAGATATGAATTTTTTAATGTTTTGGCAGTCAAAAGTACAATTTCGAGGAAAATGCATGCGAAGTTTATCATCTTAATACAAACTAAATTCCTTAGCAATGCTTGTTTATTGACAACGTTTATGACTTTAATTGGTAATCTTACAATGGCTATGGGTGAAGTCATGAGTAGGGGAACTTGGTCTAAAACGGGCCCCGCGGGTGAAATGGGCCCCCTCTTTAGTGGGCTAATCTAGCGTGTTGGACCGCGTTTTCTGTGACACACGTCTTCAGACTGTCCTGTTGAATATTCATCAGCGTTGAGACAGAAATAAATTTCGAACTATCGACGGAAACTGCCAAAAGTTAAAATTTCGCTATTTTCTTACGATTTCAGTTGGCGTTAAATATTTTTGTATGCGTTTTGCATTAAACATTTTCCGTGTACATAAGATATAATTTGAAGCAGTATTTACTCGACAATAAGTCTGTCATCATTAATTTAGTATATTCTATCATTTCACTTAAAAATGCTAGTCTGTTAGTAGTACAGAAACACGTCTAGTACAGCCATTTTTTGGCGGGTATGGGTACGAATAAATGGACCAAAGTTCAAGGTCAAAGGTCAAGGTCAAGGCCAAAGGGCAAGGTCAAAGGTAATTAGGTCATAATAATTAGGGTAATTAGGTCATTATAATAATTAGGGTAATTAGCATATCATAATTAGTAATTATATTAATTAGTACATTAATTATATTATTTAGGTAATTATATTAGTAATAGTAATTAGGTAGTCCTAACTAGCAGCGGTACAGGGCCCCACCCCGCCACGGGAACGCGCCATCGGTATTGCGTCATCAGGAATGTGTCATCGGTAGCGACGCTGGAAAATGCTGCAACCAATCAGCGAGCGAGAATTTCGTTAGCCCAGAAAGTGACGACCAACCAGCGAGCGAGAATCTTACTAAGCCAGGACCCTGCGGACAATCAGCAAGCGAGAACTTTGCAAGCCCAGGTATATGCGGCCAATCAGCGTGCGAGAATTTTAATATGAGAATTTCTAAGTACGAAAGAACAAACACAATAGTTTTTCTTCCAACGCAAACACTTCTTTATTCAAAGAGCACACAATATCTTTATGCAATAATAATGTTCAACGAATGTTCAAATATTTACAACAAATAGCATCCATTTTACTATAATACACAATAACTTGCTCGTTTATGCAATACCTTAACATATCTACAGAGTCCAAATGTACAGAGTTCAACGAATTATACGAGAGAGGCAATTTTTATGTGTCCATAGGCCAACGACTCCGACGAATTGAGTAGGTAACGCTTATCATCATACGGGGAAAGCGCAGCTTTTCGAATTTCAACCGTGTAAAGGTCGTGTTTCTTACTTTGAATAACGCAAAATTTCGATGATGTTGGCTTCTCCTCCAGTATACAGGCCCTATAGTCAGCATGGCGAATGCTCTTCTGAACGAACCCCTTCTTTATACCCTTTGCCGTCTTCTTCTCTTTTTCGTTAGGAAGCAGCAAACTATACATTTTCGATCTCAAGCCGCAGAATTCCAAAACAG
Organism: Lumbricus rubellus; assembly: GCA_945859605.1. Taxonomy (NCBI): domain Eukaryota; kingdom Metazoa; phylum Annelida; class Clitellata; order Crassiclitellata; family Lumbricidae; genus Lumbricus; species Lumbricus rubellus. The sequence continues at coordinate 44,701,201 of OX243814.1, forward strand.
CGGCCCCATTGCACTCATCCTTAAACTTCCCAATTACCTTAGCGTTGGAGCGGCTGTGAAGGAAGTGCCCACAGGGGTAGTCTGAGGTGTCATATTCGTCTAAATGCTGCAGCATGTCTTTGTACACATCGGGTGTTTGTATGTGATAGCAAAGGCTATCTGTGTCTGTGAAAAGGAGTTTGCAAGCGGAATTGTAAAGAGGAATGATATGTTGGTAATGGAATTCGTACATTTTTAATTTTGAAATATCCAAAATGCACATGCCTGCATAGAGCGGCTTGTTCAAAAAGATGTTTGAATTTGTTAATTTTATGACTGTCAAATCTTCATTTATTATAGTGTACGATTCGAAATTTGGTCTGGCAACAAATTTTTTCGCGCGCTTTCCACTCATGACTAATTTGACTTGGAGGTGCTTCCTGTTATTCTGCATGGTCTTGCCGTATATAGAGTTGTTCATTAACTTGTAAAAGTCTTTTTCGAAGGAAGATTTGGCCACCTGCCGTTTGGACGTGTTGAAGTCGATATAGTTTTTCAACCATCGACTTTGGCGAAACTCGAGTATTTTGTGAATTTTGGTCAATTTCATCCCCATTTTCAGGTAGAATTGTAAATTTCGGTAGTGAACGACGTACCGAGTCTTTGACATTAGATTTGGAGTCAACTTTTCGACCCCCACCCCAATTTTAGCCGAAATTTTCTGCGAAACGGACTTTGCGTAAGGAGATATCATGTCCGGCCGTATATGCAAACTCTCTGGAGCAAGGGGATAGTCGTTGTGTGCGTCGTGGAGATGTGAAGGGTATTCCAAGTCCACGTCCAACAAATAACCCAAGTCGTCGTCAGTCTGTTTAGTACTCAAGTCGAAATTTTCAATTTCGTCCGTCTCTAAGAATCTAAATTTGCCGGTTGGGAGCGGTTCGGACATGGCGTAACCATACAGATTATTGCAATCCAAGTACATTATGTAGCTGATGGGGTCATTTGGATCGTATCCTTGGGCAAGATACGGATTGTTGGCCTTTGCATAACGATTGGATATCATGGAGACACCACCTCTCATCCCCCGCTCCACAAAAAGGTATATGTCTGGGTCTGTGATAAGATCCAACTCCACTTTCGTCATGCGTAAACACGCGTCAAAACTAAGGCCGGGGCTGCTGTAGTAGTGAAGCGCGTCAAGTCCGTAAAATTCCATAGACATCTTTCGAAAAGATTCGAAAACGTCAGCTAGTAGAATAACGTCCGTCTGCAAGTACATGTCATGATAGTCTTGGAGAGTCTGCATGTCGAATGTCTGCCAAACCTGTTGGGCATAGTCGTAGTCAGTCTGTGAAATGTCTTCTTCAGTCAGTTTGCTATAGAAGCAGCCTTTGGGAGGCAGAGTCCTTTCGGTCATTCTGCAGGCCGAAGTCATGTATTCGTAAGGGAATACCCCCTTACGCAGCAGCAATTTGTAATTGTCCGGAAAAAGTCGGCGCAAATGGTTGAATTTGGAGTCACCCTCTTTCGCCAAATTTTTCACCAACACGTCCAAACCACAGGTTAGAAATTGTAAAGAATCCAAAAATCTGATATTATTGACTTCGAACGAAAGATATTTTTCCATGTTAGTGGCTATTACTTTGATTTCTTCGCTTGCGAACTCCTTTGTCATGTGTTTCAAGATGAGATGAGAGTCGTAACCCTTAAGGTTGTGAAACACGACAGGAAGGAAATAGTTTGGGGTTTTCCGATTCTTGGCCTTTGTCGGTTTGCGAAATTTCATTTTCAAGTTGCAGGGCGAGCAAAGAGCAGAAACAAAGTTACCAGTCATGTGACAGTGGTGTCGAACTTTGTTTTGGCCGGTTAAAGCAACAGAGCAAGATGGGCATGCAGTACAAGAATCAAATTCCATTTTCTGCTGCTGAGTCAGCGGATTCATAGGCATGTTGGTAGAAAGAATTTTATTAATGCGGTTCTGTTCAGATTTCACATGAGAAAAGAAATGATCCATGACGTCAGGTCCAGAATAGACGTATAGTTTGGCATCATTCAAGTGAGCAAAAGAAGACACAGTCAGACAACAGAAGCCGCTAGGAGTATGTGTATCAAGTATTTTGGTTGCATTGGCGTTGGAGGCAGAGTCGTTTGGCGCCAAAAACGACTCAAAATCTGCGTACAAGACGTAAGGCACAGGCATTTCATGCTGAGTGTTTGTGAATTTTAGTGTGGAATTTTCTTGGGTGGGATACCGCACGGACTGAAGTCCGTGCTTGCCACATTCCTCAATATGCGCATGTTTGACCGCAGCGGTTGTAAAGCAACATAAGCAGTATGGACAAGGGAAGCTTCTGTTTCCATAAGAATTACGAGTGCTCAAGAGAGCAGAAAGGTTGCGCACCGTGATGTAATGGCGCTTATCCCCAGCATCGAGAAGCAAAAGATTGGCAATGTATTTTCTACCCCTGTGAGCACTGGCATAAAGAGGAGTGAACGTTTTGTCGTCCGGGTTTGAATACATGACGTTTATGCTATAGTCAGGATTGAGCGCTTCAAAAAGAGGAATCTGTTCGATTGTCATGGGGAATTTAAGGCCTCTAGTGAAAAGCTCTCCCATATGCTTTCTATAGATAGTGGCTCGCTGAGCATGATCTTTTTGGTGGTGGGAAACTGCCAAAACTGCATACAGAAAGCAGAATTCGTCATCGTTTTGAATGTTCAGAGTGGCATGTTTGTTGGCAATGTATTGCGGTGTAGGGATATAGCTGGAAGCACCAACTGGATCGAAGACGGCATTGCAAATTTTAAAATCGGCCACCCCATTTACCGTCCAACCGGAGCTTTCCGCAGTAAAGGCATCTACCAACTCATCAATTCTTTGCACAGCTTCTTGTAGTTGGTCTGCGATCTGTGACGGATGCGTGAGTGTTGCCGGAACGGACTTGAAGTAGCCGACCGTCTGAGCTTCTCCGTCTGGTGTGGAGCGCTTGAAGGCCACGTCGACCGCCACATACCATTTCACAGGTCTAAAGAAACAAGTTGTGAAAATATTCGAGCATAGTGCGTATATGCCACACACTTTACAAGGCGAAAAGCAAGGATGTGAAAATTTGCCCAATCAATGTACAAGTCCAGAATTGCCCAAACATTCTAAGTGTCTCGAAATTTTCTAAGTTCAAACAAACTGCAAGAGCAGAAATTTTCTAAATCCAAACAAATGTACAAATATAAGTTTTACCCAAGCTCGAACACACTGCAGAAGTCCAAACAAAGTGTAATATCAGAAATTTTCTAAGTTCAGTAGCATAAAATTTTATAAGTCCAAAATGCTATGTTTAATACAAAGTTTGCAGCTTGTGCAAGCTTACCCTTCGTTTCTGAACGTGTCTTCGAGGGTGTTCGTCATGCGCGACGATTCCGTCAGCAGCATGCTATGTACGTCTGTTGTCTGCGGTGCTGGAAACGAAACGTCTATGAACGCATTTTGAGTTGAAGTGCGGACGGACGGGTTGCTCTGCTTCTTGAAGCACGTGACACAGAGATCTTGCCCAGTCCTGAAGAAGCGTGAAGGCCGCCGACTCTTACATTGAGAGCACTCTCGCCTCAGCAAACACACTTCGCAGAGATTATTCGTCAGATTCTGCTTGTAAGACCAGCAGGAGTCGCATCTATCTATAGAACATCAATAAATTACAAAGCGCATTAAAGAATGCATGCTACATATTTTCAATGATAAAGTCGCAGGCAGTTAAAGTTCGCATGCTGTATACAGAAAACATATCGTTGAAAGTTAATAGAATGCGCAAGCGCGCATGCGCCATGTAAACATTTGTAAAGACATCAAGTTTGTATGAACTTACTTGATGGACCGGATGCTGCAGAGGTCTCGCCAGCTCCGCTGGAGCCGGCCGCCGCAGCCGGGACAGGGCCCGAGCCGTCAGCTTCCACGTTGTTGCGCTTTGCAGCACGACCGGCGTCTGCGTCTGCCTTTCGCTTCAGCTCTACAACACATGTTATTTGATATGAATAAATGTTCCAAAATAATTTTAAATAAAGCAAGTATTTTAAATATTGCAAGTACAAATTTAAAATTTATTTTAAAAGCTTACAATTGAATTGCAACGAAGTAAAAACTTACTCAGTTCTCCAATTGTCGCCTTCAGTTGAGCTTCTTCCTTGAGCAGCTGTTCGAGGTTTGCATCGTGCTTGCTCGCTAGAAATAGAAATATAGGGGTTTTGAGAGTTAGGAAAATACCTGTTGTCTAATACAGAACACAAAGAATAAGAAATTTATTTACCCATTTTGCTGTAGCCGAGTTGCAAAGGTCGCTTTAGACTGTTCAATAGGAAAGAATTTTGCGATATGTGCTTATTTTTTGCAGAGGTCCACTACTTTTACAAAGGATGCTAAATTTCAAATGCTCTGTTGAATTCTAAGTCTGTTGTGTTTCGAACGTTCAACACATCTCGTTATTATAGTCCTGGAACTACTTTTTCACAAATTCATACGCGAAAGTAGTTCTACGTACTTGTGTGTATGACCGCGGAAGAATATTTTATGGGCGTGATGCGGCTCATACAGTACAGAGCAAGTGTGTGTGTGCGCATGGAAAACAAGGCAAAATGTCCGACAACATTTTAGGCAAAACAATGCAGAACAATCGCAAACCTAAATGTTTTGAACCCGGTGTGCTCACACTACTTATGAAAGACATTGAAAATTTTCGAACTCAACTTACTTGATGGATCAGACGACTCTCTTGCAGACGACGGTTCGGTACGTGCTTCTGTCGGTGTGGAAGGCGGAACTGCCATCGTCGAAGACGTAGTTGCAGCGCCACTGTTCTGACCGAGTTCTATAAATGAATAAAATTATGTGTTGTATAAATTATTTCTTGTGTGGAGAATTAAATTTGTTCCTCCAAAGCAACGATGTCATAGCAAGGTATGCACAACATTAAAAATGTTCCCACGCGGTTTACCTTACACAGCGTGAAAGCTGATAGCTTTTTACCTGTAGAAGTCAAAATATGCTATAATGCTCGAGTCCGCACGAAAAAGAGTGCACTGTAATAATATGAGGTTTCGATTATTATGGTGAGGACCTTCGCATGTGTAAGGTTAATAATAATAATAATAATAATAATAATAATAATAATAATAATTTCTATAGAAGATATAATACAATGAATTCTATAAGACGCCAAATGTTTGCTTCTTCCAATGCTGTCAATAAAGGTCTAAGAGGGAAATTTGCCAGAGAATAAAGAAATATTTCCTACTTGAATGCTTCGGAGCTGTGTCTGTGTTCATTTCGACGGCTTTTCTTTTTCGCTCTGAAATAAATGCGATTCTCATAAGGTCTATGTCTGAAAATTTAAAATAATGCATTTCTAACTAGTAAAATGTTTGAATTCTTTACAATTATTTATAACAAAATATGCCTTCAGTAAAATATTTCACACAAAGCCCTAGCCTACATAAAATATAAATTCATGTGCAGACTACAAACCCATTTCAAGCAGTCTGCTATGAATTCTCGCTTGTTTTTCCATTTCCTCCTCCTTTTCAATTTCGTCAACCATTTTGGATTCTAGGAAATAAAATGCGTGTTTAAGACAGAGCCTATGGAACTATTTTAAGTTGGTGAAAGAAGTATTATTCGGGTGTTTAAGGCAGAACCTATGAAATTAATTTAAGGTGACGAAAGAAACAATAAACGGATGTTTAAAACAGAACCTACGAATTTACGGTGGCGAAAGAAACAATAAACGGGTGTTTAAGACAGAGCCTACGAATTTAAGTTGGCGAAAGAAGCAATAAACGGATGTTTAAGATAGCTGAAGAAATTTAAGCTCTATAGTTTTATACATTGCAACGATATTAAATAAAATTCAGAAATTATTCAAGTTCAATACAAATTAAAATAATACTCACTCGCAGACATCCTTCTGGCGTACGATGTAGAATAGTCTGCTGGCCACGAGAATCGTCTGTAGTTGTAGTCGCATGCAGATTTCGGAAAAGACCTCTGAAGTTCTGTTGAGATTGAGACTGTTTTTATAGCACTATGTTGGTGTCTGACGCAATGAGACAGGGGTATTGCGAAATACTTTGTGCGGTTGTGTGTGTGGTTGTATGGATGGTTGTCTGTGTCCTTATGCTTGGTTGTATGCCTTAATATGTGCCAATAGCACTGATTCCATGCGGTTTTGCGTGTATTCCCTTCTAGGTGTCCTGCCTTCTTGGGAATTTTATAAAAACCATGGATTTACATTAACGTGGGTATACATTAGTTGGAATTGGCAGTCTTTTGAAGTGGAATGTATGCTTTGATGGTCAAAGGGAGTATTTACGATGAAAAAGAATTATTAATGGCTGCTGATATAATTACAAATATGCCTTGGGGAATGCACAATAATGAGAAGGATGATGATAGAAATGAGGCCGAGACGGATAAGAATACGAATGGGCAATACTTTGATGTGACATTTATGTGTGCAATAAAGCAATACGTGTGTTGTCAAATTGAGTCGAGGGGCGTTTACACAGATGTGCATGATCAAAGGTTGTTCAGACGAGTGTCTTTGAAATAGGTGCGCTCAATAAAAGCAATGATTTGATAATAATGAATATCGGATCTTTGCAACTGTGATGACGACACGATTGCCAATCACATGGTTGCCCACTTGCCTGAACTCAATAGAAGACGTTCGAGCGGTGACCGCCTCGGGCGATGCACACGCACCTGCCATGAAAGAGACCAATTTGGCAGTAATGTCTAACTGGTCTTTCCAATTGTGATGCCGGGACGATTGCCAATTACACGGTTGGGTGGTTTTGATAGAGCTGCCGACCGACGGTCGGTCTTGTGCCGCGGGGCATTCATGCGCACCTGCCATGAAAGGAACCAATTTGACAATAAAGACTAGCGGTCCTTGCAATTGTTATGACGGTACGATTTCCAATTACACGGTTGACTGGGTTTGATAGAGCTGCCGACCGATGGTCGGTCTTATTGCCGCGGGGCATTCGCACCTGTGATAAAAGGCCCAATAAAGAATAGAGGGTCCTTGCAATTGTGATGACGGCACGATTTCCAATTACACGGTTGGCTGCGTTTAATAGAGATGTCTTTGCGTTTTAGTAAATAATTGCAGTTTTAATATATTTTTTAATGCATTTTGTGCGTCGATACCGATGACGCATTCCCGATGACGCATTCCCGGGGTGGGGAGGGGCCCTGTACCGCTGCTAGTTAGGGTTAACTAATTACTATTACTAATATAATTACCTAAATAATATAATTAATGTACTAATTAATATAATTACTAATTATGATATGCTAATTACCCTAATTATTATAATGACCTAATTACCCTAATTAATATGACCTAATTACCTTTGACCTTGCCCTTTGGCCTTGACCTTGACCTTTGACCTTGAACTTTGGTCCATTTATTCGTACCCATACCCGCCAAAAAATGGCTGTACTAGACGTGTTTCTGTACTACTTCTGTTGCAATGACCTATGGTGCTGTCTAAAACGGGCTCTGGGGGCCCGTTTTAGACACATTTAGAAATGTGTGTTAAAGATCATAAATCATTAGAGCAGTAAATCTGTTTCGTTGACAGGTATATATATGAGACGTTGTAAGCTTATAGAAGAATGACCAACCGACAGTACGGAGAGTTATAAAATTGAAGAAATGAGCTTGAAGAAGACGTGCAAAGTGGGTTTTTAACCAAGAACCACACTGCAGCAATTCTACACTTGAAAGTAGAAGCTGGAGCTAAGAAATTGGAAGCCTGAATTGCTAGATGCAGCACCCCCTGGATGAGTCTCATCCATCTGGAAGGATTAGAGCGATCTGTTTGTTAATTCGAAGTTGGAGAGCCCCGCAATCGAATAGCCCCGGCACTTTTTATCACAAAAACTAGCACTTGGGGCTAGGAGCCCCTTTGGCTGAGTAGAGAAGATTTTGATGAGCCACAAGGTCAGAGCCCAAAGCAGATAATTACGGACTCGTAGAAAAAACACAAAATCGAGGACGTTGGACTATTAACAGAGCCGTGGTTAGCCAGAATTCATCCAGGGCCCATTTTACTCATACCTGGGGGCCCATTTTACCTACACCTATAGGGTGAGATGGGCCTATTGCCTATTTTTTTAAAAGCTAAAATTTCACCAGCTACTTCCGGTTACTCAAATATGTATAATAGCCATTTATTATAATAATAAATATCCTGTACATTTGTTATATTTCAGTCATTTTAGCCTCACGAAGCTTCGAGAAATTTTAGTTTTCCCTTAAGGGGCCCGTTTTAGACCACTTTCCCCTACAATGGAATCACGATTTTAGGGTCTTAGTCAACAATTTCGAGGTCAAGGAATATGATAGAACCAAGTTCACATTCACTGCACGAAAACCAAAATGGTGGACAAAATGGCGGCCAGAATATTAAATGGCCACAAATGGAGTAATGCATGCAGTATAAATATGATTTCAGAGTCTAAATTAACATTTTCGAGGTCAAGGAATGCGATAGAAGCAAAGCCACATGTCTAGCACTGCATTAAAAACAAAATGGTGGACAAAAATGGCCGGCCAGAATCTTACAATAGCTATGTGTGAAGTCAGGAGTGCAATGGAATCATGATTTCAGGGTCTAAGTCAACAATTTCGAGGTCAAAGAATGCGATGGAAGCAAGACCTCATGTCTAGCACTGCACTAAAAACAAAATGGCGGACAAAATGGCGGCCAGAATATTAAATGGCCACAAATGGAGTAATGCATGCAGTATAAATATGATTTCAGAGTCTAAATTAACATTTTCGAGGTCAAGGAATGCGATAGAAGCAAAGCCACATGTCTAGCACTGCATTAAAAACAAAATGGTGGACAAAAATGGCCGGCCGGAATCTTACAATGGCTATGTGTGAAGTCAGGAGTGCAATGGAATCATGATTTTAGGGTCTAAGTCAACAATTTCGAGGTCAAGGAGTATGATAAATTAAAATAATATTTATATATATATATACACGGTGATTCATTAAAAAAGTCCCCCTGCATATTGTCATGCTATGTGAAAGACATTTTAAAGGAAGACAGAGGAGTTACTTCTAAACATTCGGAAAGTTAAAGTTTATGTTCAAATTGACCCCCTTTGGCAGCTACGCATGCGCGAAGACGAGTACGCCACTGTTCATAGGCGTAGGGGACATTTCAGCGTTGGGGGGGCAAAAATGAGACTTTTGCCCGAAAAAATTTTGTTCGTCCGGCCGAAATCTTAAGAAAAATTTCCGTTACGTTTGCCCGAAAATTCTTACGACTTTTTTTAGTCATCCGGCCGAAATCTTCTGAAATTTTCCGTTACTTTCTGCCCGAAAGGTCTGATGACCTTTTTTGTTCGGGCAAGTCTGATTTTTCGGGCAAGATGACCCGGAAAAATAAAAAAAGGAAAAAAATGTTAAAACTTTTTTTAATTTTTCCGGGTCTGCTTGCCCGAAAAATCAGACTTGCCCGAAATTTGGGGGGGCATTTGCCCCCCCTGGACCCCCGTCTCCTACGCCTATGCCACTGTTTGACTGATTCATCAATGATGCGCTGATCCATCTCGTCCCATGCCTCCACAATTCGACTTCGCAACTCATTGACATCACATATTCGAGATCTGTAGACCTTCTCTTGCACGACACTCCATATCTTATAGTCCACTGGATTTAAATCAGGGCTGTTGAGTGGCCACAAAGTAGGCGGGAGGAAATCAGGTGTTTCAGTTTCCAGTAACGCAACAGTGTCCCGTGCTATGTGCGCAAGAGCGCTATCCTGCTGGAAGATTAAATACTCATCGGTAATGTCACGAATATCTGGTAAAAAGGCTCTGTTTTAGTAGAACATCTCTGTAATATTGTCCATTGATCTTAACGCCCGGTTCGATGAAATGAATGTTCGTACGACCGTGTGCAGATACCCCGACAGATACCATAGGGAGTTTGCTGAAAGTTGGTTGATTCCGCAAAGACGATTTGCTGGAACGTCCCTCTTCTGTGTACCGGCAGATGCGTGATTGCGAACATTCTGATTGTTACTGGGTGCTGTCACAGTAAACAATTTCTCACCTGGACGCTAAACCAGATGAATTGATCATGTTTGCATGATACAACCTGAGTGACTGACAGGAACGTTGGAATATTGCTTGTTTCCCGAGATTATCGTGACGTCATTAGTGTTGTCGTCCGCGTTACGTCATTACAGATCTTGATGTGACATAATTTATATAGCACTTGGCTAGATCATCCAGCTTCATTATTCTGAAAGTTCATTAAATTTGATGGTCATTGACATGAGTTATGCCAACTTATGTAGGGGGACGTTTTTTTTAATGAATCACCGTGTATAACAGACTAATAATTAGGGGAATATTGCTATTTTTCCTATAAAATTGACAATGTGGTCAATTTTGTCAAATTGACTGATATTGTCCAAACTGTTAATGTAGATTAAATATCAATTTCATAAGCTAAAAACAAACCTCCCTAATCGTGCACACGTTCCGCTCGAATTCGTCCACCACCCCATACATTTTCTACACTGCCCCAAAACTCCAAATCCTGTCTACACCACCGCTCCAGGAGACGAAAAAGGAAGAATAGGCCTATATATATATATATATGTATATATATAGTGTACTGTGTAGGCTATACTATCCACAGAAAATCGGATGATAAGAACAATATAGGCCTAGGCCTATTCATATTAAAACATTGTTTAGATTTGAGTGTTTGATTTAAGACTTACATATACGAGTAACGAGTTACAACAGTGTAGGCCTATAGACTGTTGGCGACTTTCAATTTTGCAACTAAAAACAAATTTTTTTAAATTTACAGTTTGCAATTATTTAACGTCAACGATTTCGTCACGAAATTAGAATTTGTATAGTAGCCTAAAATAGCGCTACATTTCACTGATTAACTCCTTAATTCCGTAATTCCCCATTTCAATAAGAACTTTGTAGCCTAATTCCGAAATTCCGAGGCCCTTTATCAAGTGAGGCCTAGAGCCAAATGGCCCCGGTGCCCCCCCTCGTCGGAGACCCTGCTTACACCCATTGCCTCCCTTTTAATGCTATCGAAGCGGTTCGGATAATGAGCGGGACTCTGGATGCTTTAGAAGTTGAGAAGCACGGATGTCATCCAATAGACTACGCTTGAAGTAGCCTTGAACCCTTCTAAGACAAAAGTTATTTCTTTGGGCGCACGGCAGCAGCTTGCCAAGCCTGATCTCTTTTCTCCTGCATCTGAATTTCCTGGCTTTACCTTTGCAACCACGGTTAATGACCTTGGTGTTCAACTTGATCAAGAACTCACTTTTGCTCATCAACTTCACCGTCTTGCACGAGACTGAGCACTATTAATTATCAGCTGCGCCAGCTTCGCACTGTCATCCGTTCTCTTACGTCTGTTGCTACTCCTACTCTAGTGCATTCCTTTGTTACAGCTCGCATTGACTATTGCTCTTCGCTCTACATTGGCCTCCCATCCAGTAAATTGACTTGTCTTGAGCAGGTGTTGCGCTCTGCTGCGTGCCTAATTGTGAAAATCTCTAAATATGGTCATGTCTAAAACTACTTGCTTGATGTACTTCACTTGCTCCCTATTCGCCAGCGTATTGAGTTCCGGGTAGCTGCATTGGTATGACGATATTGTCAGGGCCTCGCCCCAATTTACCTCCGAGAGCTAAGCAGCCTTACATTGGGTATCCAAAGACGTCGTCAGCTACGCTCTGCTGATAAGGGAGTCCTCTTGGTTCCTTTTTACCGTACTGCTACCAAGAAGAATCGAACCTTTTCTGTGGTTGGTCCGGTAGTCTTTATATAATAGCCTTCCTTTTGAGCTGCGCCTACTCCTCTGGACTCTACCAGGATCGTTCCTTACTAAACTTAAAACTGTTCTTTTGGGGCGCGCTGGAGTCGGGAGCGCCTCTGAGTAGTTTTACTTGAAGGAGCGCTATATAAATGTCAGAATGAATGAATGAATGAATTGTACTTTTCTACTGATCAGGGAATAGGCTAACTATAAAAACCTTTAATTTCATGTTTCTCAACATTTCTAAGTGATACAGTCATCATCAGCACCCAATATTACGAGGAAGAACTGTTCTAAAGATTTGTTTCCAATGAAATTAAATTATAGTAGGCCTATATTGAAAATGTATGCAATAAACGAGCATTTCGGTTAAAATCTTGCAAGCCGTTTTTCTCAAAAACCTTACGTGATAAAAAATTCTAAAAACACCATCGTGTTCAGCACGTCAGCTTCTAAAGAAAACGAAGTTTTTTCGGAAATCAAAAATGTTAAAATTTGCTGTCTATTTTTATCAGCGCACAGCTAAGAAATTGTTACATGATGTGTTTCAGATGGCTGGCTCGTTCTGAGACCCTACCAGAAAGGAAAAAACAATCAACAATGGCGTTTCAACAAAGGCGGTTTCATTGCTAACCGCGACGACCCTAACGTGGTCCTTACAATTGATGGTAAGAAAACGACTTAAGGCCTGTGTCATTTCAAATAAATTTTAAAATCATTTGCAGCACCATGTTGGAATGCAGATAATGCGTCTTTGTGACTAATGAATATGTATTGTTGGTTCATTAGTTCATTTAGGCCAATCAGTTCGTGTAAGGTAATACAAAGCCTGGTGTTGCGTTCGTAAGATTTTATTCTAAGACATTTGATTATAAATCACTACGAACATTGATTATTATTTCTATACTTTAGCGTCCCGGAAACGGAAAACAAGACGAATGAGGAGAGAAGGGCCTATATCAGTATGTCCTAGAACATTGTGCCATAGATTACATATTTTTAGAGTTCCCATCAACTTTCCCCTTTTGAGAAGTTTGTAAGGTGTGAAAATTGCAGGTTCCACACAACTCGTCCAACGACAACTCGTCCACGGACAACTGGTACACCGAAAACTCGTCCACCGAAATAGAAGCCGGAATAATGAGAAAACGCTTGAGAAATGGAAGCTGGATGAATGTTTTTACAGGTGAAATAGAAGCTGGATTGATGGAAAACCGCTTAAGAAATGGAAGATGGATGAATTTTTTTCTATCTGAAATAGAAGCTGGATGCATGTTGAGACACATGATGAAAATCGTCAATTCAGCTTCTATTTAAGCAAGAAAACCATTAGACTTTTTTCATAAACCCAGCTCCTATTTCGTAAATAAAAAACTTTCATCCAGCTTCCATTTCTCAAGCGCTTTCTCGTTAATCCGGCTTCTGTTTCAGTGGTTCAGTTGTCAGTGTACCAGTTGTCCGTGGACGAGTTGTCGTTGGACGAGTTGTCGTGACACCGTGAAAATTCTATATGTAATCATCCTCCAGGTTACTATATTGTTTTATTAATATGTCCTCTGACTCGATGAATGGGCGAAGATGTCGCCGGTTGCGCCAAAGTATGCGTCCGCTGGGCATTTTGGCGCAACCGCTGCCATCGCTTTCGCGCAGTGCCGGTGTCGCGTGACACCGGCGTTAGCACCCCCCGTACGGGGGGGCCCCGAGTTTCAAAGGGCCCCAAATTTAGCTGGTCATTGTGCCTATTTGTGATTGTATGTTTCTTAAATCGGCGCATTTTTTGAGGCTCCGGATCCGGTCTGGTGCATGCCTCATTGCCTCAACTATAATAGCCATATCCCATATGGCACTGCCATAGCAGACCGGTTCCACGACAACTGGTCTACCGACAACTCGTCTAACGAGAACTCGTCTCCGGACAATTGGTCTAACGACAACTGGTCTACAGACGAATAGTATTGATGAAATAGAAGCTGGATTTATGAAAATGGATTTTTAGCTTAAATGGAAGCTGAATTGATGATTTTCATTCATGTATTCCAACATGCACCCATTTCTACTTCAAATATAAAAACACATTAATCCAGCTTCTATGTCTCGCCTGTTATTTTAGTTGAGATCTAGAAATACCTTCATTAGTGTGGTCCTCAAAAATAATTTCTCGAATTTAGCTGATGGTACCCTCTCTATCTGTTACCTTGCCTTAGTAGTGAATAAGTGTAAAATTTCAGCCCGATTGATAGATATTTAGTGGTAGCTCCATGCTACTGACTTTTCAGCATTGATTACCATGGCGAAAAATAGTCAAATCATAGCATTTGAAGTATAATGGACAAGAACTTTTTTAGAATTTAGATCAAAGAAATAAACTGATCATCGTAGACTGTTGGAGATTGAGTGGCATACAGATCTACTGAATAGGCCTACTGGTATAAAGTTAATAATTTTGTTTTAAAATAATTTTAAAAGACCGACCCACACCTCAAAGCGGTGGGTGGTGGCAACAGCCAAGTAGGGGATTGCCTGCTGGGGCTAAGCCATCAGTGGTGAAGGTTTCGACCGAAGTACCACCTAGGGCGCTTCGCGGGGTGGACAGGCCCAGCAGGAATCCTGAAAGAGCTGGCTAACGTGGGCGGCAACCAATCCCCAAGAAGGGGTCTGTCAGATGAGTGGCGATGCGCTGACAGCAAAAGAAAAAGACGATTGTAACTTGATGCCAGTAAACTCGAATTCACAGAACGAGAATGGCATCGGGCAATCAATCAATCAATCAATCACATAAATTTATATAGCGCCTCTTCAAGATCTCTACTCAGAGGCGCTCCCAACCCAGGCCTGGTCAAAAAGAAAGGTCTTGAGAAGACGGTAGAAAGAGCCAGCAGAGTCACGAGGAAGAGAACGGAGAGCCGTAGGGAGGCCATTCCAGATAGCTGGACCCACCACAGAATATGCTCTTCGCTGCATAGTAGCGGTACGACAAAAAGGGACAAGATAGTCACCGCGGGCAGCTGACCGCAGCGAACGGCGGCCCAGAGAAACGGAGACAGGAGTAAAAAGTGCACATAGATATGATGGAGCTTGAGACAGGGCACCTACGGGCACTGGTCCCTTGGTTGATGATGACGATGATGATGAAAAAGTATAGCAAAGCCAGGCATAATTATGCTGAACATGTTCTGCGTGCGCAACAGTTTTAGAGGGTTTTCGATTGTTGGAGTCTCAGTAGTATGCCCAACACATACTTCTTTTTCGTCAAGGAACTGAGATCTGTGCTCAGATACAACCTGCGTTAGGTATTTCTCCCATTCATATTTAGTGGTAGATGATTTGAATTCTTGAAGGAGTTTAACAGCCCTCTCGGCAATGAAACTCTTTGTGCACTGTTTTGCCTTCTAAAAGTCTTGATTTTGTTTCAATTGTTCGGTAGGCTACCAATCTCAGTTAGGAATTTACATTGCAGTTCTACTATCCGTAAGATGTTCAAAGTTTTGACCGTACCAAAATCTTCAACCTGTAAATACGCGGCTCACCTGCACTTGAATGTGTGTTTCACATGCTCGTTTCGTTCTTGAATTTGAGATGCCTTGACCATCTTTCGCTGCACAAGTGCACATGCATGTTCCATGGTTGACGGCGGAGTCTAAAAAGGCCAAGGCTACCATCTCCTCACTCACATATCACAAATCCTTAGAAAGAGCCTTGGTGGTTGCTGCAGAAATGACACAATTTTTTCGAACTCTTTGTACCTGAAGATAAATCCGAAGGTCGCTGGAAGGTGTCGTCGGCTAATCTTGTTGGGACAAGACATCATGCTCCTGCCAATACCAGACTAGGAAACAGGTTGATGTATCTAACTGATATTTCTTCTGGTCTGTAAGAAGGAATTGTTCTCTGAACATCAAGAAACAATATCTGCCAACCATCTTACCCCATGTACTGCAACGAGTTCCATCGATCGGATTTCACGTGGTGGAATTTTACTAAGAAAGGCGACAATGAGTTGAAGTAGCCCGTGGTAGTCATCTCAAAGCTGGATGCTAAATTGTTAAGCATTTTTGACTATTTGCATCAAGTCTGAATTGACGACTTGATGAATGCTGCCAAATTATCTTGGCATTTCGGATCCTGGAGTGCTGTCTGGAAGTGACTTACAATAGCATCCAACTATAAATGCATGAGACCCACTTTCAAAATTGTTATGTCTGGTGGGCCACTTGATGCTAGTGCAAATGATTGTTTGGACTCATGACCATGCATCACAATTTTGACAAGCAAGGTGCAGTGGGTCTTTCCCAGTATAGTCTCTTTGTTTAATGCTGTAGTATCGAAGTACGTCACTTTGACTCTATAGCCACAATCTTTCAACAGAATCACAACAACTTGTCTTGTTTCTTCACCTTGACCATAATTTAACCTTTGCACTCCGTGTAATTGATTCACTTCGTATATCGTGAGACCAGTAGTCTACTGGCAATCTATCGAATGGCTGTTTACCTATAATACCAGGAAGAATCTTCCCATCCCTCGAACGCATTACTATAATCTTAGCACCAAGTGCATCCGTAAATTTATCTCTCCTCTCTTATTATTTAAACAATTATCCAAAGGTCACTTATACCCTTATCTAAAAGCATTTAAATAAAAGAATAATAGCATCAGCTTCTTCCTGCAGATTGAAGAAAGCATTGCATCTATGACGACCTTTGACTTTAAATCAAAAATGAATGTCGAGTTTTGTCGACATACATGTAATGTACATGCAGTCGGGGTATTGGTATATCTCACCCTGCAGAGCGACCTCTAAACTTTGAGCAATTTCAATAAAATTTGGTAGGAATCATTTTCACATGATGCATAACAGAAAAAAATGGTACCGTCACGCATTGTTCAAACTTTATTTTTCCCCATAGATTTGAGGACCACACTAACCTTCATCCAGCTTTTATTTATCATGCGTTATTTCGTCAATCCAGCTTCTATTTCACTCGTAAAGGAACCATCATCCAAATTCCATTTCTCTTGCGTTTTTTCAGTTATTGTTCCTATTGTAGCCTTCCAAACTTCACATATTATCGACCGTGCATTTCAATGCATCAAATTAGCAAAGTTTTCCACTTGAAATGTCATACTCAAGTCCTATCCATCTCATAACGCTTAAAAGGGCATATTAAACACCATAAGTACTAGGAACAATAATGATTTTAAACGCCAGATTAGGCCAATAGTCGCTAGGAACAATAATGATTTTAAACGCTCTAGCGACTATTGGTCTAGGTGGTTCTGTTGATGATTAATTGTATTGTATTGTATCTGACCATTTATAAAGCGTTTCTCGCAGCAAGAGCCTTTCAGAAGCGCTCCCAATGCGTTCAGCCCTTAGAAAACAGGCAAGTTTTTAGACGAGAGAAAGACGAGGATACACTACCAGAGAGGATGGCAGCGCGAACTGATGGGGGAAGCCCAGTTCACAGGGAGGGACCAATGCAGAGAAATTATCTGGATTGAGCCACGGCGGTCCTGACTCTTGGGACAAAGAGGTCAAGGCGACCAGAGGACCTAAGAGGACGCAGCGACGCGGCAGAAAGGGGGCGAAGTATATGATCACACAAATACTTCGGCCGTGCCTGACTTTTGTGCCTTATTGGGAGGTCACACCTGAAACGAATATGTATGGCGAATCTGAATCTCAATATGCCTGCGAACTTGACACACATCTGGGATCACAGGGTACATAGGCCTAATCTTCAGCAGTTCCGACCAAATTTTTGAAGACATTGCAACGCAACAAGATTACAATAATTTCTCGTTCATGATAAATAAATAGACCAAAGATATAGGGATTTCACGCCTCTGACATCCATTAGCATTTCACTAGGAATTCATCTGCTTTTCGCCCTGTCAAAGCTCAATCTAATACTAGGCGTTTTTCTATTAAATCTTATGGCACTAAAGTATGGAACACAATACCAATTGACATTCGTCAATCCAGTAGTCTGCATGTATTTAAAAAGAGACTTCGTGCCCTTCTACTTTCTTCCACTAAAGCTACTTGGTGTGCACATGACCATGTGTAGTTAAGGTTTTAGTTAAGTACTTAGTCAAGTTTGTTTCTCTGCAGGCTCTTGACAATATAAACTTTTCTGCAATCTGTCATCACCTAATTTGATTTAGACTCTTTCGTTTCTGCTATCTTGATTAATTTTTCTTGCCAGATCATCAAGCTTCATTATTCTGAAATTTTATTAAATTTGATGGTCATCCACATGAGTTATGCTGACTTGCGTAGGGTAACGTTTTTTTATGAATCACCGTGTAGATTAAATATCAATTTTAAAAGTTAGATACAATACTCTTAATCGTGCACTCGTCGGCCTCGTTCCGCTCAAATTCGTCCACCACTCCATTCATTTTCTACACTGCCCCCAAACTCCAAATCCTGGCTACACCACCGCTCCAAGAGACTATGTAACTAAGAATATAATTATATAGTAGGCCTGGGCTATAGCATAGGGCTACACTGTACCGCCATCCACATCGAGTCGGATTACATCGACAATCTATATCTACACCGTGACTCAAAAAAAGTAAGCCAAATTGTTTTGCATATATCTCTAATACCTGATGACATATGATGCTACAATTTTCCAAATATTTAGAGAAGTGGACCAAGAATCTGATTCCAAAATTTCATGAAATAAAGTTGAACAGATAAAAAGATATGAATATTTAAACTTCATATACCGAAATTGCAGCTTACAAGCATTTTTCTGTCAGATTCAATAAAAAGTAAGCCAAACAATTTTTTTTACATCTCTGATGTCTGATGAGTAATCATAAAAACTTTTTCCAGGTATTTAGGGAATTGAATCAAGAATAGGGGTCCAAAATTTCATGTCATAAATGTGAAGGGATAGAAGGATATGGATATTTCAACTTCATCACCCGAAATTTCAGTTTTCAGCAAGTCTGTTATTGTGTAGACTTCATTTCTCCCACATTATGGCCTCCGAACAGTCCAGATTTGAATCCTGTCGACTATAAAATGTAGAGCGCGATGCAAGATCGAGCCTACCAGACAACAATCCATGATATAAACGATCTGAAGCAACGCTTGTTGGAAGTGCGGGATGGCCTGAACCAGAGGATAATCGACGTTGCTGTTGCCATTGCAATGGCGCCAGCGTCGTCAGGCTTGCGTGCAAGCAGGAGGGGAACATTTTGAGCATCTTATTTAATAAAATTATCAAACCATACTGTTGGGGTCATATTGGTAGTTCAATTCTCTACATATCTGGAAAATTTTAGAATGATTAATCATCAGGCATTGGAGATAATAGGGAAACAGTTTATCGAATCTGACAGAAAATTGCTTGTAAACTGCAATTTCGGTATATGAAGTTTAAATATTCATATCTTTTTATCCGTTCAACTTTATTTCATGAAATTTTGGAATCATATTCTTGGTCCACTTCTCTAAATATTTGGAAAATTTAGCTTGATATGTCATCAGGTGTTAGAGATATATGCAAAACAATTTGGCTTACTTTGTTTTAGTCACGGTGTATAAGAAATGATGTACACCGTTGTTCAAAAAAAACTAAGCCAAATTGTTTTGCATATATCTTTAATGCCTGATGACATATCAAGCCAAAATTTTCCAAATATTTAGAGAAGTGGACCAAGATTATGATTCCAAAATTTCATGAGACAAAGTTGAACGAATAAAAAGATATGAATATTTCAACTTCATATGTCGAAATTTCAGTTTACAAGCAATTTTCTGTCAGATTCAATTAAATGTTTTCTTACATCTCTAATGCCTGATGATTAATCAGTCTAAAAATTTCCAGATATGTAGAGAATTGAACTAACAATATGATTCCAACAGTATGGTTTTATTATTTAATTAATTAAGATGCTCAAAATTTCTTCATCCTGCTTGCACGCAAGCCTGGAAGCGCTGGCGCCGTGAATTACGCAACAGCATCGTCAATTATCCTCTGGTCCAGGCCTTCCCACACTTCCAACAAGCGTTGGTTGCTTCAGATCGTTTATATCACGGATTGTTGTCTGCTAGACTCGGTCTTGCATCACGCTCCACCCTTTATAAATTATAGTCGACAGGATTCAAATCTGGGTTGTTCGGAGGCCATAATGTGGGAGAAATGAAGTCTGGCGCCTCTCTTGTCAGCATTTCGATGGTTTCCTTGGCTCTGTGGGCTGGCGCTGTTCTGTTGAAAAAGAAAACAGCCTTCTGGGGCTATTGATTTCTGATAACAGGTGGAAGATGTTGTGACAGCAGAATGTTGCGATAATACACTCCGTTAATTTTACTCCAGGATCCCTGAAGACCAAAATTGGAAACTATCAAGCATCAAAAACGCAACGGACACCATAACAGACTTGCTGAAAACATAAATTTCTGTAGATGAAGTTTAAATATTCATATCTTTCTATCCGTTCAAATTTATGACATGATAGGCTATTTTGGAATCCTATTCTTGGTTCAATCCTCTAAATATCTGGAAAATGTTGGTATGATTTATTATCAGGCATTGGAGATATAAGAAACACAGTTTAGCTTACGTTTCACTGAATCTGGCAGAAAATTGCTTGTAAACTGCAATTTCGGCATGTGAAGTTGAAAGATTCATATCTTTCTATCCGTTCAATTGTATCTCATGAAATTTTGGAATCGTATTCTTGGTCCACTTCTCTAAATATTTCGAAAATTTTAGCGTGATATGTAATCAGGCACTAGAGATATATGAAAAACAATTTGGCTTAGTTTTTTTTGAACCACGGTGTATGTATGCATGTATGTATATGAATATGTCCAGAATGCACGCCCACAGTTTTGCAGCTATTGATCTGAAATTTTGCACCTAGACAGGGGTCCGTCAAACTTAGCAAGTACAGGGGTTGGCGAATTTCCAACACCATGGGGGCCAGGATGGGAGGAATTTTAGAGGGGGCGAAAACATTTTTTGGCAGCTATTGAAGTTCAAATTTTGCATTTAGACAGAGGACCATTAGGCCCTCCCAGAAACGAGTTGGCGAATCTCTACCGCCAGCGGGAGAATGGGGGGGGGGGGGGCAAAAACTCCCATTTTCTCTATTTTTATACCATCGCCATAGTTTCGCAGCTATTCACCTGAAACTTTGCAGCTAGATAGGGTGCCAGCGGGACCACCTCGCCACCAACCAACACACGTCGCCCCGAAGGGGCCGGGTGGGGCAGGGCGTTGGTTAATGGAAGGGGGGGCGAGAAAAAACTTGGGGGCGATTTTTTTTTAGCTATTGATACCAAATTTTGCATTTAGACAGAGAACCGTCAGGTCCACCCAGTGGAAAAGTTGGCGAATCTCTACCACCAGGGGGAGACTGGAGGAGGGGCGAAAACTACATTTTCCATATTTTTTACCATCGCCATTGTTTCACAGCTATTCACCTGAAAAGTTTCAGCTAGACAGGGTGCCACCGGGACCACCTCGCCACCAACCAACACACACCTCGCCCCACAGGGGCCGGGTGGGGCAGGGCGTTGTTTGGGGGGGGCCAAATTTTCTCGGAGGCCACTTTTTTGGGGTAGTTTTTCAGCTATTGATCTGAAACTTTGTATCTATAGACTATAGACAGAGGACCTTCAGGTCCAGCCAGTGGAGGAGTTGGTGAATCTCTCCCACCAGGGGCTCACGGTAGGAGTGCGAAAACCCAAACTTTTGCTATTTCCATTCCATAGCCATAGTCTCACAGCTATTCACTGGAAAAGTTGCAGCTCGATAGGGTGCAACCGGGACCACCTCGCCCCAAACTAACACATACCTCGCCCGGCTTGGGCCTGGTGGGGACAGGCGCTGTACGGGGTGGACAAAATTTTTTTGCAGCTTGCTGCTATTGATTTGAAATTTTGCATGTAGAGAGACGACCGTAAAGTCCAGCCTGTGGAGGGGCCATGGTGGGAGCCCGAAAACCCAAACTTTTCCTATTTCCATTCCGTCGCCATAGCTTCACGGCTATTTGCATGAAATTCCCGGGCATCGCCGGCTAGCATATAGGCATTCTGTACCCGATTTCGTAGCATTGTCAGCCTTAAGCGCCATCTCATTGGCCGATCCCATATTATGAATATTCACAACCAGTGACCTCATTAAGCACGTTTTGTTTACAGACTTTGCGGCTTGCGTTGGCAATATCAATAATCTTAGGCTATTATGCTTAATAAATCGCAGCCTTTGCGTCCATTAGGCCTAGTAGGCTATATGGCAGTTTTGCATATAATAGGATAAAACTGCGTTGCGTGATTGATTATTTGGCGGATATGCTGTGTAGGCTGCTATTAGCTCCGCGTATTGCAGGCTGTCTGTTCAGCTAGTATTGTTAAGATTTATGTATTCTGTAATCTGAGTTCCTGCAAACTGTTTCAACTGCATAATATTATTGTACGTTGTAACCGATTGCGGTCTTTCAACTGGATTGTTGAATAGACGAAAATTATTATTATACTGCCTCACCCAAAAATTTAAACACCCAATTTTAGTTTATAATAGTCGTATTTAAAACGTAAGCAATTGGCAGGTAGGTCAAGCTGTAAATGTTGGGACTTCGCTATGTCTGAATCGTGACAAGTTGTCATTAGACTATAGGTTGCGGCCTGTCAACTGTATTGTTGAATAAAGATAATACTATTTATTGATGAGCAACGATAACAGAGTAACATTGATGTTTTTAGCAAATGCCTTTCTATTATGTAAAGCCATAAAGCTACTTGCAGTCATATTAATGCTTTATTGGTAGTCCTACTTAGGCTATTCATAATTCAGCATTATAGGCTAACGTTCATTCTTACAGGGCTGCTTTAAGAATTTTTTAGAACTGCATATAGCCACAACCCCTTCTTTCCTTTCCCATCATCCATGGTAAATTACTTCCAATCGGAGGACAATGACCTTTTTGCTAGTTTTTAACTGTACGGAAGTGTTTCTACAAATCTATTCCTGTCAGGAAGTCAGAACGTGGAATTAGAAGGTCTGTGAAGGTGGATGCAAAGGGTTCTGATTCATGATTCAAAATAATCAAATTTGAACAATTTGAATGAAGATAACTGTCACAAATCTTAATAACACGTATTTAGGCCTATATGCAATTGCGCACGGACTACACATAGGTTTAAAATTTAGGATGATTTCACTAGGCCTAGAACTGAGATTGACATGAACTACTGTAGGCTACTTAAGCTCGAAATATTACTGGTTGTCGAACAGTAGGCTAGGCATGGAAAATGAGACAGTTCACGAAAACTCAATAAACCTAGAGCTTTTAAAGTTATAATTGGGAATGTGTGGAACACGAATTTCAACTGGTACGAATTTAGGCAACTGAAGTCTAGTAAAATCTAATGTAGGCTAATGCAGTGTTGTTGTCAAGACCTCAAACCTCAAGACCAAGACCAAGACCAAGACCAAGACTTTGAACCTCAAGACCAAGACCAAGACCAAGACTTTGAGCCTCAAGACCAAGACCAAAACCAATACTTTTGGGCTCAAGACCAAGACAAGACCAGGACTTTTGGTCTCAAGACCAAAACAAGACCTTGCGAAAATGAAGGTTCTGCTATCTTAATGAAAACGTATTTTATTCAAACAAAGCAACTCTATAACCAAACTGCAGAGAATTACAAAACTCCTTAGTGTGATTATGTGCGATGTTATTGCAAATGGCTGTTGCATTTTAACAGAACCAATTCATTTTCTGACCATGGCGTGCCCGGTGTGGCCTAGCTCATGAAAATTCCACCATGCGAAAAAATACGTTCTACAGGTGCTGAAGTTGCTGGCACGCACAGCATCTTTTCAAGCACTGGATATAAATTTAGAAATCGTCTTTTTTAAAATCCTGCCATGGCGTATCTGAACATTTCCAGCGGAGAAAGCGCCCAGAAATAAAATAATTTTCCTCCGAAAATTTGACAAAATTATAGTTTTTAGTTGCTGTTTATTATATTGTATTAGGCCTACATGAACTGCCATATTATACCATGATTTCATTTTCTACTATATAATTAGGCCTATAATTTTATTAGTTAATATTATAATATAATTATGATACTATCGTGAAGGCAGGTCTTGGTCTTGGTCTTGAAAAACCAAGACCAAGACTTTGAACCTCAAGACCAAGACCAAGACCAAGACTTTGGCCCTCAAGACCAAGACCAAGACCAAGACTTTTATTCTCAAGACCAAGACCAAGACCAAGCCTTTTAAAATCGAACTCGAGCGCACTCGAGACCAAGACTTTGGTCTCGAGGACAACAAGTCTGGACTAATGACTTCTGTAGCGCAGTTTTGATTTTTGGTATCGCAGGAGACGGTTGATTCAACGAAGCAGACGCCTGATGCATCACATTTAGCTGTTTAGCACAGCGTATTATTGAAGCGATGAGTTGGTCGATGACATCATTATTAATTATTCGCTGGCACGCACGTAACAACGCGTAGCCAAACCTTCGCCTTTTATTTTTGCTCTGATTAGAAGTCTACCTTCACACTTTCGATTACTTCACTCTCGAATGGAAACTCCTTATAACTTTATGCGCACCGCAATCGACAATTCCCCCCCCCCCCCGTATGCCAACAACAACAGCAACAACAGCGCACGAGAAGGCACTAAAAAAACACGTCGTTAGTTATGAATATTCATAATCTGGAACCGGCCAATGAAAAAGTGTTATGGCTTGCAATGCTACGAAATCGGGTACGGAATGCCTATATGCCGCCGGGTACCCTATCTAGTGATTTTATATTCATAATGTCAACTCTTCTTTCAGCGTTGACCCACCAGTCTCTTCAGAAGCTCTTCGAAAGTTCCGCGTAGCCTAGGCCTATCCCTAAATAACTGTACTTCATTAACTAAAGGCTAAGTAAAGTGTCTACAGTTCTTTTACTTGTTTTACTCAACAACGATGACGAGTTTAATCGTAATGTTGTACTTCAAAATCCAGTATAAAACAAACGAACAGCAACAACCCGACAACGACTACACTTGCATTATCATAGCAACTAAACGTTAAGACTATCTTCATCAGCCTTCTACTACCACTTATCGCAGCAACTCTAGTCAACTGCCACACTTATCTCAGCCTATATCACCTCTGAGCGTACACTCTTCCTTCTGCCGCTCTCTCCGTCTCGCTATCTCTCCCTCTCGTTCGCTCAGCCTACGATCGGCCACCTCGACTTTTCGCGCCAATCCGCACCTGGCCTATCTGACCCGCTTACTGCTGCACAACAGTCAACTGACCGCTGTGCACTATATTAAATTAGCTTACATTACCTCTTTTCTTTCTTTTAAAGAGAGCTAATTATCTTTAAAAATTGGCGAACTTCCATTAATTAAGTTAATACAAACAATTCCTAGACTAATGCATCATAAAATATCTTACACTACTATCTAGATAAACAGTCAGCTACTACATTCAGCTTTCCCTTCTTGTAGTTCAACAGATAGTCAAAATTTTGTAATGATAATGACCATCTGACTAACTTAGCAGATTTCGACTTTGATTCAGTCAAATAAACTAATGGATTATGGGTGTGTGAACACATTGATCTTAGAACCAATAATAATG
Source organism: Lumbricus rubellus (assembly GCA_945859605.1). Lineage (NCBI taxonomy): Eukaryota > Metazoa > Annelida > Clitellata > Crassiclitellata > Lumbricidae > Lumbricus > Lumbricus rubellus. The sequence goes on from OX243814.1 coordinate 44,726,680, forward strand.
TCTTTCAGTTTGTTTAAAGCCCATATGATTGCATAGGCTTCCTTCTCAATCGTCGCCCATCTCCTCTGGGTATCTGTCAGTTTTTGACTGATAAATGAAACGGGACGTTCTATCCCTTCATTGTCCACAGCAAAGTCATTACTATCACAGTACAAATTAAATGGTTTACCAACCTCAATATAGAACCACATTTGATAATACAATCTCTTTAAGGAAATAAAAAGATTTCTGCTGTACATCAGTCCAAACAATAATCTCAGGTACCTGCTTGCTAGTTAAATCTGTCAATGGTTTAGCAATTTCAGCAAAATTACAAATAAAATGTCTGTAAAATCCAAAACATCCTAGCACTTGTTTCACTTGCTTCTTCGTTTCAGGGGTTTTCAAACTAATCAAACAGTCAATCCTATCTGGATTCATCATCTTCTTCCTTGATCCTATAAGGTGACCGATGAATTTCACCTCACTCTTACCAAACACACATTTCTTCAAGTTCAAAGTTGCATTATGAATCTTATTTGTTTCAGAAACAATTCTAAATGTCTTAAATGAATGTTCCAATAATCAGAATGTACTGCAATGTCATCAACATACGGTTCATTGACATTAAATTAATCGGTTTCAAAATCATGTTTATCGCTTTTACAAAGTCCTTCCAGAGATAATCATGCCGAAAGGGACACGTGTAAATTCGTACAGTCCATTATGTGTAACAAACGCAGTTTTCCATTGATCGCTCTTCACAGGACAAGTCCAGTAGGCACTGCGACAGTCCAAAACGGAAATAAATTTGGATTTCTTAACTTTGCTCAACACATCGTGGACGATCGTCATTGGATATCGACAATTTTCAGTAAAAGAGTTAATATATCTGTAGTCGCACGCATGTCTCAAGGATCCATCCTACTTCTTGACAATGACAAGTGGACTTGCCATTCTGCTTGATGACGTTTGAATTATGTTTTCTTTCAGCATCTCTTGTATTTGTTTTTCCACTTCTGCACGGTATATTAGCGGTATTCGATATGCCATGAACTCCTTTTCTCGAAAGTCCGGTTTCAGCACCACTTCATGTTCTACTAATGTACATAGTCCAGGTTTGTCCGAAAACCTGTCTGCATAACGATTAAGTACATCAAGTAACTGTTTCTGTTACTCGCTCGTAAGATGTCCAATTTGTTCATAGTCCAATTGAAGTGATTTCTGTTTCGTCTCTGAATGGTCTTCTTTCAGAGGTATTTCTACCACTGATCCAAATTCGTCGTCCTCTTCCACGATTAGACCACACGATAATGTTTATGTGATGAACTTTCTCATTTTGTTGGAATGGACAATTCGTCGACCATTTTCGTTCGTGTCCACGAGATACGAATATTTAGATCTTCTTTGTAAAACAGTACATGGACCATGCCATCGTGAGATCAATTTATTGGTTGACGTCGGATATAACACGATGACGTTTTCTCCTAGTTTGAATTCTTTATCTTTTGCTCTCTTGTTATATTGACTGGCATATTGTTTTTGCTTTTCCTCTGCACAACTCTCAGCGAATATCAAGGCTTTTTCCATGTCTGCTCTTAAATTCTTCAAGTACTTTGCCGGTTGTACTCCAATGTTCGGTGGTAAATTTATTTCTTTTGTCCAGCTTTCCTTTAAGATAGTTAACGGCCCTCTTCGCAACTTTCCATACACCAACAGTTATGGTGCCACTCCGGTCGTTGCAATAGGCACTTCTCGCAATGCCCATACGGTAAATGGAATGATTTTATGCCACTGCCTCGGATTTTCAACAATGACATGTTGAACCATCTTCTTAAACGTTTGGTTCCATCTCTCCACTATTCCGGCTGCCTCTGGATGTCCTGGCGAATCGAATCGAGGACAGCATCCCATCAATTGCAAAAATTCTCTCGTTAGACTGGCTGTAAAATTCGTTCCTCTGTCACTCGTGATCACTGACGGCACGCCTACATCCATGAACAACTTCATCAAAGCTTCGCATACAGCCTTAGCAGTCAATGACTTTAGCAAAAAGATTGTCAGCCATCTTGTACATGAGTTCACTATGCACAAGCAATACTTATGCCATGCTGCTGACGTCGGTTCTATTGGTCCTACCACGTCCATTGTCATTCTTTTGAACGGAACATCTTCCCTTGGTATTGGTGTTATCGGTACTCGATCTATCACCAAACTTCTTGCTTTCAACTGACACTTCTCACTTGACTTACAAAACTTCACCACATCTCTACGCATCTTTGGCTATACAAAAGACAACTTGATTCTTTCTCGTGTCTTCTCTTCTCCCAAGTGCCCGCCAAATACTGACTCGTGTGCTAATTCCATCACTTGAATTCTTCTTTCTTTTGGCAACACAAACTGGTACACCAACTGGTCCAGCATTTGATGCTTCTTATACATCAACCCATTCACCACGCTAAACGCGAATCTCTTGTCTTCAGCTCTCTTCCACCACGACTTCAGTGACTCGTCATTTCGCTGTTGCTCCTCAAATTTCTTTGCATCTTTCAACTGTCTTTCATCATTCGTATTCTCTGTAAACAATTCTCTCATACTCGTATCCATTTCAACATCGCTCCGAGAATCATCACTATCATAACGTTCACATGCAACCATCTTTTCTTCAATTTAAATGTGACCGGATGTTATTCCTTCTTCTTCTTGAACGCTGTGTTCATCTTCGCTTTCAGTGTTATCTTCCAGCAAACTTTCATTTAGCTTTTCCTCGTCTCCGTCTTCGACTTCTGTTCTCCGACTCTGTGCTCTTGTAGTCACATTCGCTTGTAATTCTCCTTGCAATACACTGACTGTTGGAAACTCTTTCAGTTCTGCAATTATCTCCGGATGTAGCAAGAACTTTTCTTTGTTTTCTTTACACAGATCTGCCGGAATGCTGGCACACACCAAAGTTAAATATGGCGCAATATTTATTTTCCTGTCCTTCAGATCTTCTCCTGCCGTCTGACAACTCATCCTCACATCAATCTTCACTAACTTAGCCGGAATAGGCTCTCCAGTAAGGTGGAGTGAATACAATGGTGAAAAATTTAATGTCAGAATTTAAAAATGCCCTGGTGTGTAAAAGTTGTATTATGATATGGTTAGTTGTTTTGCAAAATATGTTGATCCTGTTATTTTTCTAAGAGGTGCCCCAACGATGAAGAAAATCCAACAGTTTTGACAAAATTTGAAATTTTTCGTTAAAATGTGCTTTTAGCCATTGGCAACTTTGGACAACAAACCATTGGTGTAATGCTGTATACTGATGACAGAATTAACTATCATATTCCGTATTATAAAATACACCTTGATTTAAGAGGTTTCTCTTAAGTCAAAATTATGCAAAACTCTGATCTAGTGTTAGGAGTTTTCATTATTTTTTCATGCTCTTCCTGCCCGAATGACTTCATCAGTTGAAGCATAGCCATTGACCTTTGCTGAAGCTTCTGCAACATTGCGTGTGCATCGCTTTGTCGCTTGGATGTGGCATGAAACTGAGCTATTTTATGTAGGCCTACCTCTGCAATAGGCCTAGGCCTATTGCTAGATTTTACACAATTTGCTTCATCCTTATCTGCAACACGTTTCGTGAGAGGTGGCTCATATCGTTCTATCATTTGCCATTCGACTTGATCAATTTAATATCTTCAGGATGAAAGTTGAGTGTGCGTAGCTTAGGCCTACTCGAAATTTCATGATTTTTGTTATTGATGCTTTTTCAACTCTTGCAGCAAGAATTTGGATGCTAGTTTGCGGATATGAGGTCTTTCGTTGGACCCACATTGCAAGTTGTATATTTTCTGCATGGCGAAATATCCATTTCATTGAATAACTTCCACTACAATGTCTCGTAAAATATGTTGCAGTGTCTTGAATATTTTATTATCCTCCGTAGGTGCTTGGAACCTTCACTGCATGCTGACTTTGTCTTGATATGAAACCAGGTTTGGATTATCACTTGGACTTTCAGTTCCTATAATCTCAAAATTCTATTTGCTGTTATCAACCACCTTGAGTGGCAAACAGCAGCTGGCGTTTGAAAGTAGAGATCTAACTATATCTGGTGAGCAAGTGCCACATGATGCAGCGCTGCATAGTTTATAAATTATATAGCACAATAGTATAATTAATAAAGTATGCAAAGCTGTATCATTATGGCATTTGATATGGAAGGAATCAAATTAAGTACCGATCAGCAATATTAATATTGCAGATAGGTACTTAATTTGATTCCTTCCATATCTAGACAGTTCTCAAACTCAATTGCGTTTTAATGTTTCAGATAATGAATCACAGTTTCCTAGAGAATTGCCTATGTTTACTGAAAATAATGTTGGACCTTGTGTTCCACCATTTAGCTTTTGAATTAGATGTCTCAGGGTTTGTTTGTTGGCATGCAACATACAAATAAGCCAATGTAACGGTCTACCAAGTTGTAATTCCAAATGACTCATGATCCCCCCCAACTGCACCACTCTTGACATTAGTTCAGTCACAACCAATGACAACTAAATCTTCAGTTGCTATTTTATTATCTAAGAAACGCCTAGTGATACCTGCATGAATATTTTTAGATGATCGCCTCTCCGGAGTAACATGACCCAGATATTGTAAATTCCGTTCAAGCACAAGTGCTATGTGATCTTCAGATATGATTTTAAAGACAGCCTCCGATTTCTTGCCATTTTTCATTTGCACTCTGGTCCTATCTTCATCGTCTGATTCTTTGTTGTTTAACACTGTGATGATTATCTGCTGAAGAATTTGATTCCCTGTCTGACTTCACTTTCTGAGTCAAAATAACTGAAAATATCGGGTTGCTCTTGAGCGAAGGAAAGCTTAAGACACTTTGCTGCTGCCTTCTCTATTTCTTTGCATTTCCTCTTTTCTTCTCATAGAGCTAGTAATTTTTGAATTGATACTAACAACCATCATTGCACTTGTTTGGCCTTGATCAATATGAAAGTTTCGTTCTGCCATTTGAACTTCTGTATTTTTTGCACAAGTGCAATTATTTATTTCCATATACTTATTATAATAGGCCTATGTTACATGCCACAATATCAAATAATTGAATTTCAGATGGCTTCCCAAATTCTTCAAATTCAGATATGTATTTCTGGTCATATTTTCTCAATTTATATGGCTCCAGCAAGTTTCTATACTTGTTATAGAGTTTTATCTTGTCCACTACATTTTGATGAGATAGACCTTTAGGTTGGTTTCGAAGACTTCAATCACAAACCTGCTATTCGCAGTGTGATCGTGGTTGCTACTTGCTGCAAACTTTGGTTCCTTTGAAGTCGGAGTAACTTTTACCAAACATTTATAAGATAATATCGAGAAATTAATTTTTTTGAAAGATTTGAACAGAAATCTTAATAATTGAAATTTAGGTTTTAATTTAAATTTAAATTTTATTTCAATCACAACCATTTTAATTGAGATTATAGATTAAAAAGCTCGAGAAAGTATAAAAATTTCCACACTTAAGCATTTTTAGAGTGCCCGAAAATGGCATCATATGTCAATTATTTAAGCATTAGACAAATTTCGGCAAAAGATAATGTAAATGTAGATTTTATTGTCGTCTGCAGTCACTTAAATATGGCAATAAAGTGAGTTTGGACAGGGATTCTCTTTAAAAGCGTTATTCATAGTTTAAAACTTGCTTTGCAATATGGTTAAGAGGTTGACAAACATTATTAGGAAAAACGAAAAATTTCGATTTTTTACATATTATGGCAAATTTATGATATCGTTGGGGCACCTCTTAAATAAGGAATAAAAATTTCTTAAAATTCACATGAACTTCTTAGATCATAATACAACTTTCCCGCACCAGGGCATTTTGAAGTTCAAAAAAATTTATTTCACTCCACCTTACTCTCCAGCCACACATTGCAAATGTACTCTGCCAATTTCTTCTACTATCGCTCCTTTCAGTAATTCCTCGTTGATTACTGGTATCTCTGTCCCAGAATCAATCAACGCTTTGACTTGCACAGGATGACCACTGTTATCATTTTTACGTATTTCTACAGTCACATGCTGCAATAAAATCTTCTTCATACGTTGACACTCATCTTTACTTTGTGTTTCTCGGCCAATTTCCGCAATGGGAGTAGACTTTATTACTTCTCTCTGTGTGGTAAACTGAGGCGTACACTTCATCACTGACTTCACTTCCGTTTCTCGGTTGTCTTGTTCTTCCAGCTCATAAGGTGCATTCATCACTTGAATCTGATTTTCTCTAAGATTGTCTGCACTTCTACTAAATCTATTTCTAGATTTGTCGCTCCTGTTGGTACTTGACAATGTTTCACCAAGTGTGTGTCTGACTGACAATTATGGCAACGTTTCTTAACGAAACCTCTTTGTTCATTGTTCACCCACTTGTGGTACGGAGTGTAGGATGCATTGCCTTCTTTTGGGCGTCCCATCGGTGGAGTTCGATTGTATGCTTGTCTGTCCCACGTTGACTCTTTTTTATCTTGCCAAAACTGCTTTCCAGAAAAATTGTCTTTTCTTACATCAATACTTTTGGCTTGGCTTCCAGTTTCTTTGTTATTGCTATTCCACATGGTTTGCTTTGGACTATTGCCCCATGCATCATATTTGGTTTTTTTTGAAACATTGCACCAATTTGATTGTTTACATGTATGTCTGCGAGGTCTGCCTCTTTACTAGCTTCCATGCATTCAGCCCCCTCTCTTGCTAAGACAAACTGTAGTGGACCCGGTGGTAAACATTATTTCAATTTATCCGCCACTAACAGATCAAACAGCTTCTCGTAGTCTTTGCCCACTCGTCTACTTCTGACATAAAAGTTCAACAGATGCTTCAATCTTGCCGTAAACATCGTATACGTTTCTTCCACAGTTTTCGTGGCATCTACGAATCTTGATCTATACTCCCTATTAACTGTTAGCTTGAATTGTTTCAATAAATGCTCTTTCACTACATCGTACTTGTCTAGATCATCAAAAGGACACGCGGTCCAATACCGTTCGCGCTCTCGGTGTCATAAGTGAGAATAATAATTTTACCCAGTACTGCTTTTCCACAGCAAAACTATTGAATGCATTTTCAACTGTCTCAAAATATAATGGCACTTCCATCATATCATATGGCATCTTAGGTAAAACATGTTTCATTGCATCACCAATCTTCTTAATCTTGGACACCATTGTCTCACTTTCTCTGAGCCTATTTTGTTCTGATTCTTCTCGGCTTTTTCTATCGTCTTCGTCTCTCTTCTTCAGTCTATTTTGATCTTCTATCCTACGCAATTCTTCTTGTTCTATCTTCTGCTGCAACAATTCTAACTGCTTTCTGCGTTCCTCCTTTTCAATAGTCATTTCTTGGAGTTGAGCTTCCTTAATAGCGAGTTTCATTTGTTCCAATTGTATCTGTTCTTCCCTTTCTCTTTCCGCTTTTTCCAAATTATCTTTCTCGCTTTGAAGATCTTCCTGTCGAATTTCTTCTGCTCTTTCCAATTCTTGTAAACGCATCCTTTCCTTTTCTTCCTCGCGAAACCTTTTCTCTTCAGTCTGTTGTCTCCGTATTTCTTCATCACTTCTCCTTGCTTTTTCATATTCTATCATTAACTTCATCCTCCTTCGTTCTGCTTCGTCACGATCTATTTTCATTTGTTTTAACTGAAGCAGGAACTACTGCTTCTGCATATCTATCTCTTGTTGTCGTATCCTTTCTGCTTTTTCTGCTCTTTCTTTTTCTTCTTGTTTACGCTCTTTCTCTTCCTGTCTGCGCTGCTCTTCTTTCTCTTTCTCTTCTTGTTTACGCTCTTTCTCTTCCTGTCTGCGCTGCTCTTCTTTCTCTTTCTTCTCTTGTCTACGTTGCTCTTCTTTCTGTTCTTGTTTACGTTCTTTCTCCTCTTGTCTGCGTTGCTCCTCCCTCATCATCATCATGAATTGCATCAACGCCTCCATAGACATCGGTGCCTGTGGTTTCTCAACCGGCTTCTCTTCAGCGCCTCCAACAGCACCTTCTTCTTCAGCTTCTTTCTTTGCCCAAACCTCAGCCAAAGTTCTCATCAAATTTTCCTCGACATCTGTTCGACTTCTTCTGCGTCTAGACCTGCCTCGATTAATAATTTTCTTTTTCTTTCGGAAGCCATCTTTTTAATAGCTGCTAGCTTTTGTTCTGTGAGTTTTTCCACACTTCCTTACTTTAATGATGTTAGTTGAGAAATAGAGGGCGTCTTTGTAAATTTTTACACTTGGCTGGCTTCAATTCTTTATGATTCTTTAACATACAAGCAAGTTTTTTATTCCTCTCAGCCGTTGTGTTGTCGGTTATCACTGTCGAACGGATGCTCGATGAATCGTTGACCAGTCGTTGAATGATCGGAATTCCTCTCCGGTCGATCTGATGCTCAGCGTGCTTGTTCCGTGTGCTCGGCTCTTCAATAATTTCGTAGCGTCCGTTTCTCCGCAGCGTCCGTTTCTCCGCAGCGTTCGTAACTTGGATAAGAAATCCCACCGTAGCGTCACCAATAATGCAACTCTTCTTTCAGCGTTGACCCACCAGTCTATTCAGAAGCTCTTCGAAAGTTCCGCGTTATGCCTATCCATAAATAACTGTACTAAGTTTACTTCATTAACTAAAGGCTAGGTAAAGTGTCTACAGTTCTTTTACTTGTTTTACTCAACAACGACGACGAGTTTAATCGTATTATTGTAGGCTACTTCAAAATCCAGTATAAAACAAACGAACAGCAACAACACGACAACGACTACACTTGCATTATCATATCAACTAAATGTTAAGACTATCTTCATCAGCCTTCTACTACTACTTATCTCAGCAACTCTAGTCAACTGCCACCTTTTATCAAGTGAAGCCTGGGGCCACTGGCCCCCTTTCGGAAACCATGATCATCATCATCATCATTATCATCATCATCGTCGTCATCATCATCATTCTGTTGCTTCCCCCCTCGTTTGCGCACCTCAGGGCCTACCAGTGATTGAGTATACTGTGGGAAGAGCAAATCTGCACGTGGACGATTACTTGGAAAGAGATCAGATATCGTAGTGGTCGCCGTTATCTTACCAGGATGCCGCGCGAGTGGTTCAAAGGACACCATATGAACAGTTTCCGGTTTGGAAACGCTCGCCGCTAAGGGTCGGGCTGGGTTCGTCTGCTCTCTGCTTTCCTCTTGTTCCGTCTGATAGTGGACGAATTTTAGGAAAATCGACTCAAAAAATTTTCAGGAAGTAGAAACTTGGCACAGTTGTTAAGTACATCCCACTGATGAAAATACCAAAAGTTCCCATAAATCCGAGCTGTGCTCGAGCCGCCATCTTGGAAAATGGCGGCCTAAATTCGCTTTTTCGGCAATAACTCCTGAAACGTCATATCTACTAAGAAATATAAAATGGCAAAAGTAATCCTCATTAAACGACAAATACGTTTCATATATAACATTTGTTTCTAGGTTCACAAATAAAAATGTTACACATGATAAAGTATTCATCATGATGTATTTCAATGCGATGTACGAAGTTTTTTGGCGGGAAAATAAAGTTTTATGGCAAGAAGAAAAAATACTGTGCTGTTAATGATGATTTGATATAATTCATGGTGAAAATAACAAAAGATCCTATCAAACCAGGTTGTGATCATGCCGCCATCTTAGAAAATGGCGGCCTAGATGCATTTTTGCCAGTAACACCGTCACATGTAGGCTTAGCTAATAATACCTACAAAAGGCAGAAATAGTCTTTATTATCTGCTTTTATCGTTGCATTTTTCGGACAAGTTAAATGCTGAGCATGTGAAGTTGATATTGATGATGAATATAGGCATATCTTTGCAACTTGACTTTCTACCCCTACCAGTGCAGATGATACTAACCCCTTCCAATTGCCAAAAACTACCCGCCTACATGTATCTCCAAGTCATCCTCCTTATCCAAGAACCTTGAGCACCTGGTTTCCCTCCATCTCCCAACAACTGCTATACAGTGTTACTTAGAGCAAGTCCTGTCAGGCATTGCCTATCTACATGAATGGGAAATATTGCATTGTGATGTCAAGGGTGCAAACATTGTGGTCGAGAGCACAGGGCAAGTGGACAAGCTGTGTGACTTTGACCTTGCAGTCAAGATGCCTATTTCCTAAGGCAGTGGTGGCCAACCTGTGGCACGCTAGTCTATGACGAGTGGCACTCAGGACCATGAAATTTTCGAAAAATACTATGTTATCTTCTATGGACCTAGGCGAATCCTAGGTGCCTCTGTATCTTGGTAGCTGCAGTCACCAGGAAAAGGCTTATCAGCCTGACGGCTGCAGACGGACGCATCACAGGGGCTCGAAGTGGACTGAGGCTGGCTGGCAGTGGACAAAAATAATCCAAGCTGGTACCCACGTTTTTCCCGCGCCCAAAAGGGATTAATCCGAACCAGCCAATTGCACGCTTGAATGGCTATCGCTCTACCCCCACTCACTTAGAACCAAGTGGGAGAGGCTGATTCTTTCTACCTGAACTGTATAGGCTAATTTTATGGCTTAGTTTCTAATTTCTGTTTACTTAGCCTCATTCTTTCCAGTCGCTTTGCTCTACCCCTCATTCACAACACTTCATTTCCAATTCCAAACCTGCTGAAGGTCATTCACCTGTTAACCCTTTGGAAGAAATGTGGGGTATGACACATCCAAGAACTATTCTACTTTACGCTTTTAGCGGAAAACGTGGGTACCAGCTTGGATTATTTTTGTCTACCTTAGTGACTATGAAATACGGACACTACAGCAATTTCAGGTATTTTGAACGAACATACCTTGCATTGAGAAGGCTGAAGATAATGACGACTAGGCTTACAACATTCTATATCGCACTTGAAATATTGGCTGTTCGTATTTTTTAACGTTGGTGGTAGGCCTAAGTAAATATTGGAAGGTGATTAGTTCACCTGCTGGCTGCTGACCATATCAAAAAGGTTTGAAAAGTTATTTGTTGGTGATAATCGCCAGTTTATCTGCTAATTGGTCATAAGAGAATAGTTTAATTCACAATTAATGTTTTCTCTTGATATCGAATTAATATTGTCGTTTTGATATATTGCAACAAAAACATGTAAGCCTATTGGGGCATGTCATACCCCACCTCACCACAAACGTTAATGCTTCACTTCACCTTCAAAGGGTTAATTTCGTGTACGAAACGAAACGAAATAGGTTAGTCATTAGTTCACAAAAACGAAAACTAGAATGATTTTATGAATAAAAACTAAACTAAAACTAAAAAATAATGATTACCAGAAGCAAAACTAAAACTAAACTGAAATGATTTGATGAAGAACTAAATAAGAACTAAAATAGAAATGATTTCTGAACTAAAATAACACTGCACCCATGTCTCGCATCCATAAAGCGCTGTGCTGCAGACCGTGGCATTTAGGACCTTCGTCTTTGTTGTCATCTTGATGGTGCTTCTCCTCCATGTTTTGTCCAGCGATTTGAGGGCTGTCTATAGGCTCTTGTTAGGCGAGTCCTCACTTCTGTTTCGCCATCCAAATCGAATGTGAAGTTGTTGCCTACGTAGATGAAACTTCCCACGTTTCTATTTCGACGTCTTCCACTTTTACAATAGGTTTGCTGGTTCAAAGTCCGAATATCATGGTTTTCGTTTTCCTATTATTGACGGAAAGTTCTAATTTTTCCTTCTTCGTTTAGTAGTGCTAGCGAGTGTCCCAGTTCCGTTTTGTCTTCCTCTACGAGGTCCGCATCGTCTGCAAATTGTTTGAGATAGGGTCAGAGCCGGGTCTGAGACCCGGCATCGATTTTGGAGACCTCCTGGTGCCGGGTCTCAGCCGGGTCGCACACAAAAGGTCGTCAGATGCCGAAACTAGGTCAAAATGGTAGGATTTTTAGTTCGCTTGCGTCTATTTAGGCGTAGTTCGAAGTGACTGGCTTAAAAAAGGTCATAAATTTTTTTCGGACGGGAAGCTTGAGGAACATTTTCCGAAGATTTTGGCCAAACGACTAAAAAAAGGTCATCAACTTTTTTGGAAGGGAAGATTGAGATAATTTTCCGAAGATTTTGGCCAAACGACTAAAAAAAGGTCATCAACTTTTTTCCGGCGGCGGTCAGCGGTCGTCAGAAATTTCGGCAGTACAGCCCTGGTGAGCTCGTCCGCCAAAGTGAGACCCGGCATCTTTTCCAAACCACTTTCAGCCTTGGAAAGGGTTGATTGAATATGGAGCCTGACAAGGTTCCGGTCTTGGACCACTCTTATTTCTGTTCTAGGCCTACATAAAATGAATAAGCATAATATGCTAATCATATTAGGCCCTATGCCTTTCCAAAAATGGTTTTCATTCTATTGATGATGCCAGCGTTTGTTTTGCTCCAATGGTTTTTCAGACGTTGATCTGATAGCTGCTAAGTAGCCTACTCATGTTCAATTTTGAAAAGAACTAGTTATTTCATTACCACAGGAAAATTAACCACATCAAGAGTCCTACAGTAAAAATCGAAAACTTAACCGAACAGATTAGGCTACCGGTCTGTACTTTGGCGACTAGTGTGTAGGCCATGGTTCTCAACCTTTTTAGTGCGGCGACCCCTTGGTAACATTTCTGAAGTTGTCACGACCCCCCCCCCCCATCAACAAAATTGATTAAATTTCCCCGTACACTGCATTTTTACCATTCTATGTATTTTAACTTCATCGATCGAATGCAAAAACTCGTTAGCAATTGTGTCAGGTTTCCTCACTCTTGAAATTCTGAGAGTTACATATTCTTCAGTTTGAAGTTGAAGTTTCAGAAGTCTATTCGGCTTATTAAACTTCAACAGCTCGCTGTTGTAAGTCCCCCCAAATCCTCGTCTCAAGTGAACCTTCTTGGCGCCATCAGCTTTGTTCTTAAAAATACTGCATAAATTTGAATGTTTAGTATCTGAATGGTGCATCAGTTTTGTTGTTGGGTTTAATTGATTCTACAGACAAAATGTCATTACACTCTTTTAACTGTTTTTTTCATGCTTCAACTATTAAACTTAAACAATAGGCTACTCTGAAATTGGTAATTTCCCCTCTGCAATGGTCACATTTTCAGCTGTGATCTCAACAAAATTTCCCAGAATTTCCGTACTGAAAGACCTTAGACTTCAGTCAATGTCCGGATGATATTTATTAAATATTTTGGAAGCATTGTGGAAATATAAGCAACTGGGTCCTCCACCACACATTTCGGGGACCACCCCAAGTCTTCGCCCGTGTATTAAATAGGCATCACTAGCTGAAAGCATAGTTCCTTTGAGCAAACCAGATGTTGTTTCATTAATTTTGTTAGAAGCATGGTTAAATTGGAATTTAAATCTAAAAACGGAAATGGCTAAATTAAATTAATACCAATAATAATAATAACTGCGACGATTTATATGGCGCAGTAACACAGCCATGCCGTTACAAGGGCGCCTTACAAAAACAGCTACCCCGGATACGCCCTAGCGAACAAGTGTGATTTTAGCCTGGATTTAAAAGTCAACCGAGCCTGCTGATCGGATAGCGAGAGGAAGTCTGTTCCAGCATCGAGGACCAGCGACCGAGAACTGCGAGAAGGCACGATCGCCGAAGCGCGATCTCATTCTCCGCCAGTGGCGCAACTAGGGGGGTGCTGGGGGGTGCTTGAGCACCCCCAGGGCTAAAAAGGTGACCCACGCAATTTTTCCAAATCCGATGAGTTTTTTGTAGGTGGTGGTGGGGGGGGGTAGGGGTCCTGTCACTCTTTCAGTTTTTCAAATTACACAATCAAGCAAGTTCCTTCATTCGTCTGTGTTATATTCTTAGTCAAATTCATGGTTCACAAAGTAGTAGATTTCAGTGTTTAGCTCGTCTACCTGAGTTTGTCTGGGGTCTCGAGAATTTGCATAGTGATGAATTTAGAGCGTTAATGATATGCCAATAACATTACATTGCAATTATTGATAACACACTATGTTACAACATAATTGATAGTGTGCTATTTTATTAATGCTTACTTAAGAATTGTTTCCTTCAATTAGTATTATCATAATAGTTATTCAGCTTTCTTTGACCTAGACCCCTGTTCTCCGCACACGCAAATCAGACCTCTTGGATGATCTGAGCCGAAGCCCAGCCGCGGAGGAATGATTCTCTATGCAGTAATCGCGCAGATACTCGGGCGCAGCTCCGTTAAGCGATTTGAACACGAGCAAGCAGAGCTTGAATTCGATGCGAGATGGAACAGGCAGCCAGTGGAGGACGTCACGGAGGAGCGGCGTGACATGGTCGTACTTTCTCCTGTTGCAGCCTAGCCTCGCCGCGGCATTAAGCACTGACTGGAGTCCGTCCAAGAGGCACGCAGGCGCGCCGGCAAGCAAGCTGTTACAGCGATCCACCTTGGAAGTGACGAAAGCGGCGACGGCCGCCCTCGCGGCATCAAAGGGCAAGGACTTGATGCAGCTCCTGATAAGACGGAGCTGCCGGAAGCAACAACCTGCTGTCCAGGCGATATGGCGCCTCATGGACAGATCTGACTCAAGCAGGACGCCGAGATCGCGCACGAAAGTCGAAGGTTGCGAACCGCTTATGTAGGCTATGACTATTAAAGCGACTTATTGGAAATCAGCCCAGTCTATTTTCTAAAGTGTTAATTAAATTTATTGTCTAGCTCTTTCACTGTGATTCTGTGTGAGGATAAAATTGCTTAAAATTGATGTTTCAGTTCTTAATTTATTGCTGAATGTGTTTCCTTTTAGGAAGCATCACAGCAGAGAAGAAAAAAGTGAAGAAGTTTAGGAAGACCGGCAAAAAAGACCAACAGTGGGAGTTTATTCTGGATCACGTGGGTTAAGTGCTGCTGTCTATAATTGTGCGTACCGCCCACTTATTCGGAGACGTTTACCGTTATACGCTATAAATTATGACTCTCTTATGCATTTTCAAATGCTTTTATAAGCGAAATCTGTGGCGCACAGGCAACAGAGGCCGGAATTACTGTATTGTATTGTATTGTATTGTATATGAGCATTTATAAAGCGCCTCTTACAGACTAGCTATTCAGAGGCACTCTCAGCGTGAAGCCCCGAGAAAATAAAAAAATACTTCAAGTAGCGAAAAGCTGAAGATGACACCCCCGTGCTGTGATGACACCCCCGAAGCTTGTAGTCTAGGCGGTACACAAAAGTGAACTGCACTTTTGAACACGGGTTGCCACTTGGCACAGTAGTAGTTGAGACCTAAGAGAACATTTTTAGAAGGGGAGACATCCGAAATTTCTCTTAAAATTTAAGATGGTTACTTTTTTTCAAAATGGCGGCCTGAGGCTAATAAATTCTTATAAATCATCGTATCATCTCGCAGTGGCGGATCTAGGCTATTATTTTGGGGGGGGCGAATTCGCCTTCAGTGGAGAGTTGCTCGCGCCGAAGGCGCGAAGCCCCTTACGATTAGGGGGTTTGGGGGAGCGTCGTAAGCCTGTTTTTGGCAATATATTTCGGGGATTATTCAATCATATAAATGTATGAAAAATTGAACATAATACGGTTCAAAAGTAAATTACGTGCATTGAAAACAAGCCACATTATATTTCACATAAAAAACCTTTAATCAATATGTCTGACAATTAGTCCATCAACACACTTATACTGCACTGGTCAAAATAACAAATCATTAGTTTCAGACCAAACTGAAGTACTGAACTGTTTTGGAACAGTGTTTAATCTAGTCCCCCTCCGCTGGGGGGGTATTCAGGTTTCTGGGGGGGGGGAGACAATCGTGCGTCCGAAGGACGCTCGTGAGGCGCGTAGCGCCGAGACCGGCAGGGGGAGGGGTATGGGGAGGGGGATGTTCCCCTCCCCATCAGAAACATTTTGAATATTCACATTGCAATTGGTAGCATTTTATGGTGTCATCTTATCAAAATGCCTGTACTTTTTCAGAGCCTCGTCAGAAACTTTTTGAATATTCACATTGCAATTGTTAGCATTTTATGGTGTCATCTTATCAAAATGCCTGTACTTTTTCAGAGCCTCATCAGAAACTTTTTGAATATCCACATTGCAATTGGTAGCATTTTATGGTGTCATCTTATCAAAATACCTGTACTTTTTCAGAGCTTCATCAGAAAGTTTTTGAATATCCACATTCCAATTGGTAGCATTTTATAGTGTCATCTTATCAAAATGCCTGTACTTTTTCAGAGCCTCATCAGAAACTTTTTGAATATCCACGTTGCAATTGGTAGCATTTTATGGTGTCATCTTAACAAAATAATTGTACTTTTCAGTGCTTATAAGAGTGGACCAAGACTTCAATAAATATAAGCAACCCTTAACAAATATTCGGGGGGCTATTTCCACACTGTAATGGTACCCTTTAAGACGCCATTTTAGCAAAATAACTCCATTAGACTATTCAGTACAGATAAAAAAGTGTTTTAGGATTCAATATATATAGGCCTATATATGATTATAAATACAATAAAAATATCTTTATGTATCGAGTTCAGCAGCTCATTTCTCCTGTTGCTGAGTTATTCTAATGAATAAATGCAGACATGAATATAATAGTAGCCCATATAAGCTGACTTCTCAGCACCATAAGCAGTTTAACTCTGTTTCCCAAGATGGTCCTGAATTGCTGACCAGGACATACTTTCTGAAATCATATTTAATGGTATACAAACCTACCGGTACCAAGAACTAATAAATTACCCGTACCAAATTCAGGAAGCCATGTGTAGTAATGATGTTGTTTTTAGGTTTTACTATAATTATGTGTCCAAATAATAGGACCAAACATTTTGAAATTTTACTGTTTAAAATTTAAAGGATACCACTGGTGAGAAGCCATTCAGTTGTAGCCTACAAAAGTAGTATTTGTACAAATATTGGCAGTAAGTTATTCTCATTTTAGCAGGATTGTGTTATATATTATTATAGTATATAATAACATTTTAACCATTAACCATATAATAATTAATAATATTACAGTGTATATATAACAGTTCACGTAATACGATGATGTAAACAGCAACTAAAGCTATTATCATTTTGTCAAATTTTCTGGAGGGGATGTCATATCTGTTTTTAGTTGTGAAAAATAGTGTTTATACGAATATATACAGTAAGTTATACTCATTGCAACATGATACTATCATATATAATTATATTAATAGTAAATAATATAATTATAATCGTATAATAGTAAATAACATCACGGTATATTATAACACTTCATGTAAAACAATGATGAAAACTGTAACTGAAAACCAATATAATTTTGTCAACATTTTCTGGGGGAGGAAATGTCAATCCTGGGGAGGGAACTTCCCCTCCCCAGAGACGTCTAGATTAAACACTGGTTTTGGACACTGTATTTAGGTCCCCTAACAAATTTTTCTTCTCGTTAATATGCATACCATGTACTTAAGTCATGCATAGAAATGTGAAAATAATATGGTAATAATAATTCGATCCCACAATAACTTTAGAAATTAACACTTAACATTTCTCAACCAACCATAGGCGGCTAGGCCATAGCCTATAGTTCGATGGAGCATTTGCTCAAAGGCTTCTTTGATTTAGACGACTATGGAGTATGGACCCAAAGTCAAAGAAGTCTGCAATTTCGTGCTTAGGCGGAGACTTGCCGCTGAAGTTGGGGAGGACGGATTATGGATGCGTGCCCGAATGAGGCCGGTGAGGGTCGGTTAGGGTCAGTTTTTATGGTCGTGAGTGTCAGTGTGAGTGTCAGTGTTGGAATTACAGTAGTCTTTAGATAGTTGTTGTCGTCGGATAACAGCGTCGGCTCGATATTTTTACATTTTATACGCCTCTTACGAGCACCGACGGACAATTGGGGGGGCCATCGCCCCCGTCGCCCCCCTTGGATCCGCCACTGTCATCTCGTGTCTGGTGTCGTTTTTATAGGCGCTCTTGTAACGGCGTGGTTTTGTTACGGCGCCATAGAAATCGTCATTGTTATTCTATATAATTATTTCTGACTCGAGTAACATGAATCTAAGGTCAAAATCAACATTAGACATTAAAATTAAGCCAAAAGAAGCTTTTTTACATAAAAAAATCAGCAAAATTGCTATGGATGTTTTCCCACAGTTTTTATTATTAGGACATCGGAACCATTGGAATTGTCATTAGAACTCAAAATGGCGGCTTCTTAAAAATGGCATCCTGCATGAAAAACATTCATACAATTGTCAAGTCATGTCGCGTCTAGTGTCGTTTACATATGTGATTTTTGACAAGAAGATCGTCAATCTAAGGTAAAAATCGCAGACCATCGATGATTTATTCGTCTCAATGGAACTCTTTCGGATCGATCCGGATCACGAACTTATCCAGACGAAGCAAAGGATCGACCAGGAACAGCTCTGCTCCAATTCTAGTTCCCCCTCCTCCGCCTCCTCCTCTTCCTCCCTCCTCTTCTTCCTCCTTTAGGTTCAACTGTCTCATCCAGGTGTCCGGACAATTCGGAGCCGGACAATTCGGACCCGGACAATTGTGAGAAAACATCCAGAGTTATGAAGGAATAATTATGCCATAAGAAAATTGAAAAACATGCAATGGAAATGAAGAACTATTTGATATTTGTTAAGAGCAATTTTGCTGTTTTTATGGGAAAAGGCTTTTTTGCATAATTTTGATGTCTGATGTTGATAGTGATCTAAGATTCATGTGACTCGAGTCAGAAATATTATAGAGACGACACCAGACATGAGATCATACGATGATTTATAAGAATTTCTTAGTTTCAGGCCGCCATTTTAAAAAAGCCGCCATCTTGAATTCTAAGAGAAATTTGGGATGTCTCCCCTTCTAAAATATTCTCTGAGGTCCCAGCTACAACTGTGCCCAGCGGCAACCCGCGTTCAAAAAGTGCAGTTTGCTAACCAGGAAACTGACTTGTACCGCTTAGACTATTGGGAATAAGATCTTACTACGGATAGTGGGAGAGAGGTCATTCCACATAGAAGGGTCGTCAATGGCAAAGGCGCGGTGTTGGGCCATGGCAGTCCCTGCCCTTGGAATCAAGAAAACAACTCGATCAGCAGACCGGACAGGGTGGGAAGAGACTGAAGAGAGAGGTTTGTGCATCAAGTCACAAAGGTTATTTTTTTTACTAGCCTGTCCAGTTAGAGTTTTTCAAACTAAGAGCAGTACCTTAAATTTTGTATGCGAGAGGCAACAGGAAGCTAGTGAAGAACATCAGTCATGTAGGTAAAAATGTGGGAGTATAGCGAGTTAGACGAATCATGACTTTCTTTATGTGTTTCTTTAATCTACCTCATGGGCGGAGACCTAGGAGGACCGAGGTGAACGGTCTTTTCCCAACGTTTGTGGTGGGGGGACTGCCCATGCCTTTGCCCCCCCATAGTTTAGAAAACATATAATCAGAAATGGATAACATCGTAAATTGGTACAGCGCAAGGACAGATTTGGTTAATTCTGGTAATAATATTATTATAAGATGTATCAGTCATCCATGAGAAGAAAGTGAAGTCTATGACTAAAAAAGGGCGCCAGAAATTTTGGCGGATAAAAGTGGAATTTTTGCCGACGACTCAGCCGTCTGCCCAAAAAGCGCCGCCAATGATCTACCCACAATAACGTATCGTTAAAGTTGTTGATTACACGCTGTTGTGCCTCTGAATCGCTAGGTGGCGTGTTATGCAAATTAGTAGTCAAGGAACTGTATGCATGTTAGTTGATAAGGAACTTTATCCATGTTATGAGCGAATTAAGTATTTTTACCAACTAGTTATAAATTATTAATAATAGTTTTAAAAAACTTTTTTTCTTTTTTTATTCTTTCTAAAAAACGTCGTTTGTTAGTTATTAATTTTTCTCATGGTAATTTCTAATTTAATTTTTTATGTAACTTTATTTATTTACTGTCTGTTATTATTTTCCTTATTTTTATTTCTTTCCAAATATTCCTTACGTTTCCCGCCTACTCTGAGGGATTCATCTAATTCTAACCTATGCCATTATTTAATGGTTTAACACCATCATTTAAGAGAAAGCCAACATGTTGTAGGCCCAGGTCTGTACAGGAAATGGAATTTATGAGTTTTTTAAAATTTATACCAAAACCGATGAGGTGCGAACAATGTCAGATGTTTGGGCATAATAAACATCAGTGCTCAAATGTCGTTAAGTGCAGCCGATGCAGCGGAAATCAATTCATATGGTGCCTGTGAAAATGAAGACGTTAAGCAGTGTGCAAATTTCCATGGGAATCACAGCGCTGCTTATAAAGTCCTGAGTATGTTAAAACTCAAGAAATTTTAAGTATTAGGGCCTTGCAAAAGGTGTCATATGCAGAAGCTGCAAAGAGATAATCTTACACAAAATGTGACTTTAGAAGATGATGCAGATACAGAACAGGCTATAGTAACAGATACGAAAAGCAGCAGTGGAAACATCATAAATAGAGAAGGTAATTCTGTCGAGCAACGAACAGAAAGCACTGAGCCAGTCCAATTACCTGCACAGACTATACAGGAGTTCATTAGTTTTGACCACCATCCTAATTAAAATTGGTATTATTTTTACAGTATTAGACGTTGGTCATATTGAAAATGCTGAAATATTGGGTATAAATATTAAAACTGAAATTGGTCACTTAGATATTATAAATACTTACATCGCTCCAGGAAATAAAATAGCTAAAGCCGAAATTGAAAAAATCTTTCCACTAAAAAGAGGTATTGTTTTAAGAGACTTGAGTGCTCATAACAAAAGCTGGGGTAGCACAAACATAAACGAAAGAGGTCTGATTTTAGAAGAAATTATAAATGGTAAAAGTTTGACTTTTCTAAATACAGGACAACCCACGTTATTACCCCCTATGCGTTCCAAAAAACGGTCAGAAATTGGCCTGTCTATTGTAACAAAGGAGCTGGCCCTAAATTGTCGGCATTATGTTTCTAATAATAGCATGGGTTCAGACAATTACTTGTGTAACATAATTGTAAATGAGGAGGTTCAAATTGAACCAAACATGAGTATGCAAATGTGGAATTTGAAGAAGGCCGACTGGAAAGATTTTAAGGAAAATAGTCAATATTTTTTAACTGAAGGTCTTATTGATGAAAATAATACTGATACTTTCAAAAATATTGTAGAATCTCTCACGTCATTAGCCAATGAAACGCTGCCTTGTAAGAAAAATAAATCCAACAATAAACGTTTCCAACTAAATAGGAAATACAAGCCCATTCCATGTTGGAATAACAAATGCACAGAAGTAATCTACAGCAGAAATAAAGTTATAAACAAAGCTATAAAGTCAAAGGAGTTGAAAGACTACATAGAATTTAAACATCAAGAAGCAGTTGTGAAGGTGACCTTAAAATCAGAAGCAAAAGCTAGTTGGGAAAACCTTTGTTCTGAATTAACTGACCAAACTAAATTGGGTAAGGTATGGGACATGGCGCGACGGATGAATGGTGTACCATCATATAGTTCCATCCCAACCTTAAATTCTAACGAATTGCATGCAGAGAATAATTTAGACAAATCTAATCTATTGGCGAAAATGTATGCCAATACTAGTGGTAATAGTAACTATAGTCCAGCATTTGTTTATCATTTAAAAAGTGTCAAAATGAATATAGCCTAATTCCTTCTGATAACTTACCAGACCTAGAAGACAGAGGCTATTAATGAAAATTTCTCACTCAAAGAATTAAAAGATGCCATTCGAAATTCTAAATGTAATAAGTCACCAGGCGATGACAAAATTCTTTATGAATTTATTAACATTTACATAGGCGTGCACTTAAAATATTGTTAGTTTTTACAATAAGTTATGGACAGAGAGTGAATTACCTGATGACTGGCATCATGCAAGTATATTACCTCTCTTGAAACCGAATAAGAGTGCATCTAGTCCTGAATCCTAAAGGCCCATATCACTTACATCAACTCTGTGTAAAATCATGGAAAAACTGATTACTAACAGATTACAGTGGTTTGTGGGAAAAAATAATCTGCTTTCAAAAAATCAATCTGGTTTCCGAAAAAAACAAAAGCACCATTAACCAGATACTTAAGTTGCAGGATAGCATTTTGATTTTTTTAAAAAATAAATAAGGAAGACGTATTGGCTATATTTATTGATTTTAAGCGTGCATATGACATGCTTCATATTCCAACATTACTAAAAAAGCTCTTAAATATTGGAATTATAGGTAAAACATATAATTGGATAGTAAACTTTTTATCCAAAAGAACATTTCAGGTCAACGTTGGTGCTTCTATCTCTGACAATTGTATTTTAGAAAATGGTACACCTCAAGGGTCCATTATATTACCCTTATTATATCTGATAATGATTAATGACATACCTGGTGAGATAGAGGACAAAGGACCTTATTTGCTGATGACAGCTCCATTTATGCTAGCCATCGCAACCGTAGTAGATTGCAGAAAAAATTCAATTGTCATTGCAATAAGAACGGTTTTAAAATTTCTATCAGTAAAACTATAGGAGTGTTGTTTACTAAGAAACGCAGGCTATCAAACGTTGACATAAAAGTTGGGAGTGAATTAATGTGAATTGAAAAAACAGTAAAACTCCTTGGGGTAATTTTTGATCACAGGTTGTCATGGAAACCAAATAATTTTATAGAATATGTTATTGCTAAGTGTAGAAGTCGTATGAATCTTATGAGAGCAGTGTCTGGCAACCATTGGGGCGCTACGAAAAAAGCTCTAATTTACATATACCGAACCCTTATTAGATCAGTCATTGATTACGGGGATGTAGCTTTTTCTTCAGCACCTAAATCGTATCTAGATAAGTTATAATCTATTCAGACTGAAGCGCTTAGATTGTGCTGTGGCGCTGCCAAAGGAACTGTGAGTGCGGTGATATGCCTCTAGAAAGAGAAGATTGCAGAGTTCACTAAAGTTGGGTGCTAAAGTTCAGAACATCTGGTCAAAAAAACCCAGTCCACTTACATAAGGACACATATTTTTTCTCCTCTCTTAATCTCCCCTTTCAATCCCCCCACCTTTCCTACGATTTTCGCTAAATAATGATATTGATGTCGATGTGAGCCTTCACAAAGAAATAAGTAAGAAATACGACCACCCTGAGCTTTTGCATCTTTCATCATTAGAACATATAAATAAATATCCTACTTCCACGCACATATACAGGGTGGGCCCAAAAAGACCCCCACTAGGTTTTTTGCCAATATTTTGGCTAAAAGTAAGAATTTTGAAATGAAATTTTACAGTCTTAAAGACAATTCAAATTTACACATGATGGCCAGATTTCATCTAAATATTTCAAAAAGAAAAAAAGTTATATCACTTTTAGTGAGGCCACCCCCCCCCGTTTGTTGACGATTCAAAAACGAAATGCAATGTTTTGAGGTTTTTTGCTAATATCTTGACCAAAAGTAAGAATTTCGAAATGAAATTTTGCAGGCTTAAAGACAGTGCATAATTACACATTAAGTCCGGATTTCATAAAAATATTTCAAACGCAACACAAGTGATACCACTTTTAGCAAGACCACCCACCGTTTTTGACGATTCAAAAACGAAACGCAACAAAAAGTAGCAAACACTCTATTTTATTAAGTCTCGTCTTAAATAACTGTTGTCAAATGAACTTGGTAGTGCTTCACAACTTGTGTTCAATGTGCCCACCATCAGTGCCAAGACTTCTTTTGAGTCTCTTTGCAAAGTTCTTGATGGACCTGTTGATTAATCTGTCAGATTCCTTATTTACCAATTTGATGTCATCTTGCTAAGTGACTTCTCAGTGACGTGAAGCTATGCTGGAACCCTGTTTATTTTTTAAATAGTAATAATAATGATCCTCTGGCAATGTGAAGTCTATTTGATAACAATTATTTGAGATGAGATTTAATAAAATCTTGTTTTTGCTACTTTTTGCTGCGTTATGTCTTTGAAACGTTAAAAAATGGAGGGTGGTCTCACTAAAAGTGATATAACTTTTGTTCGGTTTGAAATATTTTGATGAAATCTGACCCTCATGTGTGGATATGAATTGTCTTTAAGCGTGTAAAATTTCATTTTGATATTCTTACTTCTGACCAGGATGTTGGCCAGAAAAAATGAGTTGATTTTTTGCAACTTTTTGTTGCGTCGGGTTTTTGAATCGTCAAAAAACGGTGGGTGGCTTCACTAAAAGAGGCATAACTTTTGTTCTGTTTGAAATATTTTAATGAAATCTGACCACCTGTTGTAAATATGAATTGTCTTTAAGTCTGTAAAATTTCATTTCGAAATTCTTACTTTTTGTCAAGATATTGCCAAAACTCTTAGGGGGGTCTTTTTTGGCCCACCCTGTATACAGATGGTTCGAAAGTAGATAATTTAGTCGCTGCTGCTTATACAATCCCTACCCTAAATTTAGACAAACAACTCCGTCTTTGTGACAACTCTAGCATATTTGCAGCTGAATTAACTGCTATTAAAGAAGTATTCTCCTGGATATCAGAAAATAAAAACCAAGACCTTAAAGACTTTGTTATATTTTCTGACTCTTTAAGTGTTTTGGCGTCTTTTAAGGATCCGTTTACAAAGTCCCGTCTAAACCTATTACAAGAAACAATAAGAATCTTTAATCAAATTAAAATTAGTATAGTGCTTTTGATCTGGATCCCGAGTCATGTAAATATAGTAGGCTATGAGAGAGCGGATGCTTTAGCAAAGCAATCACTGAACATGCCAAATATTAATTCAACAAACTATTTAGAATTGCAAGAAGTTGCTTCAATTATAAAATTGCATGCACTTGAGAAGTGGCAGACCTACTATGACATGGATCCCAAGGGCCATCACTATATATATATATATATATATATATATATATATATATCCAGTGTCGAATTCAAACTTGAAATATACTGACCTTAATAGAAAGAAGGAGGTTCAAATTTCAAGATTAAGATTAGGAAAGGTAAATCTAAATGAAAGACTCTATCTTATGAAAAAGCATGAAAATGTTCTTTGTAATTTATGTAAAGTCCCAAAGAACATAGATCTTTTGTTATTAACTTGCAAAAAAGAAATATCTCTACCACTTTAAGAGATTCGTGCGTTTCTTTTAAAGTAGACTTCAACATCAAGAATTTGCTTGATGATGGTTATATGCAAAGTGTTGTTTATAGGCTTATAAACCTGATAAATAAAGGAAAAATTGTATAAATTCCGTTATTTGTAAGACAGTGTAAAAATGTGCAAACACCATTATAGTCTAGGAAGCATTGCTTTATTGCTGAATGTTTGTTGTTAATTTTAATGTTGTTTGATTTTCTCGTAAATTGTGTGGGCTAAATTAAGAAATAGAACAAGATTCGTACGTTGGTTGATCTACATTCTACAGAGTTGTAGAGACGTTAAATAACATATTAACAGTTTTGAAACATAGTTGTTTAGTATAACAAAATATGATATAAAAATTTCATTTGTGTGACAATGTATTCAAAACTGATCATGCGTGTGTACTGTGGTTGTTTTGCTAATTTTGATTGTGATGCAATTGTAACATAACCTAACTTGGAATATAATTTGTTGTCATTGCTTATGTTGCAGCAAAATTATATATCATATTAACCTGTTTAAGAATTTCGTTTAATGAAATGTAGAAGCTTTGAATCAAATTCGTATTAAGAATGGTAATCAAGAAAAGTATGTGACATTTCTTGCTTGTGAGCATGTGACAATTACTGCAGTATATGCATATATATATACATGTATATAATGAATTTTCTAAGCAAAGGATTTAACATAGCCTAACTTGGGTTGTTGATGTTTTTAACTGTTAACCAGTTTGCTCTCAAGCAATGAACACTATTGACATTGAAAACTAATATTATATTATAGCTATGGCAACGAACTTTGATAATGTTATGACAGCGCTATATTGTGTATTTTGAACGCCATAAATTCACTGTTACTGTCGTATAAGCTGTAAATTGTCGTCAACGGCCTTTGATGCCATACTACGACGTTAAACTTTGGTTAAATAAAATATGTCTTAGGCTTATTAATTTTAAGTAACAATTTTAAGTAGCCTACAATATAATTATGTGACCCAGCAAAGGAAAAGGCAGACTTTTGTCGCCAGAAATTTAAAAAACAATTTTCGCCCATAAGATTCTCCACTGTGTTACCTTTCAAACGAAGTATTATTTATTTATTTACGATGTTCCTAACTGGAGTAGTGCGCTTTTAAAGTTTAGCGGTGATGGAAACAACATTTGGAGAAAAACGCGTTCGCAAGGCCAAGTCGTCACGTCATGGGCTTGGCAGCGCGAAGGCTATTTTATGGTTCTTACTTCTTCATTCGTTCTAGGTTAATTTATGTTCTACCAATCCCGGTAATAGTATCGCTGATTCGCTGTGTAGGGCAGATCTTGGTCTTTCTAAACATATAAAATCCATGGTTTCTCACGAGGCGACTCTACATGCTAGCCCTTAAAAACGGTCAACATCATGTTTATTTGCGCGATTATTATACACAGTGCCATTAAATTGCCCCGTTTTGTGGTTAAATAATTAATTTTAGTGTTCTTCTTGGTACCTATATTGTTTTAACGATATTTTTGTGATTGCATTTGATAAAAATGAAATTTGCGTATAATAGTAAAAATTTGCAGTTGTTGGTTTATTTCTCGTAAACTAACGTTACCGACAAAACCCTGGTTTTGGTATAATAGGCGGTCACATATGATTAAATTAGTACACACCCATAGCCTTTGCATCTTATTAGATTTTAATTGGTTATGTCGGTCAGCATGAATTTATGCAGACTTGTGTTCACAATTTAAATTTGAAAAAATTCATTAGGCCTACCATTAGTTTTTCTCGGTTTATTATTAAACCAGTTATAGGAAAAATATCTCTTGTAGATTAGGCTAATGTCGCTTATAATGAATTTTGGTCTACTAGTAAAATTGTGTAATTTGCCGATAAAAAGAAAGCAAATTGAATTATAAACAATGTTTTTAGTCTAAAATGGAGTTTAGGATGAAACACAGTAAAAATATTTTCCATTTACGTTTTTAGTGTTTTTTTTCTTTTTTTAAACAAACGACGTTTCCTCGTTTTTAATTCTAACTCCGTCTTTTTTTACATCTATGTTTTTCATTAGTCAGCTATTATTAATAATTAGTTAAGGTGATTAGGTCACCGGCCAACAGGGGCGGATCCAGGGGGGGGCTTATCCGGCCATGCCCTCCTATTTAGGAATCCCATGTATATATTGCACATTTTGCCCCCCCCCCCCTATTAAGAAATGCCCATGCTTTGTGGCCCCCATTTGGAAATGTTATTCCAGAAGTTTAAACATGAGGACCAAAAAAGTCATCAACTTTTTAGGCGGATGAAATGGTATGATTTTCCCAAAGATTTTGGCAGATCATTACAAAGAACGGTCATCAACTTTTTTGGCGGATGAAGGTGAAATGGTATGATTTTGCCGAAAATTTTCAACTTTTGGGGCGGACATGATTTTTTTCCCCAGACACAAAGCCTAGAAAATTTTGCTCCCCCCCCCCCCGTTAACAGTTTCTGTATCCGCCCTTGCCGGCCAACGTGATTATGTCGGTGTCACGACAACTCGTCCAACGACAACAGTTACTCGTCCACGGACAACTGGTCCACCGACAACTGGTCCACCGAAATAGAATTTTCCATTTTCGCGGCCAAAAAAGTTGATGACTTTTTTACTCATCGGGCCAAAAAGTGAAGAAAATTTTCTATTTTTAGTCATCCAGCCAAAAAAAGTTAAGACACATTTATACTTTCACCCCCAAAGTCGAAAAATGTCTATTTTCATCGACCCAAAAAATTGTTTGGCCTTTTTTTTAATCTTCACCCTCAATGATTGGGGGGACCAATGCATGGGCCGTCCCCCAACACTTTTATTGGGGGACCGTCCCCCTGTCTTCTTAGGTTTCCGCCCATGCTTGTTCTCAACTTAAACTATGTTAGACGTTTTTTCATGACTCGATACAAAAGCGCAAGTTAAAAGTTTAGTAGGGCCTATACGATTTTCCTTGGATCTCTCTCTTCGCTTGGTCAAATTTCTTCCAAACTTTACCAGAGCTCTTAAAGCTATTTCCAGACTACCGGCATTGACGACAGCTTCTAGAGAGTCCTGCTGCTACTTGACCATCTGGGAAATCGCATACTTACACAGACATTTAATGCTGCAACAAATGAAAAACAGTTCTTACTGCAAGCTGTTGAAAAACACCGAAAGGACTTCTCAAATTCCAACCATGACTAACTTGAGTCACTTCTTCACATGTA
Organism: Lumbricus rubellus; assembly: GCA_945859605.1. NCBI lineage: Eukaryota > Metazoa > Annelida > Clitellata > Crassiclitellata > Lumbricidae > Lumbricus > Lumbricus rubellus. The sequence continues at coordinate 44,755,024 of OX243814.1, forward strand.
GTAAACTACTGACTGGACCAAACGTGTGACTATTTCACATTTGGTACTATGTTACTGTGTACCAATGTGCCATCTCAAAGTAAACTATGTTCTTAATAACTGGTTGGATTATCATAGTAGTCAATAATTGTTAGATAATATTCCAAACTCTAAAAATGTATGAAAGTCAGTGCCTATAGGCCTATCAATTTTGTCAAATTTCAGTAAAGTAACTGCAAAAACCGGTCTGAGAACAATACGGCATAAAATGTTTGAGCAATTACATTGTAGAACAAATCATATTTTGTGCAGAATCACTTAAATATATGTGGTTTGAATGATGTTACCTCATATATTGAAATATTTGCACACGAATATCATTGTACCTTATACTTAAAATTTGTGGCTCCTAGGGGAACACCTAAAAATTATTTTTTTAAATCTAAAAAATTACACAATTATTATCATCTCCATAGGAAACTTTTTGACTGGTGAGACCTAAGAATTTCAAGAGAAGGTTTTGGTGGGACACCCTACTCTCCACAGGCTGATTTTATTGTCTACTTGATTTAAATCAAGACTGTTGGGTGGTCACAAAGTAAACGGGATGAAATCAGGAATTTAAGTTTCCATTAGGGCCTTCGCAACGGTCTGTCGAGCTCTGTGCGCATGAGCGCTAGTGTGATGGACGATGAAAATAATAAGCTTACTCTGTAATGTCACGAATGCCTGGCAAAGGACCTTATATTAGTGGAACATCTATGCAATAAAATTATTGTCCAATGTCCATTGGCCTCAACATCTGGTTTGGTGAAATGGGCTTCTAATTACTTTTCTCGACTTACAAGACTAACCTCACTTCAAAACAGAGGTGCTAGGATTATTATGGGGCTCTCCCGCCTTTCTTCTTAACATCTCTTGCTATCTAAATAAACCAGCGGTTCTCAACCTTTTTAGTCCGGCGACCCCTTTTTAACATTTCAAAAGTTGTGACGACCCCCAACGACAAAATTGATTGTGTAGCAACCCCCGTTTTATTGCATTTTGCTACTATTGTCCATTGTTATGCATTTTCACCCTCATAATTCGAAAACTGTTTTTAGCAGTTGTATGAGGGTTTCCTTTAGTTTTAAGTAGTCAAAGTTATATAAGCCTATTCGGCTTGTGGTGCAGCTTCAACAGCAGCCGCGTCTAGCTTAGAACTGGAATTCTTCAAACCCGCTGTCTCAAATCAAGAGTGCCTTCTTGGCATCATCAGCTTTGCTTTTTTAAAATACTGGTCATGCTTTCCTACATGGCTAGGATGGTTAGTACCCTGTCTGAATAGCGATTTATTTGTTGGGTTTCATTGATTCTGCAGATAAAATGTCGTGACAAAGACCTTTAGAATTCTAATTACTCTATTCATGCTTTCATGCTGCAACTATTAAGCAATAGGCTACTCTGAGAATTGGTCAATAGTTCTTCTTTTCTTAACACTCATTTCACCTTACTGATTCGTGTTGCAATGCTAACAATTTCAAAAACTTCCTTTGTCTTCTTATTAATGCACCGAGCAGGGAAGGAGTTTGGGGAATGGACGTAGCCTACGTGCCATTCCCCATTGTTGACAATAATTTTCCACGCTGCAATGGTAGCATTTTAGGCTGTCGTTTTAATTAAACTCTTCATCATTTCAGTGCTGATAGTCGTAGTTTACGACTTCAAAGTGTCTTCTCCCATTGTTTAGAACTTTTCATCTCAATAAAAAAAAATCATAATTTCAGTGCTGAAGACATGGTTTCATGGGCGTCCACAGCGGGGCGCAAGGGGGCGCAAGTGCGCCCCTCTGGATTTTTCGCATAGTTTGCACATAAATTTATAATTTGGTTGTGATTGTTACAACGCGATTTTCAATGTGATTATCGATTCCTTCTACAAATTGAACCTATTTATCTTTCTTTGGGCGCATAACGTATATGGGTAGGCTATAGTATTCTCCCGTGGTAATATGGAAATCCAAACTGTCACTCATTAAATTTAGGCCATGTAACAATTATTTAAAAGTTCGCGCCCCCCTAGAAAATTTCCTGCGGACGCCCATGCATGGTTTACAACTTCAATAAATGTCCTCTTTCCATTCCAATCAGTAGCCTATTTTAAACTGTCATCTGAATTATGTCAATGTTGATAGTCATGGTTTAAGACTTTGGAATGTCGGCCCCAATTGTTAACAATAGGCCTATTTTGAATGTGTGCACAGTAACATTCTAAGCCATCATCTAAAAAATTACTCATGATTTCAGTGCTCCGAGAGGTGGTCTAGACTCTAGAGTCTAGACTTCAATAAATATTCATCCCTGTGTTTCTTTAGAAGAATAGCGGAATTTACATTTGAAAACTGAAATGGAAAAAATTAAATTAGCTCCCGCAATCTAACTGATGAATCATAGCAAAATTATGAGTAAAAATTTATTTCAGTTTGTCATAGTGCAGTAGATAGCGTTGAAATTGCTCTTTGGCCGATATCTTATGCAAGTTTCTGAAGGGGCCAGGCGACCCCTGGCAAATCGTCAGGCGACCCCCGTGGGGGTCGCGACCCACAGGTTGAGAACCGCTGAAATAAACAATACTTACCATTGATCAGATAAGAGTCATGCAAACGTCCGAACTTATGTTCAAACATAATTATGCATCATCTTTTGCCTCATGCCTTTGCGGATTTCTTTACTCTAACCTCTGACTTAGTTCCCTATAACTTCAGATCCTCGTGTAATTATAGACGTAGTAATATCACTAGAACAAATAGCCTACTCGTACATGTATGTTCTCAATTAAAAGTGCTGATCCTAAGACCTGGAACAACTTATCTTTGTTTATTCGGAATTCCCTCTGTTTCCCCATGTTTAAACGTAAATTTAAATGTCATTTACTTTAAGCTGTCTCCTATTAAACTACAAAATCTCAATCTATGTATCATCTGTCCATATTCTTTTATTTTCAATGACTTTTCTAATTTGGCACACTTAACATCACCTTTTGACGTTTTTCCCCAGGATGTTTATTTAATTAGTTAAGAAACAAAATTCACTTTAATACTCTATTATTCGTATAACATGTTGCTGTTTAGCCTACTTGCACTTGGTGTCCGGACAATTCGGACCCGGACAATTCGGACTGGACAATTCGGACCGGTCAATTCGGACCCGGACATCGGCGGACAATTCGGAGTGAATGTAAAAATATTGCTCTTACGGCTATGAAACTCAAAGATATGAAATACAATTATATGTCATCAAGCAAATATTGTCTGGTCTTCTAAAATTGATCCACTAACAGAAATTAGAAACTGAAATTAATAGTTAAATGCAGTAAATTATCAACTTGTAGGCATCTCATTTAGATCAATGTAAGTTTCATACCTATAGGCCTATAGGCCGATGGTTTTCATGCCCGATACATAGTCGGGTGTCAGATTAATATTAGTTTGGACAGTAGGCTATGCAGTTTGGGTGATGGAGATGGGTAGGCTAGGAAAATCTGACCTATATAAAGTGGACGTCTTATCACGAATTTGGCTGCTAAGAATTGTCCGGTCAGAATTGCCCGGGTTCGAATTGTCCGGGAACCCTTGCACTTGTATTTGGGAAACCCTGACAGTAGGAAAGTAGTCCCTTAAGGGTTCTCTTCTTTTGCTTTTTGTTAGTTTCTATAATTATACAACATAATTATGTAATAAAGATGTTTTGTCAACTGTCACTTTGAGCAATAAAACCTGTGGTTATGGTTAATAATAATAAAATCATTCAAGACGAGTTAAGCAAAAGCAACTGCCGACTAATATTTCTAGGCCTACCTGTTTTACCAGCAGCCGTTACTATTTAGCCGTGGTTGAGCTGGGAGTGCCTCAGAGTAGGCACCATGATGGAGCGCTATGTAAATTGTCGGAATGAAGGTACGATTAAACTGTATAGCAAGTGTCTAGTTGCGACAAGTATACGATAAGTAACTGACTACAGTATGTTTTACACACGACATATTAAATCAATTTTCTCTGCTATGTAGTATGTAAACTCATTATATTATCGCTAAGGTAGTTAGAGCGCTCAGAAGGAGACGAAAATTATAAAAAGATTTCTACTCTTGCGAGATTTTGACTGCTCGACAGTGTGACTGGCAGTTAGGCCTAACTGATTAATAGCCTAAATCCAATTTCGAAATTGATGATTCATTCTCGATTTTTTACCGCCAATGTTGATTAACATATTAGGCCTAGTGTCGCACCGATTGACAATCACTTTGCATCTTCGTTCCCACTGTTGGTCAGACTTGCCGGGTTCGTATGGATTGATCCTGTTCGACTCTCACGTCCTGGCTAATATTTTCCCACCGAGAGTTCATAGGCTGTACAATCTTCGACCCCGTCCTCATAATTTCGAACTACCTATTAAGGACGACAGAAATTACATTTCTCGAGTACTTTATAGATACTCGACCACTGCCCCTCTTTCTGACTTCCATCCAGTTGATTGACGTATATGATTTTTTTCGTTTTTTAATTGAATTGTTATGATTTTTCTGTATCATTTTAAAACTTGTAATTGGCTGCGGTGTGTCAGCGAGAATCTCAAAAACGAATATACACCGTGAGGCATAAAAACAAAGCCACTGGAAAAATTGTTATCATTTTAACAATATTCAAACAATATCAATGAAATTCAGGAAATCTATAGCCAAATAGCAGTCACTGTACAAAGATTTTCAGTTTGTAGTCAAACTATCCGCCTTTAGCTTCTACGCATGCGCGAAGTCGCTTGCGCCATTCACGCACCGCCAAGTCAATTCGCTGATCAAGATCGTTCTAAGTTTGCATTATTCGCTTACAAAGATCTTCAATATCACGGACCTTTGTTTTGTACACTATTTCCTGCATGCATTCCCATATTTTAAAATCGACGGGTTTCAGATCTTGGCTGTTAGGGGCCATGTTGTTGGAAAGAGAAATATTGCAGCCGACCGCCTTTTACGCACACGTCCGACGTTTAGCAAATCCCTAATGTAGGCTAATGGTGTTAGTCGGTGTTTCTTCTCTGAGGCGCACGTCAATTGACTTTGTCGAACCGGGGTTAAAAATCAACGGCCAATACTACAGAGATGTTTTACTGATGGAATGCCTTCTACCTGAAAATCGAGAATTCTGAATTTAACATTTTCCAGCAAGGTGGTGCTCTAGCGCACGGAACTCGAGAAACGGTGCATACTCTTCTGACGAATGAAGCTCCTGACTTCGTAATTCCTATGGCCCCCTAACAGCCCAGATCTGAATCTCATCAACCATAAAATAAGAGGATGCATGCAGAAAATGGTGTACAAAACAAAGGTCCGTAATGTTGAAGATCTTCGTAAGCGATGAATGCAAGCTTGGAACGATCTTGACCAGCGAATTATTGACTTGGCGGTGGTGCGTGAATGGCGTAAGCAACTTCGCGCATGCGTAGAGACTACAAACTGAAAATCTTTTTACATTGACTGCTATTTGGCTATAATTTTCCTGAATTTCATTGACATTGTTAGAATATAGCAATATTCCACTGGCTTTGTTTTTATGCCTCACCGTGTGTGTGTATATATATGTATATATATACACTGTGTCCACGATAAAGTAGAACCCAAAATAAAGTGCCATAACTCGGTCAAAACTTGTAGGATTTGTCTGAAATTTTACACACAACAACGGTGGCCATATATACACGAGATCCTAAAGCCGATTTGAAATATTCGTGAGTTTGCCAAATTTATGAGCGTTTGAGATAGAGCACCGAAAAATGCAACTTTCCAACATGCAAACGTTAAAGTAGAACCCTAAACTTTGTGAAATATTTTGGTTAATTGCAGTATTTAAAAAAATGGTTTTCAGCGCAGAGGACATTTTTTACAACCAGCTAGGCTACTGTTACGTAAAAAAGGTCTCGTAGTGTGTCTGTTTCCGCAAATGTCGCTTATAAACAACAGCCTATGTATCCACTGCGCTAACCAGAAAAATGACGTAATGCTATGCGTTTTACTGTTCGGCAACCTGGTTTCTGAACCACCCAATTTCAAAAGGGTAAATCTTCGTAACCGTTCAATAAAATGTAATAAAATTTGCAGGGTATGGATGGAAAAAACTGAAGATCATGTGCTCCAAATTTGGTACCTATAATACGGCAATTAGCCAAGATATTTCACAAAGTTTAGGGTTCTACTTTAACGTTTGCATGTTGGAAAGTTGCATTATTCGGTGCTCTATCTCAAACGCTCATAAATTTGGCTAACTCACGAATATTTCAAATCGGCTTTAGGATCTCGTGTATATATTGCCACTGGTGTTGTGTGTAAAATTTCAGACAAATCCTACAAGTTTTGACCGAGTTATGGCACTTTATTTTGGGTTCTACTTTATCGTGGACACAGTGTATATATATATACGTGTGTGTGTGTGTGTGTGTGTGTGTGTGTGTGTGTGTGTGTGTGTGTGTGTGTGTGTGTGTGTGTGTGTGTGTGTGTGTGTGTGTGTGTGTGTGTGTGTGTGTGTGTGTGTGTGTGTGTGTGTGTGTGTGTGTGTGTGTGTGTGTGTGTGTGTGTGTGTGTGTGTGTGTGTGTGTGTGTGTGTGTGTGTGTGCGTGTGTGTGTGTGTGGATTTGGATTTATAACAACAACGCCACCTAAAAGAAAATATTCATTCGCTTGCAGCCACCGAGAAAACTCGATAATAGGCTACAACAAAAGCTAAAATTAACGATGTTTTTTGAAAAGACGGAGAAGAGTCCGTTGAGTTAAATCTGAGAGACAGCACTGAAATGCAAGCAACTTCATTTTCTTAGTCTCGGCATATGTAAGGTGGGTCAATTCCCATCCCATCATCTGATCTTCCCATTAACAGTGTATGGTCAATGTGACAATGTAGGCCTACTACTGCTCCTGCTTCTGCTATAGTGAAACCTTTGCTGCCACTACTACATTGAAGCCTACTACTGTGGCGTAACTAGTAACTACGCCTAACGTTAGTCCTCTACTACATACTGAGACAGTTACCAAAACCACCATACAGCAGCACTACAATAACCACTACTATTAACACTACCGCACTTATGTACACTAGGGTTTACTACCATTACTCCTGTACGATGCTATAGCCGCTTTCACCGCTGCTGCCACTACTCTCTAATTTCTAGGGTGAAGTTTGAAATTCTTACCTGCGATGTCCATGCAAAAGTCATTGAGTCTGCTTCGGATGGTGCCTGTACAAGTGTGGTCGTACCATTGCTGGTTTGTTTCGCCGTTTTTTGGCTGTGTATGTACCGTGGTTCCAGCGCACGTACTGCCATTGTTGACATCCAGCACCATTCCATTCAGATGGCTTACGATGAAATAGTACTAAAAAAATAAAACACCAACATCTTCCTCTGCTTAGAAAACGACCACGATGCAGGACTTCACAACGGGGGTGCTGCAAGACTGAGGCCAGTGACTCGACCCTCTAAAAGAAAGGTACTTTTCGTTGCGTTTCGTTTTTGAATCGTCAAAAACGGTGGTTGGTCTCGCTAAAAGTGGTATAACTTGTGTTGTGTTTGAAATATTTTGATGAAATCCGGCCTTAATGTGTAAATATGAATTGCCTTTAAGGCTTTAAAATTTCATTTAGAAATTCTTACTTCTGGCCAAGATATTGACAAAAAAACTAAATTTTTTGCGTTTCATTTTTGAATCGTCAAAACACAGGGAGTGGCCTCACTAAAAGTGATATAACTTTTGATCTGTTAGAAATATTTAGATGAAATCCGGCCATCATGTGTAAATATGAATTGCCTTTAAGACTGCAAAATTTCATTTCAAAATTCTTACTTCTGGCCAAAATATTGGCAAAAACCTAGAGGGGGTCTTTTTTGGCCCACCCTGTACATGTATGTCTATTTATTTAGCCATTTATATGTGAGTGTGGTGTGTGCGCGTGTATGCTCAACTGTAGCTAGTATTATAGTATAGATACTGTGACGATTGTCGGGATCTGCCGGTGTATGGTAAGGCACGCGTGTCGCTCCCCGGGAGCGTAAGTTCGGCCTTCGTGGTATTTCGAAGGACTTACACCACTTCTGCCGACGGCGATTCGAACCAGAGTCACAGAACGTCCTTTCTCCACGAGAAATACTGAAGACACAGAGTTCTGTTCGATAGTTTATTAACTCTTCACGATAGCAGCACGTAATTAAAGCACGCAACGGCTGTCTAATTATCACTGCGGAACTGAACCCCAGACTGACCGACTAACTTCATAACGCCTCTCTCAGGCTGACTATTGCTGACTCTACCAACTGCACCTCTACTGACGTGGTCCCAACTACATCTATTCCAGCTCGCCCGACTACTCACGCTCCCTCTATTTATAGCTTGTCCCAGCCGGGAGGTGGGCCTAGGGAACACAAGCCGAGGAACAGAAGCCGGGAGGCGGAGCCTATGGAACAGAAGCCGGGAACAGAAGCCGGAGAACATAAGCCGGAGAACACAAGCCGGGGAACAGAAGCCGGGAGGCGGAGCCTAGGGAACAGAAGCCGGGGAACCGAAGCCGGGAACATAAGCCGGAGAACACAAGCCGGGGAGGCGGAGCCTATGGAACAGAAGCCGGGGAACCGAAGCCGGGAACATCAGCCGGAGAACACAAGCCGGGGAACAGAAGCCGGGAGGCGGAGCCTAGGGAACAGAAGCCGGGGAACAGAAGCCGGGAACATAAGCCGGAGAACACAAGCCGGGGAGGCGGAGCCTATGGAACAGAAGCCGGGGAACCGAAGCCGGGAACATAAGCCGGAGAACACAAGCCGGGGAGGCGGAGCCTATGGAACAGAAGCCGGGGAACCGAAGCCGGGAACATAAGCCGGAGAACACAAGCCGGAGAGGCGGAGCCTATGGAACAGAAGCCGAGGAACAGAAGCCGGGAGGCGGAGCCTAGGGAACAGAAGCCGAGAGCCGAACATGGCCCTGGGGGGGGGAAATCCAGGGGGACGGCTCAGGGGGAAAATCCCAGGTTCGCTACATCCTCCCCCCCCACCACGATTGGGGATGTCCCCATTCCCAGAACATAACAGTCTCGAGCCACATGGCTCAACCACAGAAAAATGGTCATAACAAAAGCGTAAAACGGCCAACGGGCCAAAAAGTCTCAACTGTTCCAAAGCGGCCAACGGGCCAATTATAAGTCTCTATAAATGTTCCCGAACATACATCATTAAAAGCGATCAATAATCACGATCTCTCAGAATGTCTCATCATCAACTGTCTCTGTCAATTCCAACTAACGAGATAATGCAAATTAGACAAAATATGCCACTCGGCAACACGAGAACATGCAAGAGTCTCGACGGCATAACTTCGCGCATTAATAAGCGACGTCCACCAGACGTGGGCTAAGTTCCTTCACGTAGGTCGAATACGAAGCCTCGGGTCGACCATCATCTGAGGGTCGTCCATAGATCGGGTCGACCTGTTGACCCGTCCCTCGTCCCTTTTCCAGGTCAGCAGCCCGGGCGCACGAGGAAACCTCGTCCCTACTTCCCTGATGGCTGTACATAACTTTCCCCAAAATTTTGCAAAGCTTCCGAAAAAGGATCCCCACGAATTTCTTTCCCGGATACAAATAGATTCGCAAGTTAGCCCCGTGTCTAACAATAACAATTTTCACGAATACTCGGGCAACAGAAATAGCCTCTAAATTAACCATCGGGACGGCTTCCACTACCTTAAAACCTCCGAAAATGACGCTCAGAGAAACCATAAGCAGTACCAGGGCCGAGGATAAACTAACCACATCTCCCTGCGCAGACTTTCTCTGCGGCAATAATTTACGCCTTATGGGCGGGTCCACAAATAACCCATCTCTTACCGAAACGTCTCTAGAATTGACTGGCAATTCCTTTATCGGTTCTTGGCTCTCAGAAGATACCTCTTCCGGCAAATCTGCCAACAGTGTCTCACTAAACGGGGTCTCATTAACCAAGTCCACTACTCTCACCTGGGTTTTGTTCCTAGCATCTACCTCTACACGGGCAAGATGAATCCCGGGTTGAACCTCTTGGGTCTCCGTAATCCAAGCGGGAGCGACCGTGGGAGAATCTCCATACGCAGACTTAACAGGGACTTCGCTCTGCGACTTAGGAGGCCCTACAACCTCCTCCGCAACCATCACCCTACGACACCACGTGGACCCGTTACCTCGCACTAAGGAAATGCGCCTACGTCCAACAAATAAGGCACCGATACCAAATCCTAATCTACAGCGGTGTTGCCTGAGCCAATCCATGCCTAACATAGGCTCGGTAATCTGGTCGGACACCAGAAACGTGGTCGGGATATTAAAACCTCTCCCAATTTTAATGGGGACCGGGACCTCACCAAGGACCCTAATATCAGACCCATTAGCAGCCATCAAAGAACGATTACATGAACGTAGTTCTAACCCGTCGACACTCGTAGATGGGATCAGGCTGACTTCCGATCCAGTGTCGATCAAGCACATCTGTTGGCGTCCGTTGATTGTTCCTCTGATGTAGATGGCGTTGTTCGTAGCGCGGTCCGGTAGTCTGGAACGCGTCGTGTGATTCATGGCCACCGGGTTCGATGGCTCTTCTGTTCCGGTCGTCTCGTCGTCGTTCCGGCGATTGGAAGGGCGTCGCGGCTGTCGACAATTGCGGGAGATATGACCCGCTCGGTTGCAGTTATAGCAGGTCACACCCCGTCTCGAACCTCCCGGTAGCGGATCGCTGAAGCTGCGGTTTCCGGGGCGATTGTCGCGCCCCAGATCGTCGTCGGATGGAGTTCGGCCTCGCAGTTCCTGGAACTGTTGGTCGATTCGTCTCTCCATCTCGCGTTGCCATCGACGTTGGTCGTCACGTTGCGTCTCCAGGAACCGGTCAAGCGTAGACTGGATCTGGGTACTCACGTCAGTCTCCTGAGTCCCTCGGACGCGATTCGGAGGTCTCCTTCGGTCGTCGCTTTCGGATGTTCGCTGGTAGGCCTCCAGACGAAGAGCGGTCCGGTAAGCTTCATCGAGAGACTTTGGCTCCCTCTCTCGTACTTTCAGCGAAAGTTCGCGGTCTCGCATGGCCTCAAGGAAAGAGTCTCTCGCGATGATCTGGGTCGTCTCGTTCGACGGGACGGGATACGCCAATACGACGAGACGGCGAATCTCGTGAAGCAGATCACTCAGACTTTCTTCTGCTCGTTGGCGACGATAATACAGCTGGGCACGGAAGGTTTCAGCCTGACCTTCTGCCCCGTATCTCTGCCGGAGACGTTCCACCAATTCCTCGTAGCTTACGTTCTGCTGCGCTCCGAAGTCCCAGAGAAGTTGCGTCGCTGCCTTTTCCAACGCACACCGTAAGTGGTCGACCTTTTCCGACGCTGTCCATTTGTTGTGGCGGGCGCAAACCTCGAATTGCACCAGAAACGACTCCAGCGAACCGGTCCCATCAAATCGTCCGGGTTTCATCGGTGCAGGTCGGCTTCGCAGCAGTTTCCCAAGGTCCTCCAATTCTGACCTCGCAGCCAGTCGGTCAGTCCTTTCTCGGTAGCTCATCGACCTCGCCGGTGTCTCATCGTCGTCGGAATCAAGTACTTCTATCAAAACGTTCCGGTCCGGCGGTTTCTCCATTGTCGATTTGCGGGCTGCAGGCGTAGACATGTCGGCTGGCGTACGGATTTCAAAGGGCCTCGGATACTGGATCGTGATCTCGTCGTCTCCCGTCAGCATTCTCGGTTGATTCGGGTTGTCGTCGGCAGAACCTCAAGAGACCCCACTTCTGGTACCAGTGTGACGATTGTCGGGATCTGCCGGTGTATGGTAAGGCACGCGTGTCGCTCCCCGGGAGCGTAAGTTCGGCCTTCGTGGTATTTCGAAGGACTTACACCACTTCTGCCGACGGCGATTCGAACCAGAGTCACAGAACGTCCTTTCTCCACGAGAAATACTGAAGACACAGAGTTCTGTTCGATAGTTTATTAACTCTTCACGATAGCAGCACGTAATTAAAGCACGCAACGGCTGTCTAATTATCACTGCGGAACTGAACCCCAGACTGACCGACTAACTTCATAACGCCTCTCTCAGGCTGACTATTGCTGACTCTACCAACTGCACCTCTACTGACGTGGTCCCAACTACATCTATTCCAGCTCGCCCGACTACTCACGCTCCCTCTATTTATAGCTTGTCCCAGCCGGGAGGTGGGCCTAGGGAACACAAGCCGAGGAACAGAAGCCGGGAGGCGGAGCCTATGGAACAGAAGCCGGGAACAGAAGCCGGAGAACATAAGCCGGAGAACACAAGCCGGGGAACAGAAGCCGGGAGGCGGAGCCTAGGGAACAGAAGCCGGGGAACCGAAGCCGGGAACATAAGCCGGAGAACACAAGCCGGGGAGGCGGAGCCTATGGAACAGAAGCCGGGGAACCGAAGCCGGGAACATCAGCCGGAGAACACAAGCCGGGGAACAGAAGCCGGGAGGCGGAGCCTAGGGAACAGAAGCCGGGGAACAGAAGCCGGGAACATAAGCCGGAGAACACAAGCCGGGGAGGCGGAGCCTATGGAACAGAAGCCGGGGAACCGAAGCCGGGAACATAAGCCGGAGAACACAAGCCGGGGAGGCGGAGCCTATGGAACAGAAGCCGGGGAACCGAAGCCGGGAACATAAGCCGGAGAACACAAGCCGGAGAGGCGGAGCCTATGGAACAGAAGCCGAGGAACAGAAGCCGGGAGGCGGAGCCTAGGGAACAGAAGCCGAGAGCCGAACATGGCCCTGGGGGGGGGGAAATCCAGGGGGACGGCTCAGGGGGAAAATCCCAGGTTCGCTACATCACGCACCTCTGACATTGTGACGTGTAGAATGTAACAACCGACTGCTGCAGTGAACCGATGACAGGAACGAACACTAGGATGTAGAATTGTAGATGAACTTACTTTGGTCGACTCTCCTTTTATACGTTTTATGTCCACTACGTAACTTCACCGCCACCTCCCATTCAATAAAAAAATTACAAATCGAATAATTGGCTTCAACTGCAAGAAGAGACGGAATGACGAAAATTATGATATTTCTAGTTAAACTGGTGACGGAACACCACCCACTCTTTTTCTTACCTGTTGGCATTTTGTATAGCCGTGACTGCCTGCTTGTCTGTCTACCGAAGTCTCTGTCAGTTTCATTGGATGCATGCCTCTCCTTCGTTATCTGTAGATACGGATTTTCACCAAAAGGTTCATCAACACTCAACAGGCAATGAACATTTAACACACCTATAGCGAGGGTCAGGTCCGTTTCTTGCTGACGAATTCCAGACCAGTGTTGGCGCGTGTGACTGAGAAATTGCACTGTGCAGGAGTGAAAGATTGAAGAGTGTCCCATGGGCGCCCGCACATAGGGGCAAGAGGGGCATTTGCCACCCTGGAAAATTGACACTTATCTTTTAACTAGGGCTGTCGTTCGATTAAAAATTTTAATGGAAATTAATCGCACGATTAATTTTTTTAATCGCAATTAACGGCAAATTAATCGCAATACATTTCCGTCAAATATATTAATCTTACTATTTTATAAGGTCCCCTGAATCATATAGTTTTAATGACTGAATGCATTCTTTCTATTGCAAACATAATTATTAACCTTTGGCTTAGGCCTATTGAATTTCTGCATTTAGTTTATTGAACAGATTTGTATGACAGACTTGAAACACTGTTCATATCAGTCAACTGCTCAAAAATCCGTGTTTTTTTTTCATTTGAGTCACCTTTAATTAAAATGATAGGCCTAAATGAAAATTAGACAGACGACCGTTTCTGACTATCCAAATTAATTATTTATTCAGCCACTTGTATAGACCAGTTTATTTACATTGGTCGGTTTAAATTAAGGGATGCTCTTATTAATTAGCAATAGTAGGCCTATACATCTACTATTGAACCTCATTATTTAGTCACAATTTTCCACAAGCGGTTGCGGTTCTTGCCAAATCTCGTCTCAGTTGTCCTTCTGTAAACATTAAGTTGAAACCTATGATTGTTCTTGCCATCTCATGAAGTTCAACCAATGTAGTCTGACGGGGTGAGGAAACAACCTTAGTGGACGACATGGCTATTACTCAACTTCTTTGTTGAAATATTTGCCAAAGAATGTATCACGAGCTTCAAGTATGAGCCTTCCGTTTAAAATGAGTTTTTCTGCTCTGATTCTATTTTAATCAGATCTAATTAACGCGTACGATTAATGCGTTAAAAATTTTAATCGCAATTTTTTTAACGCGTTAATCGCACGCGTTAACGCGATTAAATCAACAGCCCTATTTTAACTACTGCTTTTCGGTTTTCAACAAATTTCGTCACACTAGAGAACTAAATATACTAATCATTCACAAAATGAAAATAAGAAATGTATACATTCAGAAGTCTAAGCCTATACAAAATAAACAGGTTTTTATTTTTCTACCTTGCATTTTTCAAGCTCTTACTAAAACTGTAACCATCGATGACCATAGGTTTTACACCCCGCAGGCGCCCATGGAAACAGTGTTGATTATCACAGCCTACTTGATTGAAATCCCGCTGCAATGCAACCTTTCACAATAACTGCACAACTTATCATAAAATTACATTAATGTAAAAAAATTGAAATTTGTACGCGTCACAAAAATTCATACCCCAACTCATCTGATCCTCCCATCAACCACCTTCCAATCCTAAATGACACCCACCTTTACAGCTACAGAAACTCTGCCCCACCTTTCACTATCCTCTGGTAACCGACCTCGACCCCCTTCTACTAGACTGACAGGGTAGTCAATCTTCCCTGACTACCCTTTGAACAGCCCTCTGACTCTATGCAGCGCTCGTGAGTAAGCTGGAGCCTGCGAAACACTTTCGGGTGGTGCCTTAAAAGTCTATAAATTACGATTAAAATACAGAATAACTAGAGGGAGCACTTGTTCCTGGCAAACTGACACCAAATTTTCATTCATTTATTAATTCACTAATTCATTCTATGGATTTAATTATTGCGCCCTTTCATGAACCTACTGTTTTACCACTATTTTTGGAGTTTTAACAAATTTCTTAGCACAATTCCTATTAAAATTTAAAAAGTGAAACTGAGAAATTTACATTAGAAATATCTATGAATAATTCCTATAGCCTACATGTCCTTAATGTTTGCTCTGCATTTCGAACCTGTTGCGACAAAAATGTAATCGTGACCATGCATCGTGTTTGCCTCTCCTGCAAACATTTCTGTGGGCGCCCATGGAGTGTCCGCTTCTGTACCTGGTACAATATTTATAATCAATGATGACCGAACGAACAATTAATGGACTTTGCTTCAGCCCCGTTTCTATTGACGATCACGAGACAGATTTCAAGCGCAGGTGTCAAAGATTGAGTTGTGTCTGACCTACATCTATAAATTACCGTGTGTTTGAACCAGATGGTAAAACAGAAGCACTATCGATGGCACACATGCCTATAAACTATAATTAATTTACCCTAGTTACGAAAATGGCACACATGCCTATAAACTATAATTAATTTACCCTAGTTACGAAATAACTAACGAATCGGTGCGCGAGGAGCTTGGAATAGAGAGGGAGGAGACACTGCAGCAAACAGCAACTTGGAGAAAATTGAGCTACTTTGGCCATGTGATGAGATCTAACGGTCTGGAAAAGGAGCTGATGACGGCATGCGGTGAGGGAAGGAGAAGATGCGGAAGACCTAGGAAGAAATGGTTGGATGAGGTACAGGAAAAGTCTGGCATGAGACTGGAGGAGCTACGAGAGGCGACTAGAGAGAGGAGACGTTGGAGAGAATACACCAAGGCTTTCGCCAGAGCTCCAGAAGCTGACGGCACCAGGTGACCAGGTGAGTTACGAAATAACGTGTCTGCTTCTAATTTCTGGTCACGGATTCAATTGCGTTTTCTTTTGAAAATCACATGATGAATATCGAACGAATTAATTAAACAGGAACTGGGCACACTTCCATGAACCACGTTTCTGTTGGACCAGCCCAGGCGGCCCACCATTGTTTCGTTGGCGATTTTAGCCTACCCCCAGATCATATCGCATCCATGGGCGCCTCAATGTGCGGGCGCTCATGAACGCTTCCGATTTCATCTCTGCTAATCGGACTCAAATGCGTAAAGACTTAGTGTCATTTGAGCGGAGATAGATCAATTTTATCATGTAAATAAAGATATCGCACTTAAACTGAATCTCCCTCCTTCCCTAACATGAACATGGATTCCTACATGTGTAAAATTCCTCTGGCTCCTCATCTAAACTCCAGAATGAGACAAAAGTGCTATAAAAGTGATGGATTGGATTAGGCTTACATGTAGGTCCGTATAGAAAACAGACGGATTAATCATAATTGTTCGCGTTAAAGATCTGACACATTTCTACTAAATAGGCCAATGATGTCGGTAGAGGTGTCTTAGCTCTTGATCGTGTAGGCCTATATATCAATGTCTCGTATAATTCAGCTAGCACGACCAGATTACATTGGATGAGTATTTTCTAAGAATTCTGCAAAATTAATGGCCACTAAGTAGGCCTATAATAGCCTATTATTTTTCATGACACCTTTAATAATGGAATATAGCCTATATTAACGCTAGGAGGTATTCAACGGCTATTCGTCTGTCCGTTTAATAGCTACTTTATTTTCCAGTCGGCCGTGCTGAATATTTCTAAACCAATTCTCTCAGGTGGCCCTGGCTAGCGGGACCTTTGGCCCCTTTTGGGTCTCCTGGGCGATCCGACATAATACATATATGATGTAGAATTACAGTATCTGTAAAATTGTTGGTTGCCGAATAAAAATGTTATGTTATGTTATGTTATGTTATGTTATGTTATGTTATGTTATGTTATGTTATGTTATGTTATGTTATGTTTATGTTATGTTCATTCGTCTAATCCTTCGAGTGAATCGAGTGAGCAGTCTACCTTTCTATCCAATCGGCTACCCAGTGTTTAATCCAGTCCTTCTGCTTCGGGAGAGGCTGGTAATTCGGGTTTCTTGCGGGAGGGTTAATGTCTGTTTTGGGCGGACTGTTTTATGCGGACGGCAAGTGCCATGGACGACACGGTAAACGTGTATTTTAGCGTCGTAAATTATTCGCTCGTTGCAGCATTGTTATTTTTTAATCAATCCAACTTCTAGTTGGGCGAGAATTTTTTCATCGATCCAGCTTCTGTTTAGGCAAGAATTTATTTGATCAATCTCGCATCTATTTCGTCAGCAAATATTTTCATCTATAGACCTGTACCTTCTATTTCACTTAAAATTATTGTGCATCAATCTAGCTTCAATTTCAGAAAGATTGTTTTAATTAATTCCTATTCTATCTAAGTAGAAATTACTTTCATCAATCCAACTTCTATTTAGAAAGAATTCCTTTCGTCAATTTGACTTTCACTCGACTTAGGCCTAATGCTGAAACCCATGCAATGGCGATAAACTTACGACGCTAAAATGAACGTTTACAGACGTCACCATGCGATCGCCATTTTCCTTTTTCTGACGACCTATTTTAGTTTTCAGGTCAAAATGTCCTAAAAATACTTTTTAGGCGTTTTCTCTTTCTTTGCCACAATTTCCCCTTTTTCGCTTTTCTGTCAGAATTTCCCGTAAAAACATTGGCCCTACCATGTTCTACTTTCTCAAACCGATGACATTCTAGTCTTTCTCTCGAATTTTCAGATCAATATCTAACCATTTCAAGATGCTGCTTATAGGCAGAGACTTGGTCTAGAAGTGGGGGGGGGAGAGACGAACGAGCGGTCGAAGACGATTGCCGAATTCGGCGCGTCATTTTTGGCGGACGGCTGAGTCGCCAACATTATCCATTTTCATCGAGAAAAAGTTCTGACGACCTTTTTTAAAAATTAATTTGGCCGAAATCTTCTGAAATATAGGCCTACCAATTTGCCCTGTAAAAAAATGATGACTTTTTTAGTCAGTTAAACTGAACTGAACTGACATTTTTAGTCCTTAGGGCCTACTTCTTATAACACTACCATAATTAACCAACAAATTATGACTTCCGACATTTTATCATTATTTCTTAAATATTGGAGGCCACATAAGCATTATAGGCGATCCTCTTCCGCCACAAACATGGGGTGACCGTTCCACCTGTGACCTGTCGCCCCCAAGTCTCCGCCCATGGTTGAGGCATAAGTAGGTCTATAATAGTAAGCGATTCTGAACAGTTTTAGAACTACCCCTTTAGCAGGATGCGAAGTAGCCTATATGAGCCTTTCAACTTCGCTAAAGCCGGTCCCAAGCCCGGTTGAAAAAGGAGGAGAGTTAGGCATGGATTAGCAACAGTATCCGTGTAAAACTCAACTACCGCTACAGAAACGACAAGATGTCGCCCGATGTTCCGAAAGGAATTAAAGAAACTGAGTGAGAGAGAGAGAGAGAGAGAGAGAGAGAGAGACAGACAGACAGACAGACAGACAGACAGACAGACAGACAGACAGACAGACAGACAGACAGACAGACAGACAGACAGACAGACAGACAGACAGACAGACAGACAGACAGACAGACAGACAGACAGACAGACAGACAGACAGATGTATAATATTGTATATTTGTATTGTAAAATGTATATCAGACCTTGGAGTTTCATAGATGTCAGAGCTTGTCGGCAGTCTAGAAAAAAGCACTGATGATTAAACCTGTCAAACGCAGAGCTAAGATCTAGTGAGACTATAGAGTTGCAAGCTCTCAACGATCTGCAGCTAGATAAATATTACGCAGACTGCATAATTATGAAAGTTTCTGTTGAATAGAACTAATGGAATGGTTGGTCACTAGACTGCTGAGTGTAGGCCTATTATGTACCTGTATGATCTACATATCACATCTTGCGGCTGGCCAAACATGAACGCTCCAATATATCTTGATCTTGCTACACTCCAAAGCAACACCATCAAGTATTTCCACTTTAGCACCATGTAATCTCCATGGTTTGAGCTCCCCGGCATGTGAACGCATCCAAAATAAGCAAGACCTGCGCGACTTAGGTTAGGGCCATGTGCAGTTGTGCACTTATTAGGCCTAAGCTTATACATAATCTGGTGCTGGATGGTCTGATTAAGAAGAAACTCGTAACAGCTTACCGGGCATTTGACCAGTTGGTCAATTCATGAAGAACACGACGATTACGTAGCTTGTGGTGATAACTATAGTGCTGTGACATAATAAATATATTAATGTGATGATTAGATATGTCAAATAAATTGCTGAATTTCTCTGTGTCGGGTCAATTGGTTTATAAACTGGCGCTAGGCTATAATAATATTATGCAGTATAGTTTGAACGTCAGAGAGTGAGGGATAAGACCATAGGAGATAGCCGGGAAAAGAACTTAGACGCTGGCGCAGTATCGATGCCACGCGAGAGAGCAGGGTCGGATCAAACGAGAACAGACAACATGCTGCTAAGGTGTGGAAAGGGAGAGCTACATAGGCCATGCTGCGATTGTCATAGCGCAATGATGAATTTGTGCCTCAGTCCATTAGTTTAATTATCCAAATTAGCCTATCCATGGATAGGCCTATGTAAATTATATTGTTAATCGGTAACCACTTCCACTTTTCTGATATAGTTCATTGAAACCAGGGGCGCAACCAGAAAATTTTCCTGGGGGTCCTCAGAATTTTTATTGTAAACGCCGAAGATGCAAAGCAGCGAGTACCGAGGGTAGGCCTACGAGGCCAATACTGACTACGGGGCCTTGGGGAGCGTCGTAAGCTTTTCCCCAGCGGGGTCTGGGGCGCAGCCCCAGAAACCAACGTATTTTTTAAACTTTTGACATTAGCTAGAGCGCGTTTCAGGCTCTTGTTTGACAGCTGTAGGCCTATCTATAGGCAAGCTAGTCATGAACACTTCTGAAAAGCACGGTTTAGGACTTCAAAAATGCCCTTTTCGATTTGTTTAGATATGACAAATGTCTTGGCGGAATTAATAACAAGTGTTTACTCTAGCCCCTCCGCCCCCCCAATAACCAGCGTTTTATCAAGTCCCTTCTGTGGGAATCGAGGTTTTTTCTAGTGAAAATCGAGCATCCGACGAAATATCTCCACAGCACGTGGCGCTGAGAGGGCAGTAGCTTTGGGAGGTGATGTGCCCCTTCACATCAGAAAGTTTATAATTTCCACACTGCAATGGCAGCATTTTAAGCTGTCGTCTAAAGCAAAAATTGCTATATATAGGCCTACTATTTTTCAGTGCTGATAGGAGCGGTTTAATCTTCAACGAATATGCTCACAATTATATAAAAAAATTGAGTTTCCACGTTTATTATGCTACCATTTTAAGATGTCAACTTAGCAAAATAGCTCTATTAATTCAGTGCTGATAAAAAAGAGTGATTTCAGATTTCAACATAGGCCTAGCAGGGAAAGGGGTTTGAGTAGGGGGATGGGCTTCCTCCTCAGCACAGAATTTTTATTTACATACTGCAGTAGTATCATTTTAGGCCGTCATTTTAACGAAATTTAACATATCATTGCTGAAAGACATGGTGTAAGACTTCAATGCCACTCTCCATTGCTTATTTTTTTAATTTCCATACTTTAATGGTAGGCCTTTAAGCTGTCATCTTAATACAATTGCTCATTTTCAAAGCTGATAGTCATAGACTTTTTAAATTTTAAATTTAGCGTAGGCTACTTTAAAATTTTAGAGCGTTGCCTCGCAATTACTTAAAATTTTGTGATTTGCACAATGCACAGTGCACCGTGACTTTTAAAGCTGTCATTTTTTTACAAACAAACTCATGATTTTAGTGCTCAGAGACGTTATAATTATAAGATTTCAATAAATGCCCCTTCCATCGTAGAAGAATTTTTATTTACACATGCTGTAATGACAGCATTTTAGCTTGTTGTCGTAACAAAATTGTTCATTATGGATAAACAGTGGATTACACTGCAGAAATTTATAATAATATTTATGAAATATTTATGACATATTGGGGATATAAGTATCTCCGCCCCCTTACCACAAACTTTGGAGGTTTAAAACTTTAGAAGTTCAGACTGTTGCGACTGTTGCCTCACAGGTTAGCCTACTTAGGCTACTTCTTCCCTATCGCCCTAAATATCCGCCATGACAGTAAGTTGTGCACATTATAATATAGGCCTAGTTACCCTAGTATGAAGATCATGGTAGGCCTATTATATGGCAGTTTATGTAATTCAATCTAATAAACAGCAACTAAAAACTACTATCATTTTGTCAAATATTCTGGGGGAAAAATCATTTCTGGACGCTTTCGCCGCAGAAAATGTCTAGATAGCTGACTTTATATATATTTGAAGGAAAACAATAACTATAGGCCCAAATAAAATAGCACACACGGTACTATCAATTAAGTCGTAACATAATTATTATCAATAAATTGGTGAGACACTGTAATGTAAAAGCACAGGCGTATCGCTATTAATGCTTATAATTGATCACTAGACAAATTCTTGAGACCTAAACAAACTCAGGTAGACCAGCTAAACACTGAAATCTAGTGCTTTATGAACCACGAATTTGACTAAGATTATAATACAGAAAATTGAAGGAACTTGCTTGATTGTGTAGGGCCTACCGATAATCTGAAAGACTGAAATGCCGAAAGATCCCCTAACCCCCCCTCACCCACAAAAAACTCATCGGATTTGGAAAAATTACGTGGGTCACCTTTTGAGCCCTGGGGGGGTGCTCAAGCACCCCCCCAGCACCTCCCTAGGTGCGCCACTGATTGAAGCTTTAGTTTACATAGAAAGCTCTCTACAACTCTATACAATAATTATATCTATAATAGACGCAAAACAATCAGAAGACAAGATTCTTATGAAAGTCGTTTATTTAGCGATCTATCGAAATCTGCGAATCTAAATCCCGAACATTTCTACGAAAGTCTCATTTATCAGACGACGTTATTTAAGAAGATGCATTTAAAGCTGAACAACTACTTTTGAGTTTGAACGATTAGCACAGTTTAAACGTCGTTCAAGTTCATTTATAAGCAGTTTGATACAAGATAATCGCTTTGCTATTATAATTCTAAGGTGAATTTGAGACTGATAGTGGAGACTCCATTCAGTCAGCGCATCCACCATCTAGCAATTATTCCGGTCGTCTGCGGCGAGTCTATGCATTTTCCTTTTTCCAGCGCTGGTTCTCCTTTCCGTGACTCTTGTAGGCACAGATCTCGGCTCCATCGCTCGTGTTCGATCGGCAGATATCAAGTACGTCGCCCGCCTTGTTGATGACCTTGTTGCCGTCGAAACGCCACTGTGAGTGAGCATCGCCGCTGGCCGGAGCCATCTTGATGTTCTGACCGCCTGCAACAAGACGCACGTTAACGTTAGAGAGAATCAAATCAGTTCAAATTCATTGTTCACAATACTGAAAAAGATGTGGCAGTATGGTATATTAGCAAGTACGTTTTATAAATGGTTCAACATGTTGTAGCCTACCTTAGAAGAAGAACGTAAAAAGTCAAGGCATAGGTCATATGAGCGAATTATTTAGTCAAGTAGGAAACAGAGAAATTGGATTACGTTACATTGCAGCAGTGAATGGTATAATAGTAAAGTAAAACAGTGCAAGAGAAATTTAACATGAATTGTGCATGAAAGACTTAGTAATTCTAGACTGAAACCGCAATGCAAAAGATACGAAGCAATGTCAAACGAGTCATAGCAAATAAAAAACATAGACGAGGAAACAGGGAAGATTTGACTAATGTCACCAGTGTTAACCTACTTGCAGCGGTGAAGGCAAAGTCGTTGAGCGCCGATCGGATGAATCCCTGCTGATCGAAATACCATTTCTGGTTTTTCGCCTCTTTCGATGTCCCCTTCGTCCACATGATGACCTGGGCGCCGGCGTCTCTGCTGCCTGCCTTTATGTCCAACACCTTTCCATTCAGCTCGCTGACGATGTAGAATTCCTGTCTGTATAAACAACAACAAAATCTTGACATCCCCATCGACATCCTATTAATGGATGTCATGGGGCGCATCGGAATTTTTATGAGGTCGAGTTGGCCTTAGGCTTAAGAGGTATGAAGAAGAATGCAAAAAAGCGAACAACACGAATACGTTGGAAAGAGGGAGAAGCATAGAAAATGAGAAAAAAATTGAAGAAGTAGGCAATAAAAAAGATTGTTAATTGGAAGAATAGAGAGGAGGAGAGAATGGAAGAGGGATCAGGTGAAAAAGAAGAATGCATCCGGACTTTATAACATGGAAGGTGCTTGAGCATATGAAGACGCAAAGAAATATTGCAACGGTTTGCTCTTGAAGACAAATACATATGCTAAACATGCAAAAAACACACACACCTAGACACACTCACAGCTACACAGAATGTAAGGACGGACCGGCAAACAGTTGAACAGATAGACAGGTGAAGATACAGATAAACTACAGCCAGACAGTGGAAGGAACACAGACAGATTTACAGAGACAGAGATGAGATGTAACGAGTGCAGTAGCAGCCAAGTTCTTCTGTATAATTATACCTCTGTTGCTGGGCAGGTGGGTATCCTGGCTGCGCTGCAGGTGGGTATGCCGACTGCCCTGCAGGAGGGTATGCCGGATATGGCTGCTGGGCTGGATAGCCAGGCTGCGCCCCAGGGTAGCTTGGATAGGCAGTAGATGCCCCTACATTTGGGTAGCCGCCTGGTTGGGGTTGTCCTCCGACAAACTCAAACGTCCACGACTGGTTTGGTGCACCGTTGAACTGGTACTTGGTCACCTTCGCTCCTTGGTTCTTGTCGGAACCTGCACGTTACAACGAAAACAACAGAAACCTAATAATAATCCAGAGAGTTATTATACAACACCAATATAAACTTAAGAGGCTAAGTTAAAACAAAATCGATAGGCAAATTAAGTGTGGTTTACCCAGTTCAAAATCGAAGCAATGATCGGGCGACGGGCAATCTACTGAGATTTCTCAGCGGCACACAAAAGTCGTGTACGATTGACCAACTTGTTAACGGGGACAGAAAGACGCCTAAGGTGATAGGTGCTTAGAATTGGAGCAGTTAGAGATGGAAGGGAAAGGACAGGAGGAATCAGTTAATAATTAGCGTTAATACGATTTCAATTAAGTGTCTAAGTTGGATCATCATCATTAATGTTGTCTATCAGGATGCACGGAGGCTCAGCTACTTCTTCAAAGCCTATCTTTATTTTTGTGTTGGGCACCAAAAAAAATTCGCCGATGGTTAAAAAAACTGGAACGACTCTTGCTCTCCTAAATGTCAAATTTTTACAATTACAACTTAATGTTTTTAATTTCTGTTGGATACTTCCTGCCTATAGTTATGAAACTTCAATACGACTATTATACAAGACAGACCCTTCTATGCGTATAGCATAAGCTTACCTCTCGATCTATAGATACTACTGAAAGGGTTGCGCAATGCGCTTAATGGATAGGCCTACCTAATAGCAAAGAATGCTCTGACATTGCTCTGTCATAACACAGTGTTTGCAATTAAATCTTTAAATATTTATAAATATTCCGACGAAATGCTGTACCATTTCTCTGTATACAATGCCAATTCCAATGTCAATGTCTCAGGACCAAAAAATAATATTGATTGATTGACTGATTGATGTTGAGTAAAGGGTTATAGGGATATAGCCTATAGGCCTAATTGTTATGTCTTACCAACGATATCAAGGACTTCGTTTTGGTTGTAGCGGTTGGTGATCTGGTTTCCTCTGCGTTCCCACTGCTGGTTCGGATCTCCCTGTTGGAACGGCTTCACACAGAGTTGGCCACCTACAGCAATCAAACAATTTGGTGATTGTTGCTTCTTGGAACGTAGGTAGGTTGTTGTTTTAGTTGTTCTGAGGAACTCGTATTGGTTCTCAAGATTTATGACGAAAATGCGAGGGATACAACGTATAGCATAATGCAGTTCAGTATGGAGTGCAATGCATTACAGTATAGCAATGCGCAGTATAGCATTACATAGTTAGTGAGGTTTGCCATGGAATAATTATGGTATGATATTGCATTGCGTAGTGTAGTACAGAACTGCGCAGTATGGCATAGTATTGAAAAGTGTGGTATCATCTGAGACTCTAGCATAGTAGCCTACTTCACAGAATAGCATAGACAAGCACAGCCCACTTTAGTAAACACTATCGTCATGCTTTGATAAACTTGTGGTTCAACTGTTCCACATGGATGCATTTCGGTTGTCTGGTCTTTGCCGCAACGAAAACTCAGCGATCCATGAAATAGATGGCTGTAGAACTGGGCCTGTCTATGAAGTATGCTAGGTCTAGGTTTAAGTTAACTATCTCATAAAATCCGTGCCAAACCGTGACCTGTGCAAATAGCACAGATGCCTGAAGCTGTCTTGGAAATGTAGGCCTACCGATAACAATATGGTTCTATAGTAGGGTGACCATACGTCCCGGTTTTCCGGGACATGTCCCGGTTTTTTGTGGTGCGTCCCGGTGTCCCGACGACTTTGGCAAAAAGGCGAAATTGTCCCGGTTTTTTACAAGAGGAAAAATAAACAGTCAATTTGAATGAGGAATGTCTGTTTATGTCAATGACTGAAACAAATTATGGTTTGTAACTCAAATATAAGTCGTAACAAAAGTGAAGTTGTCAATAAAGGCCCTACCGTATAGAATATAAAGGTTGTGGGTCTACTGTATAGTGTAGACACTGTACATAAATAGGGTCTACTGCTTCAACTGTTCCTACCCGCTGATGCAGGTATATTATAGATAGAGCCTACTGCTCCGGTCTGCTAACGCATTTCTGAGATACGGCCCATACGGGGCGAATTTATTCTGTAACAGATCTGCTGGGGGAGAATCTCTAAATAGAGAGGGGATAAAGACTTTTAGGAATCAAGACTGTCACGCGACACCGGCCTACTCTAACTGTCTAGGCCTACTCCACAATTTAAAATATGGCTAAATAATGCAAATCCTGATATTTGGAAGCAATCCTTACTCCTAAGCTAGTTATGCAATTCTGGTGCAAAAATATCTTGTGTCGCTTGCCATCGACACAATGGACCAAACCAGCACAAAACTTGCACTTGTTTCGGGGCTACTTCAGCCCATTGGCAAGACGTAATATGAAACTTGTGCCTTTTGAGCATTCCTTATTCATTTTCGTCTTATCGATTTTGTCATTTGGATTTCGCCATTCTGATTTTTCTCTTTTATTAGTAACGTACGGTAAACGAAATTGGGCTATAGGCCCTCGTATAGCCTTGTAAAGAATTAGCCTACAATTGTTAGTATTCCAAAAAAGTGTCCCGGATTTTGGTGGCGAAAAAATGGTCAGCCTATTCTATAGCAGCAGTCTTAAATTGCTTCATCAAGTTTTGCGTAGAATATTTTGTGCATGCATTTGATTTACATTTTCGGCAATGGTCTGGGCAATCTGCGCCAGTTGCAACGTTAGAAGTTCATTAGTTATCATGAAATTTTCTGCGCATTTTGGTGTCAGATTTGACATTATGCAGATCAACAAATTATTTTATATTTTTAAATTCAAACTGTTTTCACATAAAATTGTCGTGAAATGTTCGTATTTAAGTTTGCCTCAATTTAAATGCTGTTTGCTCTATTGCACCACACCAGGTCCTGTGTCCTACTCCACTGTTTTCATGTAACTGCTGAAATTTTCTATTATATAATTGCTGAAAAGGCTAGTAGCCTACTTTGTTTCGAAATAGCAATTATAGACTAGCACCAGCTATAGGTCTATATTATATATTTTTATATTGGTATTAGCTTATAGTGGCAAACTGTATAATGTATAGTCTTGCTTAGTATAACATAGAAAACACAGTAAATTTGTGCAGTGCAGTACTGTAGGCCTATAATCATTGCTCAGCTGCTGGGCATGGCTCGGCAGAACAAAGCAGAGAATAGCATACTGCAGTATAATAATTATAGCATGGACTAGTGTAATCATTATAGTATTCAACAGTATGGTACAATATGGTATTGGTTCCGCATGGTATCTCTATATGGTATGGATTAAAAGCTATGGTAAACTGAATTCAGACTGGATCTCTTACTTTCAACATCCAAGCAGAAGTTGTTGAGTTTGCTTCGAATGGTTCCTGTCGACAGGTCGTCATACCACAGTTGGTTGTCCTTGCCATGCTTTGGCCACGTGAAGACTTTGCTGCCTGGGTTTGGGTTGGCTCCTTCAACGTCCAACGCTTGTCCACTCAACTGGCTCACGATCGAGTAGTACTAGAAACAGAAAACTTGCTCTCTATATAGCAGAATAATTTTGAGCCACTGACGTTTCTACATCTACATTATCGGTTTAGTAGGATACAGTCAGAGAAGGTGGTGTATAAAGGCCGTTAAATCATGTGCATAAAACTAGAGCAAGCATAACCTATTTGCACCTGGCTAGAGAGATGGAGAGGGAGGTGAACAGAGTGTGAGAGGGAGAAAGAGAGGCAAGCAGACGGAGATAAAGTGTATGGCAGAGCTACCATAGGCTGTCATGGAAATTAATTAACAAAAACCTGAACACGTGAAGGAGAATACACAGATAGATAGACTGAGGAGAGAATAAGAGGGAGAGCTACTCGTTGCACATTCCATGGTCACCTAACGCTGATGCTACACAGCCACTTAGTAATAATAGGATAAAATCTCGTAATTGCGCTGCATAACGTCATAGCGCATTATATTGCACTGCCACAGCTTGCCGTTTGGTCTTTGAGAATTTAACCACTGTGGCTGCAGACTATAATGACATGTTTACAGCCAAGAAAGGTCCGGGTGAATAAGTCATACACGCAGACAAGTAGACCTAGGCCTGTCAAAAGAATGCCCGAGACGTCGAGACTCGAGTACAGACTCCAGAGACATCTTGAAAGTACATTTAAACATTCATTGAAGAGAAATGGTGGTGAAAAGATTGCACTGTCACGTAGTGCGATCTGGGTCGGCTATAGATGCAGGCCTACAGTACCGTGTAGACTTGTAGAGTCATAACCGTGTGACCCACACACTTCTCCACTGCTGGTGTCGACATAGGGTCATGCAATACGTCTCACAAAACAGCTCTAGGCTAGCAAAGGTGTAGGTCTATGCACACATAAGATAACCCTATTCACAGTTGTCCACACCCTTTAGTGACGGACCTCGCACCATATTCTCAAGTGGGCGGATTTGATCATCTTCATCTTCTGTCACATATTATAAGATTATGAAGTCCACAATAATTATTAATTATTACAACAATGTCTATTATGGGCACACAGCACAGGGGCTCTTCTATGGAGCATATCAAGACCATTATGTCCATAATTGGTTCCCGGACAATTCGGCGCCGGACAATTCGGACCGGACAATTCGGACCGGACAATTCGGAACCGGACAATTCGGACCGAACAATTCTTTGCAGCCCAAATTCGTGATGGGACTTCTCCATCACCCTAAATGTGTACTGTCGAAACTAATATTAATCTGACACCTCACTGTATATCGGGCATAAAAAAAACCATGGGCCTATAGGTATGAAACTTACATTGATCTAAACGAGATGCCTAGGCCTATATGTTGATAATTTACTGCATTTAGCTACTAATTTCAGTGTCTTATTTCTATTATTGGATAAATTTTAGAAGATCAGACAATATTTGTTTGGTGCCATATAATTTTATTTCATACCATTGATAAACAAAAGTTTCATAGCCGTAAGAGCAATATTTTTACATGCACTCCGAATTGTCCGGTTCCGAATTGTCCGGTCCGAATTGTCCGGTCCGAATTGTCCGGAAACCCATAATTATCATTATGCCTTACCACATAGAGTCTTGAGTATGGCATAGACCTATTCATTCATTCATTTCAAGAAATTATATAGCGCCTCTTCAAGAAATCCACTCAGAAGCGCTCCCAGTCCAACCACGGTGAAACAAAAAAGTTTTAAGGAGCTTGTAGAACACTGACGAGTCGACCCTAGGCAGCAAGCGCATCTGCAACGGGAGACCAGACAGAAGGTCCTACAACTGAGAAAGCACGACGCTGACAGGTTGATGTTTCAACACGCGGGACCAAAAGCTTAACGCTAGAGGTAGAGCGAAGGGCTCTGCGAGAAAGGACAGCAGATAATGGACAGCAGAGTTCACACAGATAAGTATATGCAGTCCATACAACAATGTCCATTTGTAGGCCTCTGTTACAAGCGTTATCATGACATTGTGTAACGTCTGCACAATCATAATGACGCTGTTTGGAGACGAAAATAATTCTGAAGTCGATTCAGTCTTATTCTCTAAAAAGCTAATTCCGCGAGAAACCGCGAGAATGCTGACTATTACAATTTGAAAAGTTCAGTATTGCTGCTGATCTGACAATTAAATTCTTCAATGGGAATGATATTCAGCTATACAAGCATTTCTATCGTCCTTGATTAATAAGTACTGCGCAATCAATATGTAACACCAATTATTGTTACAGACTAATTACAGTTGGCCTATAATACTACATTTTTTACGCAATAACTTTAACAGGCGTAATAGGAAACCCGTCGTCATTTTTGCAGATGTAGTTTACTGTTTTCTATTTGAGTCCACTGGCGCTGCCCATATTTATTTGACCTGTATTTGTGATAGTTGATAATTATTTAAATTAGGCTATAGATATATATAAAATGCAAAATGCATATATACATGTATATGTATATATAATAAAATATAGGCAGCTTATCTACAAAGTTAACGACGACAGAAACAACAACATTCCATCTGAAATGACGCTGTCGTGGAATAACAACACGTGCAGCAGTTAGACCCACACTCGCAAGAACACTTCGCCATCAGATTTTCTGTCAAAGCTATTTTATGTACTGCTGTTTTTGGTTCTGTTCAACAGAGGCTTTTCAAACTATCTTTAAAAGATCAGCAAATAACGATTATGTGCAGCACTTTTATTAGGCTACCTCGCATGTGCTATATACTGCATTCCGTGAAGCATGGCCTAAATAATTCAGGCATACACAGATCTACATAATAGGGGAAGGTTGCTAAAGATGGACCTGCACCTAAGATGGACCACTCTTTGATTGGTACAAGGATTGAAACTGGATTGTCAGGTGATGTTGTCGTAGACAGAAGGTCACAAGATGGCTTGAATAAAATAATTTTACGTCTAGTACAGTACGCAGGAAAACGTTCGAGAAAACAGACAAAAAGTCAATTGACATTGCTTCATCTAATAATTAAT
Source organism: Lumbricus rubellus (assembly GCA_945859605.1). Taxonomy (NCBI): domain Eukaryota; kingdom Metazoa; phylum Annelida; class Clitellata; order Crassiclitellata; family Lumbricidae; genus Lumbricus; species Lumbricus rubellus. The sequence goes on from OX243814.1 coordinate 44,785,318, forward strand.
TAGGCCTAGCCTTGGCTAAAACGAATAAAAAAATCGAGAAGGGACTTGGGAAGTTTGCAATCTAGTGATCAATAAAAGTATATTGAATAATTTTGATTGTAGGAAAAAAACGCTTACCTGCATGTTAATATGTCAAAGTAGCGGAGAACCTGTGTACAGACAAAAAACACAAATTTTTCTTAAAATAGGCCTATAATTTATAGTTCAGATACAGCGTATACTTGCCTCCTAACTTTCCTTACAGCAAGCAAGCCAGCGTTATCAGTGATTTTAACGACGTCTAGCCTCCAGCAAGTCTAGACATAAATTGGCTAAGGCTACTTTTATATGCTGCCATGGGCAGCTTTATTCCAGTGCATTCGTGCAGCAGAGAATTTTATTCTGTTCATACAAAACCTGTGCCTGTAACTGAATTGGCAGTTCAGCTAAAGATGAATGCCAACAGCGTATGGCCAGTCACTGAATGCAGCAATTTAGAACTTAATTACCAATAAGATCCTATAGTGAAATCAGACGATGTGGAATAGGCTAGTGTTACAGACTACGGAAATAGCACAGTTGGGCGTGGGCCTTCTTTTCTGTAATCTTATCAGTTTAATGTTGTGGGGGGGGGGAAGAGTCTCATGCGACGTTTTATTCCAAGTTCTGGTTTGTCACTTCTGAAAGTGGGTCTGCTTCGTGGGTATTGTGAGTGATTCTGCATGAATTCACGTTAATCACATTCAACCAAATCGCGTGAGATAACATTTCGTAGATGATATCACTTACAGAGTTGGTGATATTGCAAAAACGTAGATCCTAATGAGCTTGGTCAGTTTGTACACTAATTTGAATGGAGACTCCAAAAAGTAAATTGTCCTCGATGATCACAGACTAAAATTAGATAGTCTGCTGTCTCTTAAAGTAGCCTACCACGGTATAGTGCCCCAATGTAGGCTAAGTCTACACTCTATAGTAACAGCCAAACACTGTAATGAATTATGCAGATTATAATTATGTAGGCTTTCCCTGATGACTGCAGTTAACTGAATTTATTTAAATAACATCATAATAAAATTGTGCTGTCCTGATTGCCACATTGGCACTGCTACTGGTAATATTCGTCATTACTTTTAGAACTAGCCTACTATAACTATCAAGATTGCATCCAACCAGTTTACCTGAATATGGAAATTATTTCTCTCTAGATGTCCGATCCGACCGACTGTGTACAACCGAATGCCACGCTCCTTCTAAAGTTACGACCAAAGTGTCTACGACCTGGGCTGCTGGTGTCAGCGTAGGTTGCCAGCGAACAGTAAGGTCCCCTCAAAATAATGGCTCTCTGGCTTGGCTCAGAGTCAGCGGGTGAGCTGTTCACAGTGCTGTTTGCAGTGCTCAGGCCGTTGGCTATGTTGACGTACATTGTAGAGGCCTACGACATCACAGAGCAGTGCGGCTGTTGACGTGCAGGTTTGCCCCTTAGGCAAGAAAGTTACTTGGAAGAATCTATGCCAGGTCGACGAATATAATGGACGTTGTAGGCGTTTCACCGTCACGTCCTACACTCCTACTCCATTGAGTCAGTGAAAGTTAAACACAATCATGCGTTGTGTACATGAGGTCATTGGTCCATTCTCGACTTCAAATAATTATAGGAATATTTGTTGATTTTTGACTACCATTATCGAATTTGTCCATCTATCGTTATTAGAAGTATAAGCCTAGCATTAATGTCTCCAACATACCACACACTTATTATTATGCTTATTGGTTTTTACTGTTAGGCTGTAATAACTTTGTCCTGGATTCTGGCGCACATCCATCTGCGCATCGAATTCACGTTTTAAAAAGAACACTGAGTGAGTTCGACACAAAAGTGAAGAAAAAGAATTAGTTAATTATTTAGGTGACTGAATAATTACGCAGGGTATACGTAGATCTTAATTAAGTCGCATAGTTTCAACAGAACAGTGTCTAGGCCTATAATAGAATAACTTTCTCGTATAAATATAGGCTAATAGTTGTTAGTTGGTAAATGTGGACGTTTTAATCGCTGCCCGTTTGAATGGGCGTCTCGTCATTTAAGGCTCCGGAGAAAAGAGACCGGGCTTAGCCCGAGATTGAAATCTCTAAAATAAGCCATGGACACCGAGGGACGAACCCTCATTCTGACGCAAATAGGCGCACAGGAGTAGGCCTACTCTCTAACTGGAATTAACGCTGCAGGTTGATATCCTGCTGCAGATATATGCAGGGCTGTTTTCGTGAACTTTTTAGAACTGCACAATCCAAAACCCTGGATATATAGATGCTACTAACTGTTTTAAATAGAACAAAAATTGCTAATATACAGTATTCGTTTGATGAAAAAACCAGGTGACACACCGCACATTGGTAGGCCTACATATATTTACTAAACCAAAAGCAGACTTTAGCCTTATATTTTTTCATAGGACTATGCTTTCTAAAATACTCAGTCTGAGAGGCCTGGCGAATGCAATAATTTTATTTCTGTGCGAGGGTTGTGCCTTATAGCCTCTGCCCTGCCAGAGCGTTATAGGGCCTTCGTGCGTATTTTCGAGCTCTCGGCCTATAGTCTTTTACGTTTAGGATTATATATATGTGCATGCCTACCGGTCTGTTGTCTGTATACGACATTAAATTAAACGAAGTGACTAGCGGACCGCCAAGCGGCCGTCGAATCTCAAATACTAGCGGACCGCCAGTCACGTGTAACCTGTCACATGACGTGTCTTGATTCTTGAATATTGTTACAATGGCGGCAGTTACCGATAGTTGGTTTTATGTCGGACAAAAGTTTTCTTGTTTTAATGACTTAGAAAATTACTAGAAACAGAGTAAGCAACCAATTTTTTCGTGAGTGTTGGTTAGGTTCAGGTTAGGCGTCGTGAGGGTCGGTTAGGATTAGTTTTAGGGCTTGTTTAGCCATTAGAAACTCTTGTGGATTGGTGTAAATAGAAAGCCTGGCGGCTTGCTAGTATTCCGTATTGGACGGCCGCCAGTCATGTGACAGGTTACACGTGACTGGCGGTCCGCTAGTATTTGAGATTCGACGGCCGCTTGGCGGTCCGCTAGTCACAGCCTAAATTAAAATATGTTAAGAATGCCTTTGGGTCCATAATAGAATGTATGGCATACAATGAGATTTATAGTCGCATGTAGGCGGCTACTTATGCAAAACATATGTGTTTATATTAGCATGCTTGCATATCATTATGTAAGCCTATTCTAATTATAGAAGATTTCGTAAATGGCCATAGATACATATATTATTTAAATTATATGCCTCTATCTAATAATAATATTATTGGGTAGATGCAGAGGTACACACCCATCCATTCACTCACCAGCCAACCCACACTCGTACCACACACACACACACACACACACACACACACACACACACACACACACACACACACACACACACACACACACACACACACACACACACACACACACACACACACACACACACACACACACACACACACACACACACACACACACACACAGCATAGGCCTACGTTGGCTGCAGAGGGCATTCAGCGTCGCTAGCTAGTCATGGCAATCTGTTGACACTAATTAAAGGCGTTGGAAATTTCCATGCTCTGCCTTATAGTTACTCATATGCATCGCGCCCGTGACAAACTGCACTGACGAAGTGTATACAAAGACATTGCTTTCCAGCATATCACACTCACGTGCTTTGGAGGAAAATTAATTACCAGACATTATAAACACAAGCAAACGCTGAATGTGTACAATTCACTGGAGTCTTGGACTTAGTCAGGACATTAAATTGAGTCGAAGTTTTTCATGAGCGTTTTTATGACGTGCACCAATCCACCAAAGTCCACCAAAGTCCACCAAATCTTGTTTTTTATGCATACATTGACAGGGGCTTCTATCCCATGTATAGGCGGGCGCGACTTGCGCCCAGTGAAAAACAGGGGGGGAACAGAAGTAAGCCAAAACTCACGTCGATAGGGGGGAGGCCAGCCATGGAGGCAGTGTTTAATCTAGTCATCTCCAGGAAGAAGTTTCCCCCAGAAATTACTTCCCCTCATAAACATTTTTCTACATTGTATTAGTTATTAGTTATAGGCTAGTAGTATTACTATCTACATTATTTCATCACATGAACTGTTTTTAATACGCCACGATAAAATTTACTATTACCTAATTATAATAATATTATTTATGTCCTACTATTTTAATAAATGATACAAACATATTATAATAATTTGATTTAATGTTAATACTTGTAAAAATACCGGTACTATATTTGTACAACTAAATCAGTGTTTAATCTAGACATCTCTGAGAGGGAGTTCCTCAGGAATGAAAATTTTCCAGAAAAATCGATAGGTGTTGTGAACATGTAGGCCTATATAGAATAATTTCCCCCCCTCCTCCGTAAAAAGTATATAATGCAACATTGACCCCCCTCTATATAAATTTGACAGGTTTATACAAGTGCAGTTATCCCGTCAGTATAAGAATTTGATTGCAGAGCATCGAAGCAGGCCCACTAAAAATAAGGTCATGGATCAGCATTTTGGGGAAGTAAATGTATGTTTCAAGGAGGAAAATTAGGCGAAAGACTAAAAAATGTCAGAAAATTTCTGTCTGAGCGGTTTCCGTTCGCCCCAAACAGCCATTTACCCCTTTCCAAAACCTTAATTCCCCAAATCAGTGTGACTAGGTAACATACTGAACCAAATGGCTTATCTCCAGTGTTATCTTTCAAATTTCAGACTGTCAAATTTCAAAATATTTTGTTCCTTGAACACTTAGAAAAACAACATCATTATTATGCAGGCCCACATTGTATTGCAGAAATTGCAATGCGGAAATTGCAAAAATTTCTAATGGAGGGAGGGACGCATATCACACCCAAAACCCCTCCCCGTCTTGGCGCTACGTGTTTCGGTGATCGTCTGCTGGATGCTTGTTTGTCTTTGCCCCCAGAAACATTAATTCCCTATAGTTAGAGGACAAGATTACATATTGCCGGGAGAGTAGGTCGGCCCAATAAGGGGGGGGGGGAAGAATATGTACTGCGCCCGGCTGCTTAGGGGGGATAGAAGCCCCTGTACATTGAATGTGTTATGTAGCCTATAATATGCATGCATTTATTCATTATTTTGTAAGCAATTGGTCCTTCTTGCTTTCCTCTTCTGTTCGCTCTACAAATCTGTTGGCACAACAGTCTTTCTCCTTATAATTAGGCCCTATATTCTCAAAAACCTGCTTTATTCTCCGGAGGCCTTACGCACTAAGAGTGCTTGTGAACGGTTTCATAAAGGCGCTTTACAAATGCTTAAATTCAATGCAATAAAATGCGCTATTTATGCATACCGCCTATGTGTACAAATTTTGAATCAGTCTGCCAACTCTGCCGTTTAATAATGTGAACAGTTGAATTATTATTGACTATTATTATTCTCCATCATTTCAAAGTACACGTTCACTTTGAGACAAATGACGGCTAGTGAATCACTCATGTAAGGTGCAGAAAAGCGCTAAATAAAGTGTATCAAACATTCATGCAAACTTGCCAACATAGGCCTACTACTGTACACACATAGGCTTAAGTAGGCCTATACAGTATACAGGCCTACATACATCATGAATTTTCATGATACATGCATAGCATGATAACACCTATACATGCGAATTTGAAAAGGTATCTGCCAGTCAGTACCCTCCTACATGAAACAAGCTGACGTAGCCTATATCAATCATTCAGCGAAGCATACAAGTTGGCTGCTTTGTGGCTGTGAAAGATTTCTCTTCAATAGAGCAATGCATAGTTGCATACTATGATATTATCATGCAGAGTCCTATATCTGTGACGATATGTAGGCCTAGGCCTACATAATATATTATAATACATGTGTAGGTTTATATACCTATAGGCCTATACATAGGCGTACGGGAGGTTTCAGAAGTGGGGGGGCAAAGATTTAACTTCTGCCCGAAAAATTTATCCGGCCAAAAAGTTGGTCGTCCGCGACTATTTTTTCCCGAAAAACCAAATTTGCCCGAAACTTGAGGACCTTTTTTTTTTTTTTTTTTTAGTCGTCCGCAACTTTTTTTGCCCGAAAAACCAGACTTGCCCAAAACTTGACGACCTTTTTTTTTTTTTTTTTTTTTTAGTCGTCCGCGACTTTTTTGCCCGAAAAACCAGACTTGCCCGAAACTTGACGACCTTTTTTTTTTTTTTTAGTCGTCCGCGACTTTTTGCCCGAAAAAACCACCAAACTTGCCCGAATTTGGGGGGGCAATTGCCCCCCCTGCACCCCCGCCTCGTACGCCTATGGGCCTATATGTAGATATATCTGGTATACGTTTGTATGTGCGTATGTGTTTGAATATAATAGGCCTAGTTGCAATGATGTGACAGATGTTACAAAACAGATGTTGTGGTATGCTATTCACAATCGGCAGAGTAGGACCTACAGGCCTACATAAAAATGTTGCAAGGAAACCTACACACACAACATGCAAGCAACTAAACAGACACACATACATAAGCACATACCATGATTGCATACATTCATAATTGGAGTCTAGGACCTACATATAAATAGGCCTACGTTATACAGCATACATTATTGACGTCATGATTTTATCCTTTTAGAGGCTCTTTAGCCCGAAGCCCTGGACAGACACAAAAAGGGCCGTTAAATGTGGCTATATACGACTTAATTGGACATAACTTTGACTGTGGGAGTCAATCAGGCCTGAGACATAATTTGACCGAAATTACATGCCCATCATCAGTAAAATAATTGGAACAATAATAATAATTATAATTATAGGCCTTTGTTTGCAATAACTTATTTATAGGTTGCCTTATTTTCAGGCAGACGACATTTTTGGCTTTCATGACTAAAGGGGCGACTCCAGAATAGAAGTGTAGGCACTATAGTATTGTGTGTATGTGTATGTATGTATGTGTATGTATGTATGTATGTATGTATGTATGTATGTATGTATGTATGTATGTATGTATGTATGTATGTATGTATGTATGTATGTATGTGTGTATGTATGTATGTATGTATGTATGTATGTATGTATGTATGTATGTATGTATGTATGTATGTATGTATGTATGTACAGGGTGGTCCAAAATAAACCGCACAGTGACAGTTTTCTTGATATAATGTATAACAATTCAATGTTTAATGCCATTTTTCTTACTTATTTATATATTTTCTCTGACGTCATTATTGACTTAATCATTGTTTATCATAGTTTATAGTAAAGAAGTTGTTGTTAATAACAGCAGGACGGCGCTCCATCACACACCGCCAAGAACACTATGGAGTATCTGCGACGTGAGAACATTTCTTTCATTGAGCCTGACATGTGGCCCCCAAACAGCCCGGACTTGAATCCAGTCGACTACGCTGTTTGGGGCGCCCTTCAACAGATGGTATACCGTCGTAGAAGTTTCACCACAGTGGATCCGCTGAAAGAAACAATCGTCACAGAGTGGACCAAGCTGTCACAGCGTTTCATTGACTGCGCAATTGATCAATGGCGTCGTCGGCTTCAATGCGGGGTCGAGCAGCAAGGAGGACACATTGAACATTTTATGTAACGAAATCCATCCATGTAATGTTACAGTAAAAATAATTGCTGTGTTTTTGTGAATTTTCACGGTTATATTTGAATTGGTCTGAATAAAGTACTCTCAATTCATCATTGTGCGGTTTATTTTGGACCACCCTGTATGTATACATGTATGCATGCGTGTATGCATGCGTGTATGTATGTCCGTCTAGCCATCCGCGCTCGTAAGCCGAGGTCGAGAAACGAAGTCGTCAGCATTAATGAATGCGTACAAATTCTTTATGATAATTTATTAATGAACTATGTGAACTGTGTATTGCGTCAAGAAAGACAACTTCGATAAACTACCAAATCCATTTTTGTCATCACACACTATAAGAGAATCAAACTAATGATCGCAAATAAGACAGAAAGTTCTGTATTCGCAAGTGAATAGAATTACACTATACAGACGCGTAAACATATAGCTAAATAGAAACAAACGAACGAAGGAAATGTTCATGTTGTGCTATAGGCCTATAATTATGTAGGCCTACTTGTGTATATAGGGCTATGCATAACAATTATTATGTGCTGATGAATGTAAGATTGAAAATCGATACAATATTATTAGCATAATTATGTATTCTTATTTTTTTTAAAATTCTTATGTATAGGGCAGGCTATATGCATGTTGGTCTGTTGGCCTATGAATTATCTAAGAAGTTCGTACAATTCAAAAATCTTAGTGAACATGGAAGAACAATAACGTAGATGAGACTGCAACTTGAACAATGCATGGAACTGATTATACCCAATCCCGAGTTGTTTAGTCGCTTCAACAGACAATGCGGACACATAATAAGTATTACAGAACTAATCAGAAATTTAATAGGCCTATAGCTAAGCAGTTCTAAGGCGCTGATTAGCAACTAACAATGAAAAGAGATTACGGTTACGATTACGAATGAAATGCTCAATAGGAGTGAAGCTGGCAATGAGCGCTGAAAATAAGTAAGCATGATCGCTCAGACGTATTGGATGTGCCAGTGCTGGTTTTCTGCTCCCGAGTATTGATAGGCGCAGAGGTTCGCTCCTTTGCCTTCCTTTGCTCCGCGAATGTCGAGTATTTCGCCCGTGCGGTTCACGATCTTCTTCTTGTCAGGGACCCACTGACTGCGGGCATCGTTCGAGGAACGTGTCATCTTCAGCTTGTCACCTGCCTCTGTACATAAGACGATAGGAACATTAAGAATTGTGTAGATCGACAAACAGTGTAAGTGTGAGGGCGACAAACTAGGTTACACAGCTGTTCAAAAACTTTTTGTGGAAGTAGGCCCTTTTGTCACACTTTTAGAAGTTATGATGCCTTGAAGCTACTAATGTATGAGACTAAACATAGGAGTTTTCACGCCGCAGCGCATGAGCAATTATTGCGAGTTAAGTACTTGCTCAAGGTTCTTATGCGGCGGCTTGTCGGGCTTGCGGTGGATTCGAACCTGCAACCTTCTGGCATATTATAATACCCCGACACCACCGCGCCATACAGCCTACCTTCACTGGAGAAGACCATGTCGTTGAAGTCCGACCGGATGTACCCGTGTTGGTCGAGGTACCAGAGTTGGTTTCGCTGGATGTCATCGTTCTTTGGCCACGTGATGATCTTTGTTCCTTCGTCCTTGTCAGCTCCAGCGATGTCGACGACCAACTTGTTCCATTCGCTTACGATGTAGAAACGACGACTGCAATAATTGTAGACAAGACATGCTCAATCAATCAATCAATCAACCAATCAATCAATCAATCATTCAATCAATCAATCAATCAATTATTATTATTTTTTTAAAATTTTTGTTGTATTATTATTATTTTATAATAAAACTTATTTATTCTATTACGATTATTTCATAACATTGCATAGCTTCAAGTAATCAATTTACATTAAGAGAACTCACTTGTGGGTAGCATTTACATTAAATATGCTTTTACTGATCACCGACAGACAGCAAAATGAGCTAAATGAGTTTCTACTGTCGTGTAATAATCTGTAAGGCACAGGAATAACAGTGAGTCATACGTACGAGTTTATCGATGGGTCTTTGCCTGGTTCTGCCGATCCCCACGGATTCTCATCAATGAACTCAAAGTCCCAGGACTGATTGAGATTATCGAGGGCTTTGTAGTGTCCGATTTCTGCTCCCGGCTCCGTATTGCCCCCTGAAACAACAAGCAGCAACAATTGTAGGCCTGTTATGTGATTACTTCAAACACGCCTGTCTATTATAGACGATTAAATTAACAAGTCCGACTACCAGAATTCGCCTCTACCATACGCTATCTATTGACAAAAGTGTAGGCCTAAGTCGTAGTGGAACCTTCCGCTGTTAGAAACCTCGAAAGCGTCATATTAATGTCTCATACATTGTTTGGATCGTGTTTAGGTAGGCCTATGCTTATGATTCCATGCTTGTGCAGGGCCTATGCGAGTTTCTGTAAAATTTAAAGAGAAGCATATGTGAATATTGTAATTCAGGACCTTCCACATTGTGCTTTTATTTTTTAAATAAGCAAAATCTTTATTGGTTTGGCAGTTGGCTAAGATTTATCCTAGTTGTAGTTTGCACTTTACCGAAAGGTTAACGCTACGTATTTGACAACCATTGATGGAGCCATGGAAAAGTTAGGAACTTTAAATCAGGTAAAGTTGGTTAGCACTACACAGCTCTCGGTGGTAAGTGAAACCCGTCCTAACAGTTCCCCCGCCTAACGGCGCCTATACCATAGCAAATGGTCAAACAATAGTCTTGTGGTAATTGAACATGCTTTGTCGCTGGCATCTTTAAATTTTCTACAAACCCCCACCTGACACGACACGGGGACCGTGAATAGGTTGCCACTCTGGGTTCAACTGTTAGTATTTTTCTTGAAATGAACGTCGTGTTGACTGGCTAAAAACATCGCGGAAAGTTAAAGCATACCGAGTATGTCCAGGACTTTGTGGCTGCGTCGATTTCGAATGGTGTTCTCATGACGTTCCCACTGTTGGTTGTGGTCTCCCTCTTGGAAGGGCTTCGCGATCACCAGATCAGCTACGATCAGTTAAAACAACGAATGTTATAGCGCCATCGATATATATTATGCTGTAAATAATAGATCTATATTATGGTCATTGAGAGCAGACGATATAAAATAAAATGGCCGGTGATTCGTCGCCAGCAACTAAATAGGTTCTTCTGACTCTTCTCCAATCTGATAGGCTATACAATGCTTTGTCGCTTCGCTAAAGCACAGGCAGAATAGACCTATTAATTGGCAACTTTCATCCATCAAAACCGTCAACTGGTTTACAGTAGGCCCTAATTATAAATTTGCAACAGAAACTAATAAGAGTTGTTCCCTCTGTCGACCTAAATGATAAGTCTTATTGAAGTTTAGACAAGACTTAGTGAATAGTTAATTAGGCTACTTAGTAGCAGATTTCTCAAATAATTACCACATAGAAGTGATATGAAATGCAACGTCAATGAGTCCTCGTTTAGAACGTCTGGAGCTTATAATATAAGTTTAGCTGGAACGAGAGTAACTGGTCCTACCCTCAATGTCAATGCAGTAATTGTTGGCCTTGTTACGTATGGTTCCAGTATTTGGGTCATCGTACCACAGCTGGCTCGGAGTTCCGTTCCTCTTCCATGGTACAAGTCGAGGAACAGGTTTGTTGCCACTGTTCTCGAGATCCAACAGTAATCCGTTCAATCGGCTGATTGCGTGATAGTACTAATTAAAGCACAAGTAATGTCAACAGAACAACAATAATTGTAAACGTTCTTTTCAACGTAGGCTAATTGTAGGTGTTCAAAGGTGACTGCATAGGTGACTATGCGACACCTCCCAAGCTGTTCTCAATTTCACAAACTGTTGAAGACTGTTTTTTCCTTTGGTCTCGGTCGGGAGCACCTCTGAGTAGATACCGTGAAGGGGCGCTATATAAATTTTAATTGATTGATTGATTAAATGATTAAATGTATAGAAGCAAATATGGTTTCTATCTCTCATGTGGAGCAGAGCTATTTTATCGTGCAGTTGTACACAAAATGTGCAGATGTAGAAGCAATTCTGTATAGTTAAAACTAGCAAAAAGGTCATTGTCCTCCGATTGGAAGAAAATTACCATGGATGATGGGAAAGGAAAGAAGGAGTTGTGCAGTTCTAAAAATTCCTTTAAAAACAGCCCTGATGTGGGCAAGGCGCAGGACACGTTTCGCGTGGGTCACGGAAGCTCTACTTTCCTTTAGTTTTCTGTGCATTAGGAGTTTTATACAGTAGGCTATAGGCCTACACACTATTAAAATGTGACAACACAGCAATTTCACAATGATTTCCCAGCATCTCGAGATTGCTTGTCTCAGAAGAACGCTAAAAAGTTATGTTTTGCATGAAAGATTCTCTTTGTTTACCTTCATTTTGACTTCTTAACGCAAAACCCAATCAAACGTATAATAACCAATGTGATGCTGTTGAGATCGACCTCTCTGATCAATCGCCGGAAACCAATATGAGCAAAGACTGTCGCTTTCATCGAGTGTTCAATCCTGACCAATAGAATCTCTCGATTGTGTTGATAGGTCACGTGATGAGATGAGTCATCACTTTTAAAACATCAATTTCTTAGGATTTCAGGTTGCTGCAGCAACAGCTGTTGTTGTTTAAAGTACACGACTACACGTAGACGTACAGTTCAGTCCTGATTACGTGACATTTCTCAAGATCGATATTGGGAGACGAATGCAATAATGGATTGCAACGTACGCTGTTGTTATCTGCAACTGGCATTTGTAGTCTAATCTGATAATCTTTTCTGATCAGATTTAGTCTTATATACTTTGTAAAAATCTATGTTTTGTTTCCGGTGGTATCAATAAGATGGTCAATCACTCTAACATAAAATCCGCATTTTGGATAGTTATAATAACAGTTGACCTCAAATTCTTCAGCGCTACATAAAAGCTAAGCGAAAGACTCCGGCTTATTTTTGATGGTTGCGTAGAGTCAGGTGGTGTGCACGATAAACCAAACCAAAGTCCGGTGGAGATTTGGCAGAAGACCAAAAAACAAGGAGGGAGAGGTATGACCATGCAGTAAGAGTTCACAATCCTTAAGACTAGAAAGGCCCAAAGGACCCAGAGACAAGCAGCAAAATAGGACTAAAAGAGACACACAGACAAACAAAAGGATTGACGACAGACAATCTGAGGGAGAGGAAGAGGCAGAGATGATTTGTCTGTTAAGAGGAGACATAAGTAAAAAGTTTTGACAGTACACTGCCCTATATAAAACCACAACCATGTGATCACATTAATACTCATCTTCGGCCATTGCTCATGCGTCATCCAAAACCAATCGAAGTAGAGCTGTTAAAAAATCATCTGCAGCAAATGACTACAGTACTTTTATGTCTAGCCACCATCTGCTTCCTTATTGATTCTTTCTTCGTCAATACGCGTCTGGTTGAAAAGCCATAGAAGAGCAATAATTATTAAAATCAAACGTTGGCCTAAATGTTCAGGTACACAATAGGCCTACACTGATACGGCCTATGACAACTTGACCGAAATGCTGAGGAAAATGGTTTAACTAACCCAATCTAGTCTGCTCGAATTCGCATAATTAGATATAGACTTCTACATCAGTGGCGGCGCCAGGATTTCAGGTTTGGGGGGGCTGAAGCCCTAAGCCTCCAAAAATTTTACGAAGCGCCGAAGGCGCCAAGTTGCGAGTGCCCATACCGACTAGGGGGTCTGGGGGAGCGTCGTAAGCTCCCCCCAGCGGGGTCTGGGGCGGAGCCCCAGCCGCCAACGCATTTTTGGCTCTGTTGACCTCAACTGGAACCATTTTTATGCTCTTTTCGACAGCTATATATATGAACGATAAAATCATGAAAACTTCAATAAGAAGTCTTTTTGCAGAGTCGCAGACTACCAGTATAAGAATGTCAAAATACTATTGTAAAAGAAATGGGCTTAGAAATTAAAAATGGGCTTAATCTTTACTTTTCTTTAGGCTACTATAATCACAAAAGTTAAAAATTTAAGCCTATAGCCTAACAAGTCTATAAGTATACTGTCATGTGGGTAGGCCTACTGTATACATAGGGAAACCGTAGGGGCATGTCATATGTAGTGGGTTTTTCCTCATTTTAAAAACTTATTCTGTGAATGCTTAACCTATACTTTTGTGTAATTTGCAACCATTGCTTAGTCATTCATTCATTCATTTCAAGAATTTATATAGCGCCCCTTCAAGAAATCCACTCAGAAGAGCTCCCAGTCCAATCACGGTGAAACAAAAAAGTTTTAAGGAGCTTGTATAACACTGACAAGTCAACTCTAGGTAGCAAGCGCATCTGCATCGGCCGGGAGACTATTCCAGACAGAAGAACCTACAACTGAGAAAGCACGACGCTGACAAGTTGATGTTTGAACACGCGGGACCAAAAGCTTACCGCTAGAGGCAGAGGGTGACCCGTCATAATAGCCCCGTCAAAACAGCCCCGTCAAAACAGCCCCGTCATAATCGCCCAGCGACAAAATAGCCCCGTCATAATCGCCCAAGGACAAAACAGCCCAGAAAAATTCAGTTCCCGACAAAATAGCCCCGTCAAAATAGCCCCGTCAAAATAGCCCCGTTAAAACAGCCCGTGTAAACAGTTCCGCGAAAACAGTCCAGTCATAGACGACACGGACAACTATTTCAGATACATAAAAAAACTTTCATCCAGCTTCCATTAAATTTTTTTGAGCTTTTTATCATTCATCAACCTTCTATCTAAGATCTATAAAACCTTCATCCAGCTACCATTAAATTTTCTGAAGCGTTTATCTGGATCAATTTAAAAAAGGATCTAATTATTAGTCGGAGCTGGATGAAGGTTTTATAGATCTTAAATAGAAGCTGGATGAATGATAAAACGCTACAGAAATTGAAGCGGGATGAAGGTATTTATATTTTAAATAGAAGCTGGATGGATGATCAAACGCTTGAAAAATCGAAGCTGGATGAATGTTTTTTTATAGATCCTAAATAGAAGCTGGCTGAATGATAAAACGCTACAGAAATTGAAGCGGGAAGAAGGTATTTATATTTTAAATAGAAACTGGATGGATGATCAAACGCTTGAGAAATCGAAGCTGAATGAAAGTTTTATAGATCTGAAATACAGGCTGGATTGACGATTTTAAATAGAAGCTGGATGTATGATAAAACGCGAAGTTCGTTTACTAACGCGATCATTTCCGGAAGTTATCTTAAATTTTAGGCTACAAACATTATTTTCATCAATTTGGCGAAAGGACTGCTTCCTGAAAAATACGTTAATTTCGTCGGTCTATTTTTTCACGAAAATCGTGTTATTCCGCGACTTTCTCGGTCCCCGACAAAATAGCCCCGGGCTGTTCTGACGGGGCTATTTTGACGGGGCTGTTTTGTCGCTGGGCGATTTTGACGGGGCTGTTTTGTCATTGGGCGATTATGACGGGGCTGTTTTGACGGGGCTGTTTTGACCGGGCTATTATGACGGGGTGCCGAGGCAGAGCGAAGGGCTTTGCAAGCCAGGACAGCATGTAGACTCATCCCTTTGCTAGTGATGAGCCACTAGCAGAGATATGAGTTTTCTCCCCATTATCGAAATGTTTTTTTAAAATTTCCACGCTGCAATAATTGTAGCATTTTTGACTGTCATTTTAGCGAAAATACTCATCAGTTCAGTGCTGATACGACTTAAAAAGTGTCTCCTCCAATTGTTTAAATCTGTCAAATTTCCTAACAGTAGGCCTACTGTCATGGTATTATTTTGAACTCTCATCGCAGCAGAATCTCTCGTAATTTTTATTGCTGAAAGACATGGTTTAGGAGTTCAATAAATACCCCTCCCCATTTTATCTAAATACCTCATAATCTTAGTGCTGATAGTCGTGGTTTGTGACTTCAGAAAGAGCCCCTCCTGTTGTTTAAATTTTTAAATCTCCACACAGTAAAGGTAACATTTTAATCTGTTATCTCAATAAATTTCTCATAATTTCATTGCTGAAAGACCTGGTTCAGAGTTCAATAAAATATGTCTCCACCAAGCTTAAATGTTTGAATTTTCTCACTGCAAGAGTAGCATTTTAAGATGTCGTCTAAACAAAATTGCTCATTATGGATAAACAACGGATAACACTGTACATGTAGAAATTTATAGCCTAATGATAATTATATCTGAAATATTTATGAAATATTTGGGTTGGCCTACACTTAAGCATCTCCGAGGCTCCGTCCTTCAACCACAAACAGGCCTGGCATTAGGGAAAGGCGACGAGTCTGTAGCCGCCGTGGGCCTTGCACTTTCAGGTCCTCACGCTACTCACCTTAATTTTTACTGTGATGATATTGGCAGCTTTAATCGCTTGGCAGCATTAATTAATAGCCTACTGAGGTCATTTTGCCAAATGAAAGTGAATGGGTGTGTTGGAAAAGATTCCGAAAGAGCGAGTCTGCAAATAAAGCGAGTCACAGCTACTAGTGTACACGCAGGCTAGGTCTGGACTGAAAGTGAGACGGGTCTGTCAGGGTCTGCGACCCGGCATTGATTTTCGTGATCTGCTGGTGCCGGGTATCAGTCCATTCGGGAATCAAGTTTAACAATTTTTGGGAAAACAACTTTAAAAAACCGGTAGTCAGATAGGCTACAATAAATAGGTAAAAATGGTATGATTTTAAATTTTTTGAGCAAATGACTAAAAAAGGTCGTCAGGTACCAAAAATGGGTGAAATTTGTACAATTTGGGGCGAATGACGAAAAAGATCATCAAATTTTCGGCTCAAAGGCTTTGGTTCGTCCGCCACAGTCAGACCCGGCAACTTTCCCAAACCACTTTCAGCCCTGGGCTATGCCTACCGGTAGAATTAGATTTTTCTAGAATATTAAACCCTATGGCATAAGCTTACAGTGCCTTATTGGTAGGAAATCAACTTCGCAAATGCTATGCTTGAGAACCCTTTTCAGAGAATCGCTTGCTGCATTGGGCCCCGCACACCCTAGGGCCGGTCTTGACTACAAACTTGTGGAACGTCCCCATAGCATTTCCCCAAGTCTCCCCATGAGTGCTGCTGCTAATTGAAACCCCATTTCGTATGTGATTGTACAGGACTAGCTGGGGGCTGGAATTCCGAACCGGCGGGATGAAGGAGGCTGAGGTCCGGACCGGTCTGTAGACGCAAAGGGGCTGGAACTTCGAACTGGCGGGAGAAAGGGGGCTGAGGTCCGGACCGGTCTGGAGAATGGAAGGGGCTGAAAGTCCGAACTGGCGGGAGAAAGGGGGCTGAGGTCCGGACCGGTCTCCAGGATGGAAGGGGCTGAAAGTCCGAACTGGCGAGATGAAGAGGGCTGTGGTCCGGACAGTCTGGAGGATGGAGGGGGCTGAAAGTCCGAACTAGAAAGAGGAAGGGGGCTGAGGTCCGGATTGTTCTGAATCCGGGCTGGAAGGGAAGGGCTGGATCCACCAGGACAATTTTGAATTTCGACACAATAATTAACATAGTTGATTTCGGTGCCGTTGGTCATTGTCTAGTTTCCTTATTGCGAAGAAAGCGTTATAGACATTTTCGGCTTTTTCGTTTGGGGGGGCTGAGCCACGTTTAGGGGGGGCTTAGCCCCCCTAGCCCCCCTGGCGCCGCCACTGTTCTACATGTTATAGGGCCTATTATAAATGAAGTGTTAATTTCTATAGCGTCATTTACTGAAAAAATCACTAAAAGTTTCCCACACTAATTCTACAATAGGAAGGTCTGCAACTGCCTGCGAAATGGAGACAACAGGGATTTTTTTATACGTTTTATTAATTCAAACCCACGAGAACGCCGTAAGATTACAAGATAATTATATCAGGCGATCAGAAGTTTGACGGGAGTAACATTTCGCTGTATGGCAATCTGCAAGACGATCAGTTGTAATACTTCTCATTTACATGTAAATGTGCCCGCGAGGGACTGGTAATTAAGCTGATACAACCTCATGGAGTTGGTACTATTCGAACCCACGCCCTACTGTGTCAGGCTTCACTGTCAGCGTGCTATCAGTCAGCATTGTTCCCCCACCCCATGTATTCTACATTAAGAGTTTTATAAATAAGTATAATGCTTTGCAGTGTTCCATTAACTTGGCTGATTAATTGATCATGAATATCGATTACAAAACTTCAATGTGAACAGCTCAAATTCCTGAACAGCCACTCGAAAGCCAATTGCAGGGCACTGTCTTATTGAGCAGCGCTGTGTCAGAAGGGCTGCTCAGCGGGATCCAATAGAGATCTGAAACCTGTTGCCGGTTAGACCACGAAGAGGAGACGCGAATGCTGCTAAGGTGGTTGCATCAGTTTGGTTACCTACTTCTCTAAGTCCTGCGAAGCAACATTGGTATCCACGAATCATTTATAACACTTTAGCATTATCAGATATAGAGTTTAATAATGTTGTTCAATGTTCGTGCATCAATTACGTCATTGATAAATTTGATCAAGCCTATGTGAGACATCGGTGTTGTCTACATACTATAGACTTCAAAGAAATATCAAATAATATCTTGCCAATTGAGGATGTAGGGGAGACCACGGACGTGGTTACAGCCAGCAGAGTTAGAACATTATGAGTTACTTTGCCATTATAGAAGACCGCAGTTTCGCCAATTCGACTAGATAAGAAATATTAGGTGAACGAGGTTTCAATTTTTTTTATTGATTTCTAAAGTTCGTAACCATTAACCATATTTACAAATATAATTGTGTTCAGCAGCAATTCGATTGCAAGTTTAATCAATGAGATTTCGTATCCTCATCCTGCTGTAGGCTTCCTTTAAAAATGGTTAATAACTTCAAATAGTTTGCTTTCGAAGAAAGACACCTGATTCGATCAGGTGCCTTCAATTCAGAACAAGCACACTTAAAAAATGCAATTCGCTAATTATAAAGGTGACATAAAGTTAATATCTGGCGCCATGTCCATATCCAGCCCCGTGACCGTATCCAGCACCGTGACCGTATCCATAGCCAGCACCCTGGTGACCATATCCATGTGGAATGCCTGCTCCGTAGTCGACGAGGTTGACATCACAGAAGTCGCGGTAGTAGTAGTGGTTTCCGTGATTGTAGTGGCCGTATCCGGAGTTACGTGAACCTGGTGCACAGTGCTGTTCGTAGGCGTTACCGTTTGAACAGATGACGAACGAATAATCGGTCTTGTAGTAGAAACCGTCGTTGCCGCATTTGTCTGAAAACACAATAGTAGGCCTAGGCTACATACAAGAATTTTTTTAATGTAGATCATCAGACAATGTAAATACGGTTATTAATTCAATAATATTATGACCGTTAAGTCTCAAGTATACATGTATAACTGTTTTGTCAACAGATGCAATTATACAGGGATAATAATGTTTTTAATCGTCCATTCCTATAACGGAGAGAGCTTGGTCCAATTGCTTCATTCAGACTCATTTTTTCAGATGTTCCTAATTCAGTAGCCTAAGCTTTGCTTTTATAATAATTAATGTGACATTATTATTATGCCCTACACATTTAGGCCTTCCTATTCTGTGCACAAGTAATTTAAAATTATAGTCCCTCTTAATAGTAACAAGTCACTTAGCTGCTGAGTCTTCTATTAAAGCATTGCTTTACTATAACATCGTGTAACTATTCCAGCATGATTATACGTACCCGCGTAGCGACCATGGAAGGCGTATCGTCCGTGGGCGTATCCATCCGGAATACCAGCCATGGCGGCCACAATGCAAAGCGCGAATACGACCAAGAACTTCATGTTGTGAATGATGTCGACTGCAGCTGGTCACAGGAAACTTGTGAATGTTAAAGATGGACGAAACCATCAGTTTTATAGCCAACATCGACCAATCAAATTATGCACTGCTGCATTCCAATGGTCATCTGCGGAATGGCATTCCTCTACAGCTGCGTGAGTCTGTGCATTTATGTGCAATACGTGCAGAATGAATCCTAATGATAATTATTACTGATGACATTATTGTATTTTGACGATGCAATGCATAGAAACTTTGCTCAACAAACTGATTTGCATTGCATCGGTCACAAAATAGATTGCATGTCTTCCAAAAAACTTAGAAGTAGACCTATTCTGTTGTGCCATAATTGTATAGTATGTATACGTGCCTAAATCATATTATTATGTTCATAAAACTTAGATATTATTAAATTTTGTCTTTTTTCCAAGTGGACCTGCAATTAATTATCTGCATTGAGTAAGACTAGGAAGACGTTTGAACTGGTTAATAATAGGTAGCAATTTTTAGAAATTATTATTTTGACTAGATGACGGCTTAGTTCTGGTGCACCTTCGATTGATGGTTAATCATGATTCATTCATGCAAAAGGCGCTATAGAAGTTACTAGTTACAATGGCCATGAATGGTTTAGCAAAATGGACAAGTCCCGCCCTCACGCAATAAATTGTATTCTGCTTATTGGGTATGCTGGGAGTGCATTACTCTCGCAGATAATAATATTTGGCGACTCCTATTTTAGACGCTTAGGACCTCGATCATGCATGATGACATGTTGACATTATTTTACCTGCATATATGATGACATGTTGACATTATTTTACCTGCATAATAAAGTTTATACTGGTCTCGTAATAGTAGAAGATGGTCGTTCTTGATAATGATATAATTGATCCTTGCCACTTTCTTTAAGATTCCATTATACGATTTACAGATCTGAGTACAATGTACATGTATGTACGTGTAGTTGGAACCAGTATGGGAATTGCAGAGACATAACGTGGATGGGCACAGGGCAGACGTTGACTTATTTGAATTTTGGGTGTACAATGAGGACTTTAATATGGCACTTTAAAAAAGAATAGGGTATTGACACCCCCACAACCCACTCCTCGCAATTCTCACCTTATTTGGAACACTGCAGCCGATTGGTTAAAGCCCTTGTCGATTGCAACAGATTCCTTGAGATTGTTGTTGCGTAGGGACTTTGAGTGGCCTAAGTCATACACTTACAATAATACTTTGCAAGTGCCATCGAGTGATACTTGGAAATGAGATATCGGCGTTTAATGAATGCACAAATAAATAAATAAATGATAAATGTTGGCCTTACAAGCTTGGACGATTTAATTTTTAAAGCGTGCATTCAGCAATCTGTGGACATTTTCTCATCAGGGTAATTTGCTGTAAGCGCACAGAAACGTTGCTGGAATGTTGTCCATTATTGTATTTGTAGTGTTCATGAAGGCAACAGGTTTCGCCATTGTGCTGTTGAAAAAACGCCAAAGCACGTGTCACCTAAAAATGCTTTGTCTGCGCTTGACCCTAACCGAACAGACGATACGTGAGTGATTTGTTCGCTTTTAGTAGTGCTACGCGTTAATTGTATTTAGGGTCCACTAGTTCATGTGTGATGTAGTAAATACGTGACACGTCATACTCAGTGCGATCATCATCAATAAAACAATTGAAGGGCTTGGAGCAATAACAAGGTATGTCGACATACCTATGTCTTGCGAAACAGTATGCCACCGTGAGCGGAAGATGGTAATCTATAAACCCTGTAAATTTGGTACAGATCTGAATAGTTTTGAGCGCTGTTTTTCAAAAAACGTTATGTCAACATAACATGTTATTGCGCACCCAGCAGAGTTCGACTATAACTCTACTGCAATATCCTGGTATGACAACATACATTGCCGTGTTTTCTTACAAACTTCGTATTAAAGCTGGTGCAACAATGAGGTTATTTGACATAACCTGCTATTGCTCCCACTTTCGTTTGAATTGGGTACAATTTCTACGGTTATGTCATTATAACTTCTTATTGCACTGCTTTTGCATATTTTATATCTCGACAATGCTACAGTTATGATGACTTACCATCTTATTGCACGATTCTCGAACTGTGTAATAGAGACAGTTTGGTGCAATAACAAGGTATGTTCACTTATTCCAAATGACACGTGTGGTATTGCAGCTGCTAGAAAACACTTTGTCGACATAACCTGTTATTGCACCAGAAATGATACTGATGACTGAGTGTTCGCGATGCAATAACCAGATATGAAGCAAAATGTGTAAATAATAATAATAATTTCGTCTTTTGCATTGAAAAATTTAAAAATTTTGTTTAAAATAATTTTAAGGTACATATTGCTCAAAACAGCTTGTTGATATGTCGTCAAATGGCTTAGATACAGTAGTTTGAAGTGGTAAATCTTTGAAGTCGATTTCCCAACATTCATGATTTTCGACATACCTTGTTATTGCTCCAAGCCCTTCAATTAGTAATAAATCAACAAGACTTGTTTATGAAACCTCTGTAACGTAGGACTGACTCCTACGCGTTTTACTGTACAGGCTCCTTAAAACCTTTCTGTGTTACCGATATTGAACTTGGAGCTCTTCTGAGTGGTCTTCTGGAAGGAACACTGTAGGCCCCTATAAGTTCTTGAAATGAGTGAACGAAAATTGACGGAATCGGAACTTAGATACTTTACGTGAGCTTGGGTTTCTCTAGGCAACACGAACAGTGGCAATAGATGCTCTTGGATAAGAGACGGCATAATTATGATGCGACCATCTTCTTTAGGTTAGGTAAAAGCAACAGGCCCTATGATCTCGCTCGGAGGTTATATCAGCTATTGCAGAGAGGGTGAGCAAATTCAAACCTACATGACTAGGGTCTCCACTCTCTAATGATAGCTCGAAGAGTTTATAGATCTATTATAGTTAGACTTATGAATAGTTGAGATGCGTCTTGAGCGATGATGTGCTGCAGACATCCGCCAGGAATATTTCTTTTGAGCAGGTATCCGATCCTGACTCTATTATGTTTGCTGGTGCACACAACCACGCTGGGGAGACATGGACGATATGCACGACAAAACTTAATTTGCCATGATGATAGAAAAGAGTTATCGATTGGAATGTAAATGCTAACGGAGTAGGTCTAATCTTATCATCATCATCATCATCATCATCATCATCATCATCATCATCATCATCATCATCATCATCATCATCATCATCATCATCATCATCATCATCATCATCATCATCATCATCATCATCATCATCATCATCATCATCATCATCATCATCATCATCATCATCATCATCATCATCATCATCATCATCATCATCATCATCATCATCATCATCATCATCATCATCATCATCATCATCATCATCGTCATCGTCATCGTCATCGTCATCGTCATCGTCATCGTCATCGTCATCGTCAGCGTCATTGTCAGCGTCATCGTCATCGTCGTCGTCATCGTCATCAGCAGCAGCAGCATCGTCATCGTCATCGTCGTCGTCGTCGTCATCATCATCATCATCATCATCATCGTCATCATCATCATCAGCGTCATCATCATCATCATCATCGTCGTCATCGTCATCAGCAGCAGCAGCAGCAGCATCGTCATCGTCATCGTTGTCGTCGTCGTCATCATCATCATCATCATCATCGTCATCATCATCATCATCATCATCATCAGCGTCATCATCATCATCATCATCGTCGTCATCGTCATCAGCAGCAGCAGCAGCATCGTCATCGTCGTCGTCGTCGTCATCATCATCATCATTATCATCATCGTCATCATCATCATCATCATCATCATCATCATCATCATCATCATCATCGTCATCATCGTCGTCGTCGTCATCGTCATCGTCATCATCATGATCATTATCACCAGCAGCGTCATCGTCATCGTCATCATTTATGCAGTCAAGAACTTGAAGCTGTTGGTGAGTAGAAACCAAAATAAGTTGGGTTTGGATTTCTCTCGATGCTATAATAATTATAGAGTTTATAATACCATCAGTTCCTGACTATGACCGTTTAATCATGGTAATGGGCTCAAGTGAACGGTCCGGGGATGAATCTTCCGAGGATGAAACGTCCGGATACCGAAGACTTGAGCCGTCTCTGTGGTTGACCCAGTGGTCTGAAATGACCTTTCTTTAGAGTTAGCCTACACCCTGAAACTCTATCAGGATCCTTCCTTACCAAACTCAAAGCTGCTATCTTGGGGCGCGCTGGAGTCGGGAGCACCTCTGAATAATGTTTCTTAAAGGGGCGCTATAATGTTTTTGAATTGATGAATATAGTTTATATGTACTTTTCAAATTATGCCTATATATTATTTCTGTTTACTCGTATATTGCTCAATGCTCATGTACAGATTAATGTAGGCCTACAGTCATACATGGCCCACTGCTTCCATGTACATTCATCTCCTCTGTGCATCTCACTGCAAACTTATACTGCGCTGTAGTGAAGTGAGAGAAAATTCAGCAGGACATGGAGCTTCTTCATCTGAAAAAGGAAGACGCTGGAGACAGAACAACATGGAGACAAAGAATCCTAGTGGCTGACCCTCCTCAGCGAGGGATTAATCCTAACCAGAAGGGAAAGAAGAAGAAGAGAAGTGAGAGAACTGCGTCGGAAATAAATTCCAAATTGAAAAACCGCCGTGAAGCTATTCTCTCAGCATGCTAAAGCTTCATTAAATCTGCAAGGATATTCATGGAATATATTCCATTTAATCTAGTCAAATTAGTTTTATTGGATCGGAAATAAACCTAGCCATGCAGTCGACGCTGTAACGCAAAAACCAGAAATTACTTTGTTCTTTCGAATGAAGTGACATAGCAACATTATCGATGCCCAATAGACCTACAACTCGAGGCTACTAATTACAATAGAATCGTTTTCGGGCGGGAAAGATGCATCTGGTAGTGGTTAAAACGACAAAAAATTTGATGTACAAGATTCATATTTTATTAATTAGAAGACCTGACAAATTACAGCTCCATGTGTTCCATATTTTGCAAAATTTAGAGGCTTTCCATGCATCAATGCACTGCCACCAAATATTTATGTTCGATCAAGATTCTAGTAGCGAGAATTGTGTCGATATCCAGTGTCATAACCCTTGCCGTAGGCAACATCGTTTTCGTATCCATAACCATCGCCGTGACCATATCCAACACCAGCGTCGTGACCATATCCATGGCCTGCGTCTTGACCATATCCATATCCGGAATCGTGACCCTTGCCATATGCACCATCACGTCCGTATCCATAGCCAGCACCCTGGTGACCAGTACCGTTTGGAATGCCTGCTCCGTGGTCGACGAGGTTGACATCACAGAAGTCGCGGTAGTAATAGTGGTTACCGTGGCTGTAGTGGCCGTATCCGGAGTTACGTGAACCGGGTGCACAGGGCTGTTCGTATGCGTTTCCGTTTGAACAGATGACGAACGAATTATCATCCTTGTAGTAGAAGCCGTCGTTTCCGCATTTATCTAACAAATTAAAACAGGAGAGAGTGAAATGACATAAGCCTAACTATTGAGGTCACATGAGTAAGCAATGCAGCCATAATTATGATGCTGTTCTCCTATGCGTGTTGCATATTCTATGTGAGGTAGGTCTACTGTGACACCCAAACAGAGATCTGCATGTAGCTAAACGACTACAAGTGCAGTTAGATTAACTACCGATACAATAATAGTCATCGCGCTGCTCTTATTGGCGAACTGACAGTCAGAAGGTCAGAAATGGAATAAAAGAGAGAGATACAAAAGAACAGATGGATAACTGGAAATCAGATACCACTTGAAATATCACATACATTTGATTTAATCTCGGTAGCCGATTGGTTAGTGTAAGTGGGTCACCTCATTCGATTGGTTAGATAAAGTGGGTCACGGTAGGAAATTTGATAGACCGCTAACCATGTAGGCCTATCGCGGAGAGTTCTACCGACTTTAATTTTATTTTCACCAGCAATGTCCATCATTTGCTGCTTGGTAGTTCGATTCTGGAGCTTCATAAATGCATAATATGAAAAATAATATGCGTTACTAATTACCTTTTTTTGCATTACTTGTAGCCTATGTGTCACATTCCTTAATACATTTGCTCACTGACAAGTTAAACCTTTCGTTTGAGTAAATTCTTCTGTTCATTCTAGTTTGGTT
The DNA here is from genome assembly GCA_945859605.1 of Lumbricus rubellus. Lineage (NCBI taxonomy): Eukaryota > Metazoa > Annelida > Clitellata > Crassiclitellata > Lumbricidae > Lumbricus > Lumbricus rubellus. Next base: position 44,810,966 of record OX243814.1, read on the forward strand.
GGCTTACGTCGGTTACATACCTCCATAGCGTCCATAGAATGCGTACCGTCCGTTAGCGTAACCATCCGGAATGGAAGCCATGGCGGCCACGAAGCACAGAGCGAGGACAACGAGAAACTTCATCTTTCAACCTTTGCTGATGTTGTTCGAAAACAAACACAATATCTCTACTGAATAAAACTCTGTCTTATATAGGTCCACTCAAGCCAACTAACTACACTCCACCCCTACTCATATTTTGGCTTCCATTGTTTAAAATGACGAAATGAACAGTCAGGATGCAACTATTCTGTTCCTAGCGCATGATATCGGCTGGCTACTACCCCAACGCCGGTGCATTGTCCGCATTCGGAATATGCAACAATGCTTGGCACATGCTAAGTGGACATATTTGAGTTGAAAAATTAACGGTCGAATCGGAGCAGCATGTGTTCATTCAACAACTAAACAATGCAGATCCGTCCCAAGCATCATTTTTGGCTCTAAGCAACATTACATCCTGTCGACAGATGGGTGGACCTATCCAAAAGAGCAAGGCGCATCTGCTATAATAGGCAGTGGGTTGCTATATAAAGGTACTTGTGTTTAGCTTCAACATTAACAGTTTCTCAGTTCTACAACAGCAAAACCGTCGCAACATGAAGTGTCTCGTTGTCCTCGCTCTGTGCTTCGTGGCCGCCATGGCTTCTATTCCGGACGGTTACACCAGTGGACGATACGCCTTCTATGGACGCTACACAGGTTGGTAAACGAAATCGTAGCATTGTAACATGCAGATCTATCTTAACTAGGCGGCAAGGCCTACTATGATTATGCAAGATGGCTTCTTTTCTGTAGAGTAACAGTAATTGTATACGTATCAACGACAATTTACGGGCGGTGCATCGCAAGTAGGACGCTGCATTTGTAACTGCAAGATGGCACGATAGCGAATTTGAGTAATAAGCTTACCGTAACAAGTGCTAGATTCAACAAAATCGTCAATATCTTTTGATGTGCATATTTAATATGTGAAGCTGTTGTCTTTTAAATTGCATGCTTCTCCTATGGCCTAAGAAGTCATATCGTTGTGAGTTGCAGCATAGCCTATGAATTATGTGAATTATATAATTTAAATAACTTGTTACCGTAATTGTTGAAATAGAATAGGGCGAAAAACGCCTAAAAGAAATATGATAGGCCTACGGTAACTGTGGAATGTAGATTTTACTCAAAATGACGACTAAGCAATCAAATCATTTTCAAGTTTAGTAACTAATTGAATCGGGCAACACAATGATGTCTCTATTGAATATTTTTGTTATTCAGAAAAATGCGGAAACGACGGATTCTACTACAAGGATGACAATTCGTTCGTCATCTGTTCAAACGGAAACGCCTACGAACAGCCATGTGCACCCGGTTCACGTAACTCCGGATACGACCACTACAACCACGGTAACCACTACTACTACCGTGACTTTTGTGATGTTAACCTGGTCGACAGCGGAGCTGGTATTCCACAAGGGTATGGTCACCAAGATCCCGGATATGGATACGGGCACCTGGACGCCGGCTATGGTAACGGTCCCGACGCTAGAGTTGGATACGGTCACGGCGCCGAATATGGAAATGGTCACGATGCCGGATATGAAAACGGTCACGGCGCAGTATATGGAAATATTCACGATGCCGGATATGGAAATGGTCATGACGCCGGATATATAAACGAGCACCGCTATTAGTTTCGAGTTGAAATCTTATCTTAACTCACATCCTAACTTGAATAATGTCTTAGATTTTGACCATTGGTCTGGAAGTCTGGAAAAAATCTCTGGGATCGATTATTAAACTGTTCCTGAATAAAATATTTATCTTTCAAACAGTTTTATATTTCACCTTGGTTTCGTAACTAGCAATAACCGATGTCTTGCAAAACAGTATCAAGGTCGTAGCCAGGATTTTGTTGGGGTGAGGGTGTTTACCCAGACTTTGAGCAAGCCGACAAGCAACTAGGGTTTTCGAGAAGCATTGTGGGCTCTGATCTAATCTGCTGTAAAATATAACATTGAAATAGGAGTTTCAAAATGAAATCCCCCGTAGTTCTTACATCGTATGCTAGTAAATGCATTATTTCATTTCTACATTATTTCATTTCGTGGGTGTTCAAACACCCAAAACACCCCCTAGCTACGGCCTTGAACAGTATGCCAGAGTAGACCTTAATGTGCAGGACCTCAGGTGCATTAGCAGATAGATCAAAGTGGAAGCTCTATTAGCCTACGTTGAATCTCCCTTTAGACCTATTGTCAGGCAAATAAAAAAAATTATTTGGCGTGAGCGATTAAAAAATTTAGTGCAAAAGGAAAATCACATCTACATGTATTTTCTGTCAATTAGGCCTACATCGATAGTCACTGCTGCATCGAGTTAAATACTTTTGTAAGAGATATATTGCTACGAGACTTCCCCTCCAGCATTGGAATTCCATTAGGTCTATAGGTTCATATACTAGGGTGTGCATAATAGAGTCTATCTAATAATAATTATTATTGATTTTTTTTCTATCGTCGTCTATCGTCGAAAGTCGAGGTAATGATTAGGCCTACTGAAGACAGAGTCTGACGTTTCAGTTCAACTGACTTACAAAGTTATTAAAGTGCACGCAGTCCAATATGTACGATAGAAAGGGAATAAACACTAAGTCTTGACTTTCTTTCTTATGTTTAAGATATTCGCATACAATGTGCCCACTGAAATCAAAATTGCTAAAGTCGTCCCAATTTTTAAACAAGGTTCTAAAAACGATATAGCTAACTATAGACCCATTTCGGTTTTGCCATTTTTCTCTAAATTCTTTGAAAGAATTATGTATGATCGTCTCTATTCTTACATTACCCACAATTCTATCCTATACTCTTCGCAACATGGGTTCCAATCTGGACACTCAACATCAATGTCTTTACTGAATGTCCAAGACCGGATATCTGCTGCAATGGACAATAACGTATACTCCGTTGGAATTTTTCTTGATCTTGCCAAGGCCTTTGACTCTGTTGACCATAAAATCCTCCTGAAAAAACTTGAACACTATGGCATTAGAGGTACACCCCTAGATTGGTTCACCAGTTACCTTACTAACCGCTACCAAAGAGTCATTTGTAATGGGACTCTCTCAAACCTTTTACCCATTGAATTTGGAGTACCACAAGGATCAATACTTGGTCCACTCTTATTTCTACTATTTATTAATGATCTGCCAAACCCCTCTACTGCCCTACACTTCATTATGTTTGCAGATGACTCCAATGTCTTCTTATCCCACGCCTCATACGACAGTTTAATACAACTGGTGAACAAGAAACTAATGTCTGCTAGTGATTGGTTTTTATGCAACAAATTATCACTTAATGTAAAAAAATCCAACTGTATCATTTTTCGCTCCACAGGAAAATCCATCCCCAACAATGATAGTCAAATAACTCTAAATAACATTACTATTCCTCAAGTATCCTCAACAAAATTTTTAGGTGTCTACATCGATCAACACCTGAAATGGAAAACTCACATTTTTGAAATTAGTAATAAAATCAAAAAGAATCTTGGCATTATAAAAAGAGTTTCTTACCTTCTCCCCCCTCATATTCTACGGGATCTCTATTATACCCTCATATATCCATATCTGACTTACTGCAACATGATCTGGACTTCGACATATGACTCCAATCTTAAAGGTATAAAGATCCTTGAAAAAAGACCGTACGAGTTATAACTAAATCTCCCCCCCCCCAATTCACACACGAGTCCACTATTCTTTGAACATAAACTCCTAGACATTAATCAAATCAAATTCCTACAAACTTGCATCTTCATGTATAAATACACCAATAACCTCCTCCCATCATCATTCTCATCCTATTTTGACCCAGTGCCACATCTTATTTTCACTAGAAGTAACAATGACTTCAGGTCTGTGTTTGCAAGAACTAATGTCCGTATGTTTTCGCTTAGGGTTCAGGGCCCCGCTAACTGGAACAGTCTTCCCAAAGAAATCCGTACAGTTACATCCGTTAGCCACTTTAAAACCCTTGCACGTGCACACACACTAATATATATTTCTTAAGCTCTGCTTTGGGTTTGTTGTTAGTTAAGTTTTAGTTAAGAATATAATCTGCATCCTTACGTAATGTCTACTACATATATCTTATATAGACATAACAACGTCTATTTCTCTTACTTAATCTCACCCACCATCCTGTCCTACCTCTTCCTGGTATATAGGCCCCTACTAAGCGGGACTTGTCCCTTCTGGTGTGCCTATTGCTCCCTAATCTGTATCTTAACCTCTTTTCCGAATGTGCTAGTACTTTAATTATAATTGTCTTATAATATGTTCTGTAAAAATTACGTTTTGTGGGATCAATAAAACAATTTGATTTGATTTGATTTGAATGCTCAGCATTGGCCCATATTGGCAGCCATTTACATTTTTGTTAGCTGCAACAACTCAATTTTTCTTGAAGGAATCTTTTGGCAAAAACATTATCGTTGTGTAATGGCATTCCCGAAAGCCTTTCAAGGAAATTTAAGTGATTGCCATGTTGAAAGTTTGGAAACTGGTATAAGTTCTCTGAAGCAAGTAACCAGAGGTAAAAGTACCACCGCAGTTTCCATATCAGCTTACCATCTTGAACATTGTACCTATATCATGAAAAGACAGCTTAAGGATTTCAATTTCTATTCAATTCATTTCAACAAACGAGAAAACAAAACTTGCTGTAGCAATTTTCTGTCATTCAATAACTGCACTAGTAGCGTGATCCGAATCCATATCCGGCATCGTGACCAGATCCATAGCCTGCGCCGTGACCATATTCCACTCCAGCGCCGTGACCGTATCCAACTCTAGCGCCGTGACCATATTCCACTCCAGCGTCGTGACCAGATCCAACTTTAGCGTCCTGACCGTATCCAACTTTCGCGTCGTGACCGTATCCAACTCTAGCGTCATGACCCTATCCATAGCCAGCACCCTGGTGACCATATCCGTGTGGGATACCAGCTCCGTGGTCGACGAGGTTGACATCACAGAAGTCGCGGTAGTAGTAGTGGTTACCGTGGTTGTAGTGGTCGTATCCGGAGTTACATGTACGTGAACCGGGTGCACATGGCTGTTCGTATGCGTTTCCGTTCGAACAGATGACGAACGAATTATCGGTCTTGTAGTAGAAACCCTCGTTGCCGCATTTTTCTAACAAATTCAAACAGGAAAGATTGAAAAAGTATGACCTTAATAATATGTTAGTCACAAAAGAAAACAACGCTGTTGTTCATTGCAGGAATCCTATGCGTATTTGTATAATCTATCTATGTAAGATAAAGACTTATGGAGCAAAAAGACCATGAGCGTAGTTACCCGGTACTGTAACCAACCACAATTACAATCGTCGCGCTACTCTCTGTCACGATTCGTGATGACTTATAGTTAGATATCGAAATAAAGAGTGACTACATAACATACATTGTATACTGCCGTGCTAAGCAAAAAGACAGTAACTCAAAAAAGACGATTTTGCGTAAAACGATAAAGAAGAAATCGGTTTAGTTCAACCAGAAATGAAGCTAGAATCTTTCTGAATTTTTGCAAACAGTTATATATAAACTACTGAATTTTGGAACTAAATTCGTTTTTCGTTAAATTTGTGTAAAAATTGTATAAAAATGAGATACTGCTTTGTTGCTTAGTATCGAAGAATTGAACATCGGTTTGATGCCAAGCAAGAAAGCAGTAACTCATCGTAGGGTAGAGAGGGGTGGTGAAAAACAATTGTTCTCTTTGAGATACATGAATGAAATTTGGTATATACCACGAACATGTCCTAAGAAAAATATTTGGCTAAAAGGTCATTGCCGATTTGCCCTCTGGCCCCAATGGCAGCCATTTTCCAAAATGGCCGACAGATATACATATTTTTAAATATCTCGGCTTCTATTTAACTTAGAAGTGTCATCTTAGTGTCTAATCATACATATTTAGGGACGATTATTCCAATAGTGCCGTCTAAAACCAACTCTGGCTTCAACGGCGGCCATTTTTCAAAATGGCCGACCAAAATCGTGATTTTTTAATATCTCACCATTAAATCCACTTAGAATCGTCACCTTGGTGCCTAAATATACATAATTAGGGACAAGGATTCCAATGGGGCCTCCCAAAACTTCATCTGGCCTCAATGACGGTCATTTTCAAAATGGCCGTCCAAATGTAAATTTTGCAAATCCCTCTTTTTGGGTCGGCCATTTTGGAAAATGGTGGTCAGTGAGGTCACTGGGAACTATGTGATGGCCCTATTGAGATCCCTGACTGAAATGTGCATGTTTTGACACCAAGATGACAATTTCAAGTGAACTGAAAGCCGAGATATTAACAAATCCCTCTTTTTTGGTCCGCCATTTTGGAAAATGGCCGCCATTGAGGTTATGGGAAACTTTGTAATGGCCCTATTGGGATCCTTGACCTGAGATGTGTATGTTTTGACACCAAGATGACGATTCTAAGTTAATTGAAGGCCGTGATATTGACACATCCTTCTTGTTGGGTCGGCCATTTTGCAAAATGGCCGCCATTGAGGTCATAGGGAACTTTGTGATGGCCCTATTGTGATCCTTGACCCGAAATGTGTATGTTTTGACACCAAAATGACGATTTCAAGTGAACTAAAAGCCGAGATATTGAAAAATCCCTCTTTTTGGGTCGTCAATGGCGGCCATTTTCCAAAATGGCCGTCATTAAGGTCATGGGGAACTTTGTAATGGCCCCATTGGAATCCTTGACCTTTAATGTGTATGTTTTGACACCAAGATGGCGATTCTAGGTTATTTGAAAGCCGATATATTGGAGTATCTGTAAATCGGCCGGCCTTGAATATACATGGAATACTAAGCAAGAAGACAGTAACTCAAGTTACTGCGTTTTTGCTTAGCACGACGACCCAATTTTGAGATACTGTTAATTTCGTTTCCGTTTTTTTCCGTGTTCCCGGACCGATACCGTTTCCTTGCTTCCAGATATGATAGAACATGTTGTCAGGATGTGAAAACAAGTGCTAACTCAAAAACGGAAAAACTTGAGTTACTGTCTTTTTGCTTAGCACGGCAGTATAACTGATATCAGATGCTATATAAAATATCACATAAATTCTGTTGAAGGCTCTGAAATTGACTTGATAGAGCTATTATCATGAAAAATAATAGAGAAATGGTGAGTTCTACCAACTCTCATTTTAGCTCACAATGCTCATGTTCATCAATTGGTGCTTGGTAGCTAGATTGTGGGGCTTAATAAATTCATAGAAAATAAAATGATATGTGCGCCTAATAACCTTTTTTTCATTAGGCCTGCATGCATTTTCATTTTCAATTTCTTTAATTGTATTATATTGCATTGAGTTGGATTTTTAGTAGAATTCCAACTATTTCGATTGCGTTATTTACATCAATCCAGCTTCGATTTCACATATAAAAGAGCCATCGTCCAGATTCCATTTCTCTTGCGTTTTTTAATCAATCCAACTTTCATTTCACCTGTAAAAAACTTTCATCCAGCTTCCACTTCTCAAGTGCTTGATCAATTGTCCGGAGACCACTTGTCGGTAGACGAGTTGTCTGTAGACCCGTTGTCGTGACACCAGACAAGGCCTTGTTTGTCTTCGCGCGTGGCCGATTCCGTCGAATAAAGTGTCATAAGAGATTGATGACAAATTAACCGTGACCCATTTTTCTCAAGTTACTATTCTTAAGTTTGTTCTTCATATCTGACACAGCACCGACGTAAGATATTAGGCTACCTGATGGAAAAGATAGCTTTAGATAGCTATAAATACCACACGACAGTCGAATACGGTTCGTGACTGACTTGGCTCAGTTTTGAAGGCATTACTGTACCCTATTCAGTAGTCACATAATGTTTTAGGGCTACATTGAAACAAGATATCCACAAACTTCGCAAAAGGTAAGCCTATTTATGCTTTGAAGTTTGCGTTATGTTAACTTGATTTTTTCAGGTAGGCCAAAGTACATCCTTACGGAAGCAGTTAGTCCACTATAAGATAGATCGATGAAATTATTTCAACCGTGGCTCCCAAATCCTAGTGAAACAGAAAATTATGTTTTAACATTTTTGTGATTCAACTAGACTACTTTTGCTTTACTCTTGACAGCAGCAGTGATCAACTGTAACAGGGTGGGCCAAAAAAGCAATCCCATACGGTTTTTCTAATACCTTGGGCCCTTGGCCCCAACAATTTTCGTTTCACGTTTTACGAGCTTACAGTTAATTCATACCTACGGGTACATCGTACAATAGCCAAATTCCATCGAAATGTTTTAAACAAGATGATGATGACAACGACTTGTCTGTAAGAATCGGTACGTTCTAATTTAGGATGGCGGAATATGGTGGTCAATGGAATGAACAAATGTCATCCTGGATCATCACTAGCACATGCCAGTTGCTTCCAAAATCGTACCCTGTTGTCTCAGAAGCCATGCACGACTTAATGGTGTCCCATGATCTTATACCAAAAAAGTATTCCATTTTATGTGGCAGCTATATAGAGTTCTACATCCAACCGTTGAACGCATGCATTGCGGACTATGATTATTTGGTGGTTAGAACAGATGAGTTGGCCTTCAGTGGCGAATATCCTGTATTGCCAAATGATTTGAGTGGCCTCACTGATGCTATCGAATGCTACAAGATTGAAACATACGATAGTCATCCTGGATTTGTTAGATTGCGACATTTTGGCCAAATGAAGTATGATTGGAAAAATACAAAGTACGAATTCAAGGATATGGCCAAGTCAAACAGCTATAAGACGTTAGATGTGGCTGATTTGACAAGTAAGTGTTTCGTTGGTAGGACACAATGGGCAAACAATGTTACTGGTCCAGCAATTAAATATCAGCCTCATGATGATTGTTGTATCGGATGTGACCTCGTCCAAGGCGTATGGTGTCCTCAATGGCCTAGAGAAGCACAAAACTGGCTTAATCGACATAGAAACTACGGATGGCCTGCGGTTCATACGATCTTCGAGATCGTGCGAAATGGTTGCCACCTTGTGTACGTTCAGCATCGTTCTTGCATAGACGATGAAGAACAATGGAGGTTATCATTCTCAATTGCAGAAGTGATTTTAATTCGGAGTTGGACTCAAGTTCAACAGATTGTCTATCATTTGCTCAGATATTTCGCAAAACGAGAAGTAATACAAAAGGATTGCCCAAAGAAAGACGAGGTTCTCTGTATGTATCATTTGAAGACTCTTATGTTATGGACTTGTGAAGAGAGGCCACCGGAATGGTGGAATTCCTCTTCGGTTATTGCAATATGCTGTGAGTTGTTACGAAAGCTTTCAGCATGGCTAAAGAGAAGGTACTGTCCAAACTATTTTATTCCTGAAGCAAATTTATTTCATTTACCCATGGGGTCTTCAAGATTTGAAAACGTTGAAAGATGGCTTTGTAGGATATCGAGCTCCACAATGTTTGACAAGACTGAAAGTCGATTAAATTGTTTCACCAATTCTAAAATTCTTTGTCATTGGTTTATCGAAAATTACATACTGTCATTTTTTCGAGAAAATATTAATCCAGAGATCACAATGCAGCATTTTGGGTGTTGCATTCTTCGTATATTTGAAATTCGGAATGCAGAAGAATCAAAATCTTTGGATATGATGTTCGCTTCCAGATTTTCCAATTGTCATCAGATGAGTCGTCATAGAATTAAATCACGATGTAGTTCGGGATTGCGTGAGGTCTTAAAAGGTCGATTTTCTGAAACAAACCCTAATTCACAGGGAAGAGTGACAACGGTTAGAAACATCTCATGGTTTGCATACTTTGACAATCTACTGCACATTTTGCATATTTCACACGGAATGGGATTCGGAGAAATTTCATGGGATAGCAGTGTTTTTGTTGAAATAATCAAAGCAATTTCAACTCAACCGAACATAAGGTCTCAGTATCACAACTTTCCGAAAGCGTGTCCATCACAAAGTAATTTGTTTTACTACCTGCGTGGTCAAGATCTCATGAGAAATTTACATGGACAAAACAACCGATCAGAATTTCAACTAGTTTCTTTCATGTCAATGGAGTCTCTTAGAAAATCTCTAGAATATGACTGCTCTAAGCCCAACGGCATAGCTTCTGCAGCTTTGGCCTATATGGCTGCTCTTCATTTTGCCACATCAGATTACCAACAGGCAGTTGTTTGCTGCTGGGCAGTTGCTGCAATTCAAACATGTCAGAAGGATGAGAAAACACTGAATGCAGGTTGCTTGCTGTTTATTGACGATGTAGCAAGAATCATTGGATTGAGCGTTCTTCACAAGAAGATGAACAATAATCTTAATTACATTGACGGACGGCTTTACCTCAATCTGCGTCTTTCACCAAGTGTGTTTGCATACTATTTAGGTGCATTAAGCCTATCTGCCGCGAGAATGGCCAGGCATGTAAGCCTAAATAATTCTCATGAAACGCCTTGTTCAAGATTTCCTATGAACAAATACTTGATGGCTCTAAAATGGACAAAATGTGTAACTTCAAGTCAGTCAGGAAAAGATTCGAGTGATACAGGGCAGGTACTTTGTCCGAGAACTGATTCACTGATAAGTGTGAATCATTTGAGAGCAAAGGAAGCCGTAATTAATACTCTAGCAGAATATGCTTTAGAAAATATGGTATCGTTCCACAGTGCGTTCCACAGAGACTTTGGCTTCGACTGCAGCACAGTTGACTGCTATCGTGCTTTGTACCTTTACAAATGTCGCCGTTATGAAGAAGTGATGCATTTATCTGAACGAATTCTGAAAGAACCTGATCTGGAGAACGATCTGAGGAAGTTCGCATTTGCAAACGTTTTGTTGGTGCCACCGCTTGACCTGTTTTTTGACGGTGATATACAAGCATTGCTTGGAATTCACACGCTCTTTCATTATTTATCGCCGTTTAATAAAGGATACAAGAGAAGTAAGATAACCGAAACGTCAACGATTTCACAATGTTTTGCTGAAACAGTTTACTGTGATAAGAATGCGCTCTCTATGATTCTTAGTTACAATCCTTTGTCCAAATGTAACTACTTTCTTGGAAGACAGTTTTTAGCACGATATTTGAAACTAAGATGCTTCATCGATTGTAATCTTTTTAGTCCTGAAGCCGTTGCTGAATTTGTGGCAATGAAGAGCAGGCCTAATCTTCCATTTGAACACATCATTCACTGGTTCCTTCTACAGAAGCTTCGTAAACTCATAAATAATTTTTCAGAGCGTCTTAATAAGCTTATCAATGACCAGATGCATTAACAATATCATAGTGTGTAGCCTATTTCTGAAGCAAAATTCATGATTCTCTGTGTAATTTTGTTTCCGAGTTAAATTTGTTTGTTTTTGCGTGATAGCCCATCTTATGCCACCGAATACTCAAAAGTATATCTTCTAATCTATCACTCGTTCCAGGTTTTCAGCCAACGATCCCCAGGTTACGCGTTCTCAGAGATAGTCCAGCGTCTATGATAGTCTAATAGACAGGCAACTAGACAACATTCTACCAGAGAAAGCGTTAATAGATCTAACTGGAAACATTCATTGACAGAAACCGAGATTACACGTTTCGACTATTAGTTTTGCTGAACTATATATTAAGTGTATAATAAGCAACAATTGAACTGTAATAATGTAATGCAATATACTTCTAGGCCTACTTTGTAAAATAAGCTTACACAATTCCACAAAATGTTTTCAAATACCGTTGGATTCCATGTACACATTGTATAGGCCTACAGCCCTACAGTGTATCATATGTTACTGTAATCGCGTTTGGAACCTACATGTATACAACAATGCAACACTGCATGTACCTTCAAGAAAAAAGTTTAAAAGGCTCTGTTTACAAACTATTGCTAATGTTGATTAACTTTTGGTGTTTATAACGATACAAACCAGGCGTGAATTCTACACACTGAACATGCTATGGTCAGTTACGGGCTGTTGGAGCAGACATGGACTTCCCCGGCCCCGACTACCTGGTCTTTTGTATTTGTAACGATACAGGCCAGGCGTGAATTCTACACACTGAACATGCTATGGTCAGTTACGGGCTGTTGGAGCAGACATGGACTTCCCCGGCCCCGACTACCTGGTCTTTTGTTTTTGTAACGATACAGGCCAGGCGTGAATTCTACACACTGAACATGCTATGGTCAGTTACGGGCTGTTGGAGCAGACATGGACTTCCCCGGCCCCGACTACCTGGTCTTTTGTATTTGTAACGATACAGGCCAGGCGTGAATTCTACACACTGAACATGCTATGGTCAGTTACGGGCTGTTGGAGCAGACATGGACTTCCCCGGCCCCGACTACCTGGTCTTTTGTATTTGTAACGATACAGGCCAGGCGTGAATTCTACACACTGAACATGCTATGGTCAGTTACGGGCTGTTGGAGCAGACATGGACTTCCCCGGCCCCGACTACCTGGTCTTTTGTTTTTGTAACGATACAGGCCAGGCGTGAATTCTACACACTGAACATGCTATGGTCAGTTACGGGCTGTTGGAGCAGACATGGACTTCCCCGGCCCCGACTACCTGGTCTTTTGTATTTGTAACGATACAGGCCAGGCGTGAATTCTACACACTGAACATGCTATGGTCAGTTACGGGCTGTTGGAGCAGACATGGACTTCCCCGGCCCCGACTACCTGGTCTTTTGTATTTGTAACGATACAGGCCAGGCGTGAATTCTACACACTGAACATGCTATGGTCAGTTACGGGCTGTTGGAGCAGACATGGACTTCCCCGGCCCCGACTACCTGGTCTTTTGTATTTGTAACGATACAGGCCAGGCGTGAATTCTACACACTGAACATGCTATGGTCAGTTACGGGCTGTTGGAGCAGACATGGACTTCCCCGGCCCCGACTACCTGGTCTTTTGTATTTGTAACGATACAGGCCAGGCGTGAATTCTACACACTGAACATGCTATGGTCAGTTACGGGCTGTTGGAGCAGACATGGACTTCCCCGGCCCCGACTACCTGGTCTTTTGTATTTGTAACGATACAGGCCAGGCGTGAATTCTACACACTGAACATGATATGGTCAGTTACGGGCTGTTGGAGCAGACATGGACTTCCCCGGCCCCGACTACCTGGTCTTCTGTATTTGTAACGATACAGGCCAGGCGTGAATTCTACACACTGAACATGCTATGGTCAGTTACGGGCTGTTGGAGCAGACATGGACTTCCCCGGCCCCGACTACCTGGTCTTTTGTATTTATAACGTCATGGCGTCGCCACTCTAACAACTTCGGTTGCGCACTGCGCAGTAGCCTACAGCAGCTTAGTGCAGCTACACCAATGACAAGTTCTCTGTGAACCGTGCAATAATGACCTTCTTAGCCCGCTGTGATATGAAATGATTGTGTGTTGGCAACTTTTCAGTGGTTTAAAAATCGAGCAGAAAGAATACAGTTGGTGTAATTGAACCGGTGCCAGGAATGACCGAAAGCCTACGAGCCTCCATTTTACAAGAAGAAGCAGAAATTCAACAACAAATTGTACAAATACAGTTGAACCAATGACTACTCCAAAAAATTACAAACTATATTTTCATGGGCTGCTTATAAATCACTTCCAGTCCTGTTTGTTTATTTTCTATTGCTCCCAAACAATCGTAGTCATACACGAGATAATTTTAAACAGTTGAAAGACTTTTCTTTTTGACCGGGCCTGGGTCGGGAGCGCCTCTGAGTAGATCCTTGAAGGGGCGCTATATAAATTGCCTACATTTCCAAAGGAGAACGTCCCGCCCTCAGCATTGACTTTTCCCTAAAAAAAACTTTCTAAGCTGTAGGCCCTATAATTCTACAGTTCCTTTTAGATCTATAATAGACCTACAGTACATTGCGTCATATAATGAAGGTGTTATAATTATTCGAATAATAATAGAGTGTTAGCCGTTAACAAAGCAAATAGGTACATGTAAACAATTAGGCGTAGTGAAATGAGGTCATCAGAAAAATAAAAGGTGGTGGGCATAGGCGTAGAGGACATTTGAGAAGTGGGGGAGGCAAAAGTTAACTTTTTCCGGGGGAAAAATGTGCCCACTTAAAAAAAAATCTGACGATCATTTTTCCCCTTTTTTTTAGTCGTCCGTTTCAAATTGCCCGAAACTTTCCGTTACTTTTCCGCCCGAAAAATCTGACGACCTTTTGTTTTTAGTCGTTCGGTCGAAATTTACCGACAATTTTAACATAGATTTTGTTCTCTCCTGGTCTGCTTGCCCGAGAACCAAACTTGCCAGAAATTTGGGGGGGAGGGGGCATTTGCCCCTCTGGACCCCCGTCTCCTACGCCTATGGTGGTGGGCATTGTTGTGGGGCAAGGGGTGTAGCCGCTGCTCGTCCGCTGAACGGCCGTTCCTCCACTCCCCTCAAAAAATCTAGATCAAACACAACGCGACAGAGTAACTAATAATGCCAGGTTTTTAAAGGCTGGGTATGGTTGGTGGCTAAATACTGGATCTAAGTGATTGCCATGTTGAAAGTGTAGAAATTGGTATAGGCTAAGTACTCTGAAGCAAGTAACCAGAGGTAAAAGCACCACCGCAGTTTCCTTGCCAGCTTACCATCTTGAACATTGTACCTATATTATGGAAAGACAGCTTAAAGATTTAATTTTTTATTCAATTCATTTCAACAAACGAGTAAGCAAAACATGCAGCAACTTTCTGTCATTCAATAACTGCACTAATAGCGTGATCCGAATCCATATCCGGCATCGTGACCAGATCCATAGCCTGCACCGTGACCGTATCCAGCTCTAGCGTCGTGACCGTATCCAACTGCAGCGTCTTGTTCGTATCCATATCCGGCGTCTTGGTGACCATATCCGTGTGGAATACCAGCTCCGTGGTCGACGAGGTTGACATCACAGAAGTCGCGGTAGTAGTAGTGGTTACCGTGGCTGTAGTGGTCGTATCCGGAGTTACGTGAACCGGGTGCACAGGGCTGTTCGTATGCGTTTCCGTTTGAACAGATGACGAACGAATTATCATCCTTGTAGTAGAATCCGTCGTTGCCGCATTTATCTGACAAATTCAAACAGGAAAGAGTGCAAAATTATAACCTTAATATATTAGGCACACGAGAAAACACTGCTATTGTTCAATGGAGATGACCCATGTGTGCTTGTATAATAATCTATGTAAGTTAAACTTTAATATAATTATGGAGCTAAAGTCCATAAGCTCAGTAGGTTGTGCTGCACACTATCAATATAACCATAACGTTACCCGGTACTCTCTTTCATGACTCGTGGACTGACAGTTATGCGGACAGATATCAAGATAAAGATAGACATAGGACAACAACAATAACAGATGGATAAAACTGGAAATCAGAAATTGCTTGAAAGATCACATAAATTTCAGTGAGGCATTGAATTCAATTTGTTAGAGCTACATGTATTATCATGAAATACAGAGAAACGTTTAGTCCTACAAATTCTAATTTTAACTCGCGTTCCTCAGGTTCATAAATTTTTGCCCGGTAGTTAGATTATGGGACCTCATAAAAGCGTAAGGAAATTAAAATTCACGTCCATAAGAATCGTCTTTGCATAACTTGTACTAATGTACTTGTCTCTTTGCTTAATACATTTGCATCATCGACAAGTTAAACCTTTCATTTGAATAAATTCATCCGCTTATTTTAGTTTGATTGGCATACTCGCATACCTCCATAGCGTCCATAGAAGGCATATCGTCCATGAGCGTAACCATCCGGAATAGAAGCCATGGCGGCCACGAAGCACAATGCGAGGACAACGAGACACTTCATAATGCAAGCTTTACTGTTGCTGTTCGAAAACAAACACACTATTTCTACTGAATGAAACTCTGTCTTATATAGGTCCACTCAAGCCAACTAACGACACTTCACCCCTACTCATATTTTGGCTTCCATTGTTTAAAATGACGACATGAACATTCAGGATGCAACTATTCTGTTCCTAGTGCAGAACATACTGCTGATTACTACCGCAACGCCGATGCATTGTCTGCATTCGCGATATGCCACAATGCTTGGCACATGCTAGGTGGACATATTTGAGTTGAAAAATTAACCGTCGAATCGGAGCAGCATGTGTTCATTCAACAACTAAACAATGCAGATCCGCTCCAAGCATCAGTTTTGGCTCTAAGCAACATTACATCCTGTAGACAGATGGGTGGGCCTATCTAAAAGAGCAAGGCGCATCTGTTAGACAGTGGGTTGCTATATAAAGGGACTTGCGTTTGTCTTCAACATTAGCATTCTCTCAGACGAACCGTTGAATGATGAAGTGTCTCGTTGTCCTCGCTCTGTGCTTCGTGGCCGCAATGGCTTCTATTCCGGACGGTTACGCCAGTAGACGATACGCCTTCTATGGACGCTACGCAGGTTGGTACACGAAAGCGTAACAGGCAGAGCTAAACATGTAGCCTACCGTATGCAAGATAGCTACTCCGCTGTAGTGTAACGGTAATTGTATCTACAACAACTCGCAGACTTCATCATTAGAAAAAGGAAGATGCATATGTCACTGCATGAAGGGAAGAAAACGAATTTGAGTAGGCTAATACCATGACATGCATTAGAATAAAAGAATTAACTAAGTCGTCAATATCTTTTGATGTCCATAATATAATTCTATAATTATGTGAAGCTGTTGTCATTAAGTTTATGCTTCTCCATGAGCAATCATATTTTTGAGAGTTGCAGCAACTGAATTATGTGAATCATGTAGGCCTAATATTTAATATATGAATTATAATAGCCTATATTATGATTTGATACGGTAGTGTAAGCCTGTGTGCTAGAAAAAGAAAAAGGCCCAAAATCTCTTACAACGAATATGATAACTTAAAATTTTACTCAAATGACAAATTAGCAATAGAAATCGTTCAAAAGTTTAGTAGTTCTTTGAATCGCAATCATATCTCCATTGAATAATTTCGGAATATTTTATTCAGAAAAATGTGGCAACGACGGATTCTACTACAAGGATGATAATTCGTTCGTCATCTGTTCAAACGGAAACGCCTACGAACAGCCCTGTGCACCCGGTTCACGTAACTCCGGATACGACCACTACAACCACGGTAACCACTACTACTACCGCGACTTCTGTGATGTCAACCTCGTCGACAACGGAGCTGGAATTCCACATGGATCTGGTCATCACGAAGCTGGATATGGAAATGGTCACGATGCTGGATATGGAACTGGTAATGAAGCCGGATATGGAAATGGTCATGATGCCGGATATGGTCACGATGCCGGATATGGAACGGGTCATGAAGCCGGATATGGAAATGGTTATGAAGCCGGATATGGTCACGATGCCGGATATGGAAATGGTCATGATGCGGTATATGAAAATGGTCACGATGCCGGATATAGAAACGAATATCGCTATTAGTTTCGAATTTAAATCTTTTCTAAACTCTTTTCCTAACTGGAATCATGTCTAATAAATTTGACTATCGGTCTTGAAGTCTCGGAAAAATCTTTGGAACCGATTATTAAACTGTTTTTTTAACAAAATAATATATTTTTGGAACAGTTTTGTATTTCGACTTCATTTCCTAATTAAAACAATTATACGAACTAATAATAGCCTACTTATTATCACAATCATGAGGCTGAAATACGATTGCTTCACATTATTTTGAAAATTTTAAATCGGACGACAAGCGGAATGCCCGGACGTGGAAACGCTTTAAGTTTCAGATGAATGATTTAGCCTACAACAGTTTTTATTGCCAAAGTGACAGTTGACAAAAGCATCTTTATTACGCTACATAAAAATGCGTTGTTTATGTCGCAGCGCCATTAACTTAAGGTAGCCTAATACTTCGGATAATTTTAATCGATCACTTTAGCGTTCTAAATTTAAATTTATTCACGCTGTGCAGCCTAATAATTTTTCACCAATCCGTCTTTTTTTGGCACGAATCCATTTCTTCAACTCTTCAACCCAGTCTTTATTTAGATAACATTTCGTGTAATCAATTCAGCCTCTATTTGAACAACAACTTTTTTGTATCAATCCCTCTTCAATCGACATAGGCCCTATTTGTAACCATAGTCTTTCAGAAATCCAGCAGTTCCAGCTCCAATTTCATCAGTAATCATTAATTTTCGTCGATTCCACTTCAAGATATAAATCTACTGACGTATAGGCCTACTATAATACAAACCATTCCAATGCTTGTTCACTGAAGATTATATTAATAAACAAATTTATCTTTATGGATAAGATCGTCCTGTCTATCTAGCCTATATACCGAAAAGAAACATCCATAAAATCATTTAATATACAATCACGAACAGGTCGAGCTCTGACCCACAGTTTATTGTTTCTTGAAAGGTAGTCTAACTTTAATTCAAAGATATTTGCCATTTTGAAAGACACAGTACTTAACCTTAAATTTAAGTCAGCGTGGTTATATTCGACAGGCCTACAATCCATAGAAGGCAATATTTTTTCATGTTAAATATGAATAGAGTGTAACTCTGAAGCCACATTTTTCACTATCAAAAGTGAAAGATTGAGTCTATAGCTGTTTGAATCCGTTTTTAACATAATGACTTGATCTCATTTTAATGCCAAGCGAGTTGACAATACATTTGACCTGGACTACTAAAACTTTCGGTGCAATATTAAATTCACATGTATTATACAGATTAGATTTGAACACACATCTCAATTTATGTATCAATACACCAATAACCTCCTCCCTTCTTCCTTTGTTTCCTATTTCTCTCCTGCAATGCATCCTAGACTCAGTAGAGGTAACAGAGAATTCAGTAATATTTTTGTAACAACAAATGTTCGTAAATTTTGAATTAAATTCCAAGGCCATGTTTTATGGAATAAACTTCCAATAGACATTCGCAAGGCTACTAATTTCACTCACTTCAAGCACCTTTTACGTGTGCATAGTGTTTACCGTGGACGGACAAAATGTCCTCGGACAAAAAGTCCCGGACAAAATGTCCCGGACAAAATGTCCATGGACAAAATGTCCCCGGACAAAAAGTCCCCGGACAAAATGTCCCCGGATAAAATGTCCCCGGATAAAATGTCCCCGGACAAAATGTCCCCGGATAAAATGTCCCCGGACAAAATGTCCCCGGACAAAATGTCCCCGGACAAAATGTCCCCGGACAAAATGTCCCCGGACAAAATGTCCCCGGACAAAATGTCCCCGGACAAAATGTCCCCGGACAAAAAGTCCCGGACAAAAGTCCCAGGATAAAAGTTATGTCGCTACACTATCTAAACCCAGCGCATCGGCGCCTAGCAGTAGGTATAACAGAACATTCTTAGCAAATCAACAAATTGCAAGCTGCATTTGGTTCACTATTTTAGAAGAATTCCGATTCTTGCGTCAGAAATCTACAAATTTGCCAAGTGGCTCAGCTATTTTTCATAGTATCTGCGTTTGTCCTTGAAGGTGTGTGTCCGGATCGCTCGCTATTTAGATAGTTTATAAATTATCCTAATTATAAGGTTTTTTGGTGAGACAATCGATCAGTCGAGAAATTATTTCTCGATCGTTAGCGCGAGGACGTAGACTATGCAGTGGCATGATAACCTTCGGCCCTTGGACACTAAAGGCTTGGGGGCTCTTAAACATTAACTACACCACACTACAATGTTGCAAGACTGTTCTCTTTAGCCGTGGTTGGGTCGGGCGCGCTTCTGAGTAGATAGGCTACTAGTTTCATATCGCTATTGAAAAGAGGAAAAATTGACAGAAAATTTATCTGTTTCTATTTTAAAACTAAGAAATGTATAACTTTCAGGACTTGCTCGCGGACCCCCAGGCAGATCGCCGCGGTTGAGAACCGCTGACGTACAGTAATAGCCTACAATATAGACAAAGGAATTTAAAACAAAAACTCACCTTCTCGACTATACCCTCTCCTTCATTATCCACCTTATCCTTAATTCCTCTTGTTATTTAGAACTTTAATTAAAGGTTGCGATACATAACACTAGTTTATCCACGAACTGCATAATATGGATTTTTATAATACATTAGGGATACCTTAAAGTCTATTATTTGAGCACGACTGATCTACCCGTATACTCATGCTGACTTTAGCCTATATTATTGCAATTCTCCATTAATTTACTTCCACTTAACCATGGATACTGTTCCTATAGCAATTATATCAACGTTACTGGCCCTTTCCATACGGGACAAACCCCTCAAACCATCTGTACAATACATATGGCACGTTAAGTTCAAAAACGGATGTCTTGAAGTAGTGTTCGTTAATAACTGAAATTCATATGAAACGATACATGTATACAATAAACAAAGGCCTTATGCGACGTAGTGTAGGAACATCACTTTTATCCTGCAAGTTTTTGTTCAGGGACATTTTGTCTGGGGACTTTTTGTCCGGGGACTTTTTATCCGGGAACTTTTTGTCCAGGGACATTTTATCCGGGGACTTTTTGTCCGGGGACTTTTTGTCCGGGGACTTTTTGTCCTGGGACATTTTATCCGGGGACTTTTTGTCCGGGGACTTTTTGTCCGGGGACTTTTTGTCCAGGGACATTTTGTCCGGGACATTTTGTCCGGGACATTTTGTCCGGGGACATTTTGTCCTAGCACCGTGTTTACTACATTAGTTTTGATAATTTCTGCGTGTGTTTCCTTAGTTAAGTAACATCTTTGCATTCCAATTATCCATACAACTTTCACTTTTACACTTCACGTTGGTAATTAGGTCCCTACTTAGCGGGACGTGTCCCTTTTGGTGTGCCTATTTGTTCCCTCACTCCTATTCTACTTATTCACTTTGAGTATTTGCTTATTAAGTTATTGCTGATTATATCTATACTTTGTTAAGCATACATGTAGCCTACAATTGAATTGTTGGGCTCAATAAAATACGTGTATGTCTAATGTCTATGCCTATATATATGCTGACCTATATCGGCAGTCATTCGTATGTTTTAGGCAGGGATAACTCGATTTTTCTTGAAAGAAACATTTGGCAGAGAAAATGCTATCGTTTGGCAATGGCATCGAGAAAATCCTGTAATTAAAAACAAAGTGATTGCCATGTTCAAACTTTAGAAACTGGTAACATAAGTTCTCTGAAGAAAGTAACCATAGGTAAAAGTACTAATGCTGTTTCCTCAATAGCTTACCATCTTGAACATTTCATTTATATAAAGGAAACACAAATTAAAGATTACAAATTTTTATTCAATTCACTTCAATAAACGAGTTAAAGGTCGAAATTCTTCTTCCTAATCAGGCCATTAACATCCATTGTTAACAAAAGCTGCACTTAAGAATTATCTGCATTCAATATTCAATAACCGCACTAGTAGCGTGATCCGAATCCATATCCGTCAGCGTGACCAGATTCATAGCCTGCGCCGTGGCCATATTCCACTCCAGCGCTGTGACCGTATCCAACTTTAGCGTCGTGACCGTATCCAACTCTAGTGTCGTCACCGTATCCATATCCGGCGTCTTGGTGACCATATCCATGTGGAATGCCTGCTCCGTGGTCGACGAGGTTGACATCACAGAAGTCGCGGTAGTAGTAGTGGTTACCGTGGTTGTAGTGGTCGTATCCGGAGTTACGTGAACCGGGTGCACAGGGCTGTTCGTAGGCGTTACCGTTTGAACAGATGACGAACGAATTATCATCCTTGTAGTAGAAACCGTCGTTGCCGCATTTATCTGACATATTCAAACCGGAAAGATTGAAAAAGCATGAGCTTGATCATCAGTGACCCAAGAAAACAATGTAGTCCTTCAATGCAAAATTCCGCATGTGTGCTTGCATAATGTACCGGTAGCATATAGGCATTCCGTACCCGATTTCGTAGCATTGTCAGCCTTAAGCGCCTTCTCATTGGCCAATCCCATATTATGAATATTCAAAACCAGTGACATCATTAAGCACGCTTTGTTCACTTTTGTAGCGCAGTTTTGATTTTTGGTATCGCAGGAGGCGGCTTGCGTTGACAATATCAAGAATCTTAGGCTATTATGTTATTATGCATAACGCCACAACTCCTTCTTTCCTTTCCCATCCTCCATGGCAAATTACTTCCAATCGAAGGACAATGACATTTTTTGCTAGTTTTAACTGTACAGAAGTGTTCCTACAAATCCATAATTCTTGTCAGAAAGTCAGAACGTGGAATTAGGAGGCCTGTGAACGTCGATGCAAAGGGTTCTGATTCATGATTCAAACTAATCAAATTTGAATAATTTGAATGAAGATAACCGTCACACATCTTAATAAAACGTATTTAGGCCTACATGCAATTGCGCATAGACTTTAGGCATAGGCCTAAAATTTAGGATGATTTTCACTAGAACTGAGATTGACATGAACTACTGTACTTAAGCTCGAAATATTACTGGTCGTCGAACAGTAGGCATGGAAAATGAGACAGTTCACGAAAACTGAATAAACCTATAGCTTTTAAAGTTACAATTGAGAATGTATGGAACACTAATTTCAACTGGTGCAAATTTAGGCAACTGAAGTCTAGTAAAATCTAATGTAATGACTTCTGTAGCGCAGTTTTGATTTTTGGTATCGCAGGAGGCGGTTGATTCAACGAAGCAGACGCCTGATGCATCACAAATAGCTGTTGACCACAGCGTATTATTGAAGCGATGAGTTGGTGGATGACATATTCGCTGGCACGCACGTAACAGCGCGTAACCTTTGCATTTTAATTTTGCTCTGATTAGAAGTCTACCTTCACACTTTCGATTACTTCACTATCGAATGGAAACTCGTTATAACTTTATGCGCACCGCAATCGGCCATTTTTCTCCGTATGCAAACAACAGCAACAGCAACAGCGCATGAGAAGGCACTAAACACGTCATTGGTTATGAATATTCATAATCTGGAACCGGCCAATGAAAATGCGTTATGGCTTGCAATGCTACGAAATCGGGTGCGGAATGCCTATATGCGTACCGGTACCGGGAAAGTTAAACTTTAATTATGGAAATAAAGCCCACAAGCGCAGTACGTTGAGCCACAATATAATCATCGCGTTACTCTCTGTCATAATTCGTGGACTGATGGTTAGATGGGCAGATATCGAGAGAAAGAGAGATATACGAAAGAACAGATGGATAAAACTGGAAATCAGATATCACTTGGAAGATCACGTAAATTCTGGTGGGACACGGAATTTGAGTTGTTAGAGCGCTTATCATATAAAACGGAGAGACTGTTAATACAATGAACTTTCATTTTGACTCGTGATGCTCAGGTTGAACAATTTATTGGTCCTTGGTAGATAATATTGTGGGGTTTCATGAATTCATTATAAGGAAAATAAAATGCACGTAGGCTATAAGAACTTTATCTGCAGAACTTGTACTTGTTACTTGCATTTGAGTCATAGACAAGTTAAACCTTTCGTTTGAATAAATTTCTCCGCTTATTCTTGTTTAATTGACTTGCGTACGTACCATTGTAGCGTCCATAGAAGGCGTATCGTCCGTTAGCGTAACCATCCGGAATTGAAGCCATGGCGGCCACGAAACACAGAGCGAGGACAACGAGACACTTCATCTTTCAACCTTTGCTGTTGCTGTTCGAAAACAAACACAATAGCCTACCACTACTGAATGAAACTCGGTCTTATATAAGTCCACTCGACCCAATAAACGTACCCCACTCAACTGATATTTTGATTTGCATTGTTTAGCGTGACGAGATGTTCATTCAGGATGCAGCTATTCTGTTCATAACGCGTGACATTATGGCTGGCCACTACAGCAACGCAATTGCATTGTCTGCATTTGCGATATGTAACAATGCTTGGCACAGGTTAAGTGGACATAATTATTTGAGTTGAAAAATTAACGGTGGGTTCGAAGCAGCATGACTTGTGTTCATTCAACAACTAACAATGCGGATCCGTTCGAGTTAGGCCTAATATTTTTGGCTCTAAGTAACGTTGCATACTGTCAACAGATGGGACCACAAAAGAGTATTGTGCATCTGCTAGGTCTATATAAAGCTATCTGCGTTTGACTTCAACATTAACAGTTTCTCAGTTCTACAGCAGCAAAACAGTTGCATGATGAAGTTTCTCGTTGTTCTCGCTCTGTGCTTCGTGGCCGCCATGGCTTCTATTCCGGATGGTTACGCTCATGGACGATACGCCTTCTATGGACGCTATGCAGGTTGGTTAAGAAGATCGTAACAGGCAGAGCTAACCAATGGACCCTGACATTGTATGCAAGTTCGCGCTTTTTGATGTAGTGTAACGGTAATTGTATTTAGAGCCTACAACTTACAGACTTTAGCATCAGAAGTAGGAAGCTGCAGTTGTTACTGCATGAAGGGAAGAAAACGAATTTGAGTAGGCCTAATACCATGACGTGTGTTAGATTCGACAAAAACGTCAATGATTCAATGATACGCATAATTATTCTATGTGAACCTGCTGTATTTTAATGTTTTATGCTTCCCCATGAGTAGGCCTAATAATATTTTTGAGAGTTGCAGCAACTGAATTATGTGAATCATGTAATAACATATAGGCTAAATACATAGCCTAATTTAGGCTAGATATATAAATTATGGCCCAACATAGTATGATTTAGTACTGCAGGCCTACGTGCTAAAAAAAGATAAAGGCCTAAAAACTTAAAAAGAATTGATACGGTAACTTAAAATGTTATTTAAATGATAACTAGACCTTAGCAATAAAAATCCTTTAAAAGTTTTGTAATTCTTTGGATCGCAATCATGTCTCTATTGAATAATTTCGGAATTTTTTATTCAGAAAAGTGTGACAATGACGGATTCTACTACAAGGATGATAATTCGTTCGTCATCTGTTCAAACGGAAACGCATACGAACAGCCATGTGCACCCGGTTCACGTAACTCCGGATACGACCACTACAATCATGGAAACCACTACTACTACCGAGACTTCTGTGATGTCAACCTCGTCGACCACGGGGCAGGTATTCCACATGGATATGATCACCACGAAGCTGGATATGGAAATGGTCATGGTTCCAAATATGAAAATGGTCACGATGCCGGATATGGTCGCGATGCCGGATATAAAAATGTCCATGAAGCCGGACATGGAAATGGTCACGATGCCGGATATGGTCGCGATGCCGTATATGGAAATGGTCATGATGCCGGATATGGAAATGGTCACGATGCCGGATATGGTCGCGATGCCGTATAGGCCTATGGAAATGGTCACGATGCCGGATATAGAAACGAATATCGCTATTAGTTTCGAATTGAAATCTCATCTAAACTCTTATCCTAACTGGAATCATGTCTAATATAATGTTGACTATCGGTCTGGAAGTCTCGGAATAATATCTGAGACCGATTAATTATTGAGCGGTTGTTGAATAAAATAGTCTATTGGAACGGTTCTAGGACAAAATGGTAGCGGACAAAATGGTACGGACAAAATGGTATGGACAAAATGGTATTGGGACAAAATGGTATTGGACAAAATGGTACGGACAAAATGGCACGGACAAAATGGTATGGACAAAATGGTATGGGACAAAATGGTACTAGGACAAAATGGTACGGACAAAATGGTGCGGACAAAATGGTATGGACAAAATGGTAGCGGATAAAATGGTACTAGGACAAAATGGTTCGGACAAAATGGCGCGGACAAAATGGTATGGACAAAATGGTAGGGACAAAATGGCACGGACAAAATGGTATGGACAAAATGGTACTTAGAGAAATTGATATAAGACATAACATAACATAACATAACATTTTTATTCGGCAACCAACTCATTCAGTACAGATAGTATATACATATTACATCAGTTATCTATTATGTCGGCTCACCCAGGAGACCCAAAAGGGGCCAAAGGTCCCGCTAGCCAGGGCCACCTGAGAAAAATTAAGTTAGAAATAAGCAGCACGGCCGACTGGAAAATAAAGCAGCTTCATGAACAATAAATTCTTAACTAGCATAATATACATGTATGCAAAACAAAAAAGGTGAGTTAAAAGAGTGAAATAAAGTTAGTGCAGTCACATACACGGAAACAATTAAATGCACTGTGAAATGCACACTCCCAAATGAAGGTGTATAACAGTATTTCCCCAGATTGCTAGAGGTTTACATTCCTTGTTTGGATGTAGGCAGGAAACTCCCGTTTGAATAGTCGAAGAGACGGCAGGGAGCGAATATCAAGAGGAATACTATTCCATGTTCTTGGTCCAATAGGCCTACATTTTATAGATGTAAGCCTTGTATTAGTGCGGGCAAAGGGAACATAAAAAGAGTTAGTATTTCTTAAGCAACGCTCTCGAATATCAGCGCTGAATTTGAAATAATCTCTGTAGGTAGCTGGTAGTTGATTATGGGTATATCGATACATGAATATTCCAATATGTAATTGCCTTATTTGATTTGGTTGTAGTATTTTTAGACCTAAGAATTCTGCTTTTGTGTGGGCTCCTTAAGGGATTTTTAGCGACAAATCGTATTGCCCGTTTTCGGAGGATAATAATATTCGAGAGGTTTGACTTACGTGCAGAATTGCAGAAGCCCACAATGAGAAGACACAGAAGACACAATGTATGGAGAAAGTGGCACGGATAAAATGGGATTGAATTGCTCCACATTGTTCTCATTTTGGTGTATGAAATATAGCTTATGACATAGGTTTAACGACCGCAAAACTGTGCTGACGCTACCCTACCATATAGGTCCCGGCAAAGGAAATATGTTATCTGAAATTTATTGGCCTGTGACCTACCAAAGTTCGTTGGAATGTTCTACATCTTTATTTCTATTAGGGCCTGCCTACTGTATATCTCTGAATCTCACGACCCTGATGCGACCTGCTCCGATTTTCAACTTACCCCGGTAGCCTACTGCTTAATTTAGAGTTGAATATCTATTACACGGGTTTTCGCAAGGTCCACTCTTCTGAGACCATTCTGTCACCATCATATAATTTAATAAATAACGTCACGGTATATTATTGGAGTTCATGTAATACAATTAACTAAATATAGCAACTAAAAACTCTTATTATTTGGTAAAATATTTTGGGTAGTCACATATGGGTGGAGATACCAGCTCGGGAGATGCCTAGATTGAACACTGAACGTAACCCGATCTCCCCCTCAATCTGTCAGTCTGAGATATACAGGGACGTAACTAGGATTTTTCGTTTGGGGGGGGCTTAAGCCTTAAGTATGACCAATGCTTAAAGTGTAAAAGAAGAAGTGCCAGGACGCTGTATTGTAATTGGTCGTGAGTGGCGGCGCCAAAGGCGCGAAGTTGCAAGTGCCGAAGGCACGAAGCCCGTCCCGATTAGGGGGTCTGGGGGAGCGTTGTAAGCTCCCCCAGCGAGGTCTGGGGCGGAGCCCCAGCGACCAGCGCATTTTTGGCTGTGTCGACCTCAAATGGAGCCATTTAAGGCTCTTGTTTGCCAGCTATTTGTGAACGGAAAAGTTGCAAAAATTGTAAGAATAAGGCGTTTTTCAGTGTCGCAAGGGTCAAGCTACCAGGATAATAATAAAAATAGAACTGCTACTGTAAAAGAGAAAGGTTTTGTCTTTACCGTAAGCTCCCAATCGGGGTCTGGGGCGGAGCCCCAGCGACCAGCGCATTTTTGGCTGTGTCGACCTCAAATGGAGCCATTTTTAGGCAGTCATGGCCGGTCGTCCGTAACTGCATGTACGCTGTCCATGCGGTAGTCTGTTTAAATTAGCCGTAAGCATACAACGGCTTGATTTCATTTGGGGGGCTTCAGCTTCGTTTGGGGGGGCTTAAGCCCCCCAAGCCCAACGCTAGTTACGTCACTGCAGATATAGAGTTTTGCATTCGTGCCTTCTGTGTGCAATGTGCATGTGGGTCATTTTTTTACACTTGTTAGTTTAGTAGTATACTGCTGACTGCTACAATGGGTCGCCGCAGCCCCCTATTGCGTGGGGCACTAGGCACGAGCCTCGCGTGTCTGGACCTTAAAACGGCTTAGCTTGCGCCCCATGTCACACTAGTGTAAACCTTTCTGATTAGAATTGCATGTACATTATATTATATAGATACATGTATAGAGACAGAGGAAGGGGAGAGAGTGATAGAGAGAAAGAGAGAATAGTCAATGAGATGGGTTTTTTGAAGGGCCGCAACATAGATTTTTTAAATGTATGAAATGGTTTAAGTCTAAGAATCTCTATCTCCAAGTACCATTTTGTCCATACCAATTTGTACGTGCCATTTCGTCCATACCATTTTGTCCATACCATTTTGTCCATACCATTTTGTCCATACCATTTTGTCCATACCATTTTGTCCGTGCCATTTTGTCCCTACCATTTTGTCCATACCATTTTGTCCGCGCCATTTTGTCCGAACCATTTTGTCCTAGTACCATTTTATCCGCTACCATTTTGTCCATACCATTTTGTCCGCACCATTTTGTCCGTACCATTTTGTCCTAGTACCATTTTGTCCCATACCATTTTGTCCATACCATTTTGTCCGTGCCATTTTGTCCGTACCATTTTGTCCAATACCATTTTGTCCCAATACCATTTTGTCCATACCATTTTGTCCGTACCATTTTGTCCGCTACCATTTTGTCCGGTCACCATTGGAACAATTTGTATTTCGACTTCGTTTCTAAATTAAAATAAATGAACTCACATCCCGCTGATTAGCACATGAGCCTTGAAATATGAATGCTTCGTATCATTTTGAAGAACTTAAATCGAAAGACTATATGCCTAACCTCGGTTTACCTATCGTTTTAGCGCCCAAAATTATTCACACTGTGCAGTATAATTTTTTTTATCAATTCGTCTTGTACTTTGGCATTAATTCTTTTAATCGCTCCAGTATCCATTAAGGCAAGCATTTCTATTCTCAATCCAATTTCTATTTGAACAGCATGACAGCATCTATTTTTTCGGCTATCCCTTTTCCATTCAGTCCAGTGATGCCACAGTTGGTTTTTCCCCCACTAGATCTGGGTTTTTGGTCTTCGTCTGGGTTTCTGTTTTTTTTTCGGGCAAAATCAGGGTTTATTTTGGTGTGTTGACAATTTTTACTTACAACACATGAATAGCCTGTTCTGTGAAATTAAGTGTAAAAATGGTCGTGATAGGCTACATAATATTTTCCCACTAGTTTTATTTTAAAACTCTACAATCAAGATATCACGTTGTTAATTCACAAATAATTTATAACCTGGTGACGCAAAAGTATATAGCTCTGCAAAGAAATAAGCCATTTTGACGTTTCAATATAGGCCTAGGTCAGGTCACACCTCATCTTAAGCCGCATTCAGGGCTTAAGGTGTGGCAGGACGGTCATGGACGGAGTCCAAGCATTTATTTTAAAATCTGAGCGCCGTCCCGCACTTCTTTTGGAAAGGTAAGGAGCGTCCAGGCACTTCATTCTCCGCATTTTAAGCACTGGCCGTATTGACATAATTATCTAACTAGTATTTACGTCAGGCCAATCCTCTAGGAAGTGCACATTATTATAGTTGTTGAAGAGTATTAACCCATTAATAATAATAATAGGCTAATAAGACGATTTATATAGCGCCATAACTCAGTCGAGGCTGAAGGAAAGGGCGCTGTATTAGTGCCTGACCTTTGTTTTCTGACGAAAGTGTGAAAATAGTGTCATTTCAACCTAATGAAAATAAGTGCCAAACAGCATTCAGCTTAAAATTTGTTTTCACAATTTATTAGCAATTTTTTCTTTCCGTCTCCGTTTTGGGGACGCTAGACACGAGTGCCCACGTGAAGTTTCCAGGCTGGCATTAATGAACTGTGAAGGTTTCATATATAATTAATCAGCTGCTAGTGGCGTAGCAAGGTCCTGGGGGTGGCCCTGTGCAGAGCTTAGGTGGTGGGCCTCTTAAATGCTTGAAACTCCATTCGATTTCAAACATTGTGATGACATTATTGCGACAGGAACTTTTATATTCTCACCAGTGTTAGACAAATATGTCAGGATTAAAATGGTGTTTAAATTGTAAAAATCGGTGAGTATATAGGCTACTATTTATTTTCATATTTACAAAATGGGTCGGGTTTTTCCCCGGACACAGTGTAGTTGTGTGTATGCCTGAATAAACCAATCGGCTAAATATAGCAGTCGAGATCATGGGTTTTCCCACTCGTTTTCCAACAATAGTACTATACCAACGAACACCGGCTAGGCTGACGCTGCGTAGGTAAGCAGACAAGTTCTGAAAACCCCGTCACAGAAAGGGAATAGATTGTTTTAATTTGACTTCGAGCTGTGGTTGCTAAGCAGACACACAAAGGTCTCGCAGGAGCGAAAGATTCGATACACAGTAAGACCAAGTTTTACTAATAGGCTTATGACGTAAAAAGAGCACGATTAAGTATGCTACATGTAGACCTACGCTGATGTTCGCAAAATCAGGACTGAATTTTTTCCAGAAATCTAAAATTAGTTCAGGGGTGATATTTATAGTCGCAACGGGCATTGTCGAAATATTTTCATTTGGGTCACAATTTATCTGATAACGTTGACTTCCCAACGGTAGGCTGGCTAATTTCAGAGATTTAAATATGGGGCTTGCATAATCAGCACGCTGGGACCTAGGCCCAAATGGCGTGGCGTCCATTCAAACGGGCGAGCGGTGGCGAAGGGTCGAACCCGATCAATTTATTTAAAATTATCAGGGGAGAGGCTAATCAGGCCATTATGCGTTCGCTACATAAAATCCAAGTAGGCTACACTCAGGCCTAAATTTTTGACAGCTTTGCACTAGGAATTATACTCATTTTCAAATACATTTTTTAATTGAGCGAGTAGGCTAAGTAGGCTAGAGATGATTCTAATTGATGGCTAAAGCTCGTCCTTGTCAGTGTTGTCGCCGACAAGTTTTATGGTCCACCTAAAATCAACTGAATGGACACTTTGACCGCACAGGTCAACGTTTTAAAACGATTACAAGTTTTGTATGTTTATAATTGCTTAATGTTTATGCTTCAGATCATGGCAGCAAGAGGCGAAACTGGATGGCAGTCGGAAAAGACTCTGGCGGAATGCATGCGATACATGTTGGACAACGAAATAGCAACGGATGTTTTTTTCGCGGTTGGTCCACCAGATGGTGAAACTGTCAACATCCGGGCTCACAAATTTATGCTGACCTCCCGCAGCGCTGTTTTCGAAGCCATGTTCTCCAGCGGAATGACTGAATGCGGGAGTGGACCACAAGCAACGATCAGAATTGAAGATATCGACGCTGCAATCTTTAAGGATCTTCTTCGGTGAGTTTAGGCCCACAAGCAATTTTGGCTACATTACAGACGTGATTAATGAGCAGAAGAAATAAAATTACTGCTTATATCTTCAACGACTTCCTTTGAACAGAGAGTTTGCAAGTTCGATTAAAATTACATAGATCTAGGCTACATCTATAAATTCTATAGGCCATATAGGCAGAAAGAATTTTAAAAGCACATATCAGCACTGATATCTTGAGATGGTCAATGTGTAAATTCATAGCCACTGTTCAAGTGAGTATAGTGTACTGAGCTATAGGGAGTATATTAAAAATTGTTGCATTTGTTATTTTGTTCAGTTTAACAAAAGTTTGGATTTTAATTCATATTTATGACGCATGCCTAATAAACTTCTCTTTGCATTTAAAACGTTTGAAATGTTTGTTTTGTAGTTACATTTATTGTGAGACCGTTTCAGTCAATATGGAAACAGCGGGTTCTCTTATGTACGCTGCTAATAAGTATTTGCTGTCTAAGTTAGTCAAAGAATGTGGGAAATGTCTTTCGGAAGGTCTGAGTTTAGACAACGTCACCCATGTTCTCGGACAAAGTATATTATTTGATGACGCGGAACTCAGGAAAAACAGTCTTGCCCTGATTGGTGAAAATGCGAATACCGTTCTGACTGGAACAGAGATTCAGTCTGCATCGCGACAGACCATGGAGAGCATAATAAAGATGGACAGACTTCCAGTAAAGGAGATTGTCATATATGAAACCTGTCTATCTTGGGCTAAGCATCAACTTCAGATACAACGATCTACAGAAAACCCCACAGACCAGGAATTAAGAGAGATGCTGGGTGATATGCTGTATCAAATACGTTTTCCAAACATGGAACAAACGGAATTTGCTGAAATCAGTGAAGGCAGAAATGTTCTGACAGCAGAAGAGAAACTTTCCATCTTTTACTTTTTAACAACAAAGAAGGAAAGTATTCAATTGCTATTTCCGACTGAACGAAGATTCGGTGAAGAAGTCTGGATCGAGCGAACATTGATTTGTGTAAATGCAGCGTGGCGTTCAACACCAACTGTTGATGCAATTAATTTTACAACTAATCAAGATATTCTGCTTACTGGCATTGGTTTATACACGGGACACAATGGCGCAGGGTATGGTGTTGATGTTGAAATTCTACAGTCCACTAATTCTCTATATAAAAAGAATCTGACAGCTCCCGCTACAGGAGATATGAATCAGTTCAAGGTTACTTTGGATGAACCGATATTCATTAGAGCTGGAATCATTTATTCAATCATGGCTTTGTCCCATGATAGCATTGGCCACTACGGTATGAACTGTCAAGCGGTGTGCGCGAAAGCAAATACAATATTCACTTTTTCGGCAAACCCGCAATCATACACCTCAACGAATGCGATTGGTGGTCAGATTCCACGCCTGTACTTCCGCTGTTGATATTAAGTGATTGTATATATCAAGAGTGACGACTTGGTACTGCTAAAATCAAATAACTTTGATAGACCTCTCATCATGTAGGCGTGTAAAAAGTTATCAGGGTGATTGTGCAGGAAGGAGATAAATTTACGGTGATACATTCGAAACGTGTAATTCATTGGTGACAGCAGAATGGAAAACAATAAGAGACGGTCTAATTATATCGAAGTCGGACATAAAGAACCATTATTATAATATTAAAGTTATGTTTTAAATATGCCATATATTTCTATTTCTTTGACTTTTTATGTAGCCTAATAATGCCATTATCTTTTCATTAGTGTAAAACACCACACGGTGGCTGAAGGATGTAATATACAAAACGTTAAAGTCAAAGTTTCTTAAAATACAAGCTTACTGTCCATGATTGGTGTACCTGACCTTTTAGTCCTTGAACCTTCACATGTGATTCTTCTACTTTATGTGCATTGTAGCCTATCGTCTGCTGATGAAATTCCCATTCACAACGACATAGGGCCTATAGCATCGTGTATCATCGTATAGGCTAGTGCAAAGAGGAACTCATAAGCCATCATCCAAACGTTTTTGCATACATGGGGTCCACTTGGACCCAAACAACTGAACAACTGAAGTGCTTACTTAAATCGATTACTATCTTCCAACAAGAAATAGCATAAGCCTTTCTTTAGAAAGTTTAGACATCATTGCACAAATTTTCTATTAAGCTACTTGTTTTACAAAAGTACATTTTTAGAAGATTTTAGAAGAGAGCGCAATATTACCTTGACACGATTTACGGACTTGGTTGCGGTAAAATTTGTAAATATTCAATATTCGCTTCACCGCGTATTACGACGACGGCCGCCAAAGGCGACTGTAATTTGTCTCTCTGTGTTCCAGCCAGAGATAGCTAGTAGCACAATATACACTGTGCCCCATAAAAAAAACACACCAAAAAACTTTGTCATGAAACGCATGTAAGTCTAATGTTAAATAAGAAAAAGTAATGTTTCATTTAAGAAGATGTT
This sequence comes from Lumbricus rubellus, assembly GCA_945859605.1. Lineage (NCBI taxonomy): Eukaryota > Metazoa > Annelida > Clitellata > Crassiclitellata > Lumbricidae > Lumbricus > Lumbricus rubellus. The sequence continues at coordinate 44,844,841 of OX243814.1, forward strand.
CGAAGTGATGTCCCTTCGCTTGAACGCAGGCTCTCAGCCTTGGCCGCCACTGTTCAATAGCCTTGTCAATGACACTCTGCTCAACTGTGCCCATACAACGATGAGGCGCTCCTTCAACTCGTTGATGTCCCGTATTGCTGTCTGAATCTTTCGCAGCAGTACATCGAGGCCATTTTTATTCCAAGCCTTCTGCGGGAACTCTTTTATCAACCGACGACTACTGTAACCCTTCAACAATACTAAATTCTTAATAAAAAATTTATCTTCGCTGCTGAAAACCATTTTAACTAGCATATAAGTTACTAATCTGTTTAAATGTTTCCAAACACGCCTAGTCTGCGTCACTGCCTCCAGCAGCAAACACTTCTGTGAGTAAGTAAAATGTAAAATATTTTGTGGCAAAATTATTTGAGAAACAACGTGCAAACTTTTATTACAATTGGCTTAGTTTTATAGAAGATTTTTGAAAAGTTTTTTGGTGTGTTTTTTATGGGGCACAGTGTATATATATATATAAATAAAAATGAAACTTTCCAATAGTTCGTAATTTTTTCTCGGTAAGTTACGCACCGAATGCTGTGAAAATTTACCAAAGCCTTCCATTCCAATAGCACCGTGTCTTAAGATTTTATTTCCCCGAAAAAACGCAATCTTTTCCACAAAAAGTGAACTTTTCAATCCGTTCGACCGCCATTTGCAAATTCAACCAAACCGCAGGGTTGCCACATTTCAGAATCGTGTTGACCCGAAACACAGTGACCAGACGAAACATGAATGGGGTCGCGTGCCATGACGTCATAAGAGAGTCGCATAATAATTTCCGAAAACGGCCTTCCACCATTCTTGGGCTCTATCCGCTGTCAGGAAGGGACGGTGTGAAGAAGGGGAAGGGGAGGGGTAGGGGTGGAGGGGGTCTTTTCTGCCACAGCAGCGCGTGGCCGGGTACAGCTAGTATTATATAAAATTATATAAAACTATATACGAGGACATACGGAAAATCACACAGGAACATGCCCCCAGGGTGAAAGCAGTGAAAGATGAAAATTGTAGGGTTCTATCGGATCCAGAGGATGTAAAGAAGAGATGGAAGGACTACTTCGACAAGCTGTACAACGACGCAAACAGAACGGACGACGGATATCTAGAAAACATCGTGGTGGCGGACAACACGGAAAGCATACCAACCGTGGGAGAAGACGAGGTAGAGGCAGCTATTACAAGAATGAAGCTCCGGAAGGCGCCGGGTCTGGATAACATCTCAGCGGAGGAATTGCAGGCGGGAACAGAAGGAATTGGATTAAAAATCATACACAGATTATGCAAGATGGTGTGGGAAGGAGAGCAGTGGCCATCGGACTGGAAACGATCCATCATAATTCCGATACATAAGAAAAAAGACAGGTTAGACTGCTCAAATTACAGAGGGATTAGTCTCCTATGTCACAGTGGAAAAGTCTTTTCATCAATCATTCTGCAAAGAATAAGGAAAAGAACGGAGGAGATTCTATCAGAGGCGCAGGCGGGATTTAGGGTGAACAGAAGCACAATCGATCAGATATTCACCTTAAGACAGATAGCGGAGAAATACAATGAATTTGGGAATGACCTTTATGTGTGTTACATAGATTTCAGGAAGGCCTTTGACAGCGTGTGGAGGAAGGGGGTGTGGAGAGTAATGAGACACTACGGATACCCGGAAAAGATAGTGAGACTGCTGGAAAGCGCGTACCAAGATACGTTTAGTGCGGTGAGAGTAGACGGAGATCTATCAGAATGGTTCAGGACTATTGTAGGGGTTCTACACTGCCGTGCTAAGCAAAAAGACAGTAACTCAAAAAAGACGATTTTGCGTAAAACGATAAAGAAGAAATCGGTTTAATTCAACCAGAAATAAAGCTAGAATCTTTCTGAATTTTTGCAAGCAGTTATATATAAACTACTGAATTTTGAAACTAAACTAGTTTTTTGTAAAATTTGTGTAAAAATTGTATAAAAATGAGATACTGCGTTTTTGCTTAGTATCGAAAAATTGAACATCGGTTTGATGCTAAGCAAGAAAGCAGTAACTCATCGTATGGCAGAGCGGGCTGGTTAAAAATAATTGTTCTCTTTGTGATACAAACATGAAATTTGGTATATACCACGAACATGTCCTAAGAAAAATATTTGGCTATAGGGTCATTGCAGATTTGCCCTCTGGCCCCAATGGCAGCCATTTTCCAAAATGGCCGACAGATATACATACTTTTAAATATCTCGGCTTTTATTTCACTTAGAAGTGTCATCTTAGTCTCTAATCATACATATTTAGGGACGCTGATTCCAATAGTGCCATCTAAAACCAACTCTGGCTTCAACGGCGGCCATTTTTCAAAATGGCCGACCAAAATCGTGATTTTTTAATATCTCAGCATTAAATCCACTTAGAATCGTCATCTTGGTGCCTAAATATACATATTTAGGGACAAGAACTCCAATGGGGCCACCCAAAACTTCATATGGCCTCAATGGCGGTCATTTTCAAAATGGCCGTCCAAAATGTGAATTTTGCAAATCCCTCTTTTTGGATCGGCCATTTTAAAAAATGGTGGTCATTGAGGTCACTGGGAACTATGTGAAGGCCCTAATGAGATCCCTGACTGAAATGTGCATGTTTTGACACCAAGATGACAATTCCAAGTGAACTGACAACCGAGATATTAACAAATCCCTCTTTTTGGGTCCGCCATTTTGGAAAATGGCCGCCATTGAGGCCATGGGGAACTTTGTGATGGCCCTATTGGGATCCTTGACCTGAGATGTGTATGTTTTGACACCAAGATGACGATTCTAAGTTAATTGAAAGCCGTGATATTGACAAATCCTTCTTGTTGGGTCGGCCATTTTAGAAAATGGCCGCCATTGAGGCCATTGGGAAAATTTGGATGGCTCCACTGGAATCCGTGACCCTGAATGTGTATGTTTTGACACCACGATGACGATTCTAAGTGAATTGTAAGCTGAGAAATTGAAAAATGCATATTTTGAACGCCATTTTGGAAAATGGCCGCCATTCAGACCTATGGGGAAACTTTTAGATGACCCTATTGGACTCCTTGACCTTGAATGTGTATGTTTTGACACCACGATGACGATTCTAGGTGATTTGAAAGCCGATATATTGACATACAGTCCCGTCTTCACCAATAGAACCTTTCGCGGGGAAATGGCGAGCGATTAACTAGATTTTTTCGGGAAATTGTCGAGATATTTATCCCAAAATGTCGAAGGATTAGAGCAAAAATGGAGCAGAAATCGGGGCGTCCTAATGATATGGGCGTGGCTTACATGCCTCATGGGGACGAGTCGTTAAGGATTAAAGTTATCATTAGCGTCTGAGGTCCCCTCATTAAGTCACGCTGCCTAAACTACCCTCCTCCCCTGAGGTACGCTTACTGTACTTGTGCGTGAAGATGCACAATTGAACATGTATACATGACCCTGCCTTGCATACATGTGCAATGCACAGGTGTATGTGTCAAGATATTGGAAGACACTTCGCAGACAGTCCGGAAGAGATATTAACGCACATGCACTAAATTACTGAATTGAAAGTGTTTCTATGTAGGCCTATGTATGTAGGCCTATGTATGTAGGCCAATGTAAGTAGGCCTATGTATGTAGGCCTATGTATGTAGGCCAATGCATGCAGGCCTATGTATGTAGGCCTATGTATGTAGGCCTATGTATGTAGGCCTATGTATGTAGGCCTATGTATGTAGGCCTATGAATGTAGGCTTATGTATGTAGGCCTATGTATGTAGGCCTATGTATGTAGGCCTATGTATGTAGGCTTATGTATGTAGGCCTATGTATGTAGGCCTATGTATAGGCCTATGTATGTAGGCCTGTATATGTAGGCATATTTATGTAGGCCTATGTATGTAGGCCTGTGTATGTAGGCCTATGTATGTAGGCCTATGTACGTAGGCCTATGCATGTAGGCCTATGTATGTAGGCCTATGCATGTAGGACTATGCATGTAGGACTATGCATGTAGGCCTATGCATGTAGGCCTATGCATGTAGGCCTATGCATGTAGGCCTAAGCATGTAGGCCTATGCATGTGGTCCCATGCAGGTAGGCCTATGCATGTAAGCCTATGCATGTAGGCCTATGCGTGTAGGCCTATGCATGTAGGCCTGTGTACGTAGGCCTATGCATGTAGGCTTAAGTATGTAGGCCTATGTATGTAGGTCTATGTATATAGGCCTTTGTATGTAGGCCTATGTATGTAGGCCTATGTATGTAGGCCAATGCATGCAGGCCTATGAATGTAGGCCTATGTATGTAGGCCTATGCATGCAGGCCTATGCATGTAGGCCTGAGTATGTAGGCCTATGTATGTAGGCCTATGCATGTAGGCCTATGTATGTTGGCCTATGTATGTAGGCCTATGCATGTAGGCCTATGTATGTAGGCCTATGTATGCAGGCCTATGCATGTAGGTCTATGCATGTAGGCCTATGTATGTAGGTCTATGTATGCAGGCCTATGCATGTAGGCCTAAGCATGTAGGCCTATGCATGTAGGCCTATGCATGTAGGCCTATGTATGTAGGCCTATGTATGCAGGCCTATGTATTAGACCTATGTATGTAGGCTTATGTAAGTAGGCCTATGTATGTAGGCTTATGTATGTAGGCCTATGTATGTAGGCCTATGTATGTAGGCCTATGTATGTAGGCCTATGTTTGTAGGCCAATGTATGTAGGCCTTTGTATGTAGGCCTGTGTTTGTAAGCCTATGTATGTAGGCCTTTGTATGTAGGCCTATGTGTGTAGGCCTCTGTATTAGACCTATGTATGTAGGCTTAAGTATGTAGGCCTATGTATGTAGGCCTATGTATATAGGCCTTTGTATGTAGGTCTATGTATATAGGCCTTTGTATGTAGGCCTATGTATGTAGGCCTATGTATGTAGGCCAATGTATGCAGGCCTATGTATGTAGGCCTATGTATGTAGGCCTATGCATGCAGGCCTATGCATGTAGGCCTATGTATGTAGGCCTATGTATGTAGGCCTGTGCATGTAGGCCTATGTATGTTGGCCTATGTATGTAGGCCTATGCATGTAGGCCTATGTATGTAGGCCTATGCATGTAGGCCTATGTATGTAGGCCTATGTTTGTAGGCCTATGTATGTAGGCCTATGGTTGTAGGCCTATGTATGTATGTATGTATGTAGGCCTATGTATGTATGTATGTATGTATGTATGTATGTATGTATGTATGTATGTATGTATGTATGTATGTATGTATGTATGTATGTATGTATGTATGTATGTATGTATGTATGTATGTATGTATGTATGTATGTACGTATGTATTTGTGTATGTATGATTGTAGTGTGTATGCATGTACACTGTAGGTAGGATAATTAGCTTTTATGCCAGTGTTTAATCTAGTTCCCTCCTCTTGGAATCAAGGTTTATCTTGAGTCAATCAGTCAAACGAACGTCCAGAAGCATGAGTAGGAGGGTACGAGAAAGGGAGGAAGAATGAGGGAGGGAAGGGAATGTGTGAAAATGACACACGAAGACCCTTACGCGGAATTCCACACGGCATCTCTAATGACAGATCATTATCGGAGCCCCAGGACGCCGGGAAAGTTATCGGGCATTTGACATGATTACCCCAATAAACGGAGGGACGCTGATGATTGATATGAAAGGCACAGTAAGGCATTAGGACAAAGGCAAAGGCGCAGAGATACAAATGAACATATATAAAGCAGGAGCAAGGGTCAGTTGAAGAATTCATACTCGCAGCGGAAAGGAGATGGATATATATATATATAGTCTATACATATACATGCATATACATGCGGACCCCGAAAATTACATAGGATTTTCATAAGATTTTTTTCGTATTTCAATACCAAAAATGTAAAAACAGACTGACAGAAGGACGGATAGAAAGACGGACAGATATGGAGACATACAGACAAACAGACAGACTGACTGACAGACGGACAGACAGACAGATACAGAGAGAGACACAGAGAAAGACAGAGAGAAACATAGAGAGAGAGAGAGAGAGAGAGAGAGGGAGAGAATGAAAAAGAGACAGACAGAGAGAGCCAGACAGACAGAAGGGAGACAGAAGACTGATAGACAGACGGACGGACGGACAGGCAGACAGACGGACGGACAGACAGAGTTAGACAGACAGGCAGACAGAAGATTGACGGACGGACGGACGGACGGGCAGACAAGCATATTGACAGGTAGGCAGACAAACAGACAGACAGACTGTCGGACAGACCGACGGACAGATAGACAGACAGAAGACTGACAGACAGACAGGCAGAGAGGTAGAGAGACAGACTGACCGGCGGACAGCAAACAGACAAAAGACTGACAGACGGACGGACGGACAGGCAGACAAGCAGACAGACAGGTAGGCAGAGAGGCAGATGGACAGGCAGGCAGACAGGCAGACAGACAGGCGGACAGACTGACACACGGACGAACAAGTCTACAGATAGGCAGGCAGAGAGGCAGACAGACCAACATCTGTCAACGCTCATGACGTAATTATTAGTGAGGGAGTGAGGGAGTGAGGGAGTGAGGGAGTGAGGGAGGGAGGAAGGGAGAGAGAGGGAGGGAGGGAGGGAGGGAGGGAGGGAGGGAGGGAGGGAGGGAGGGAGGGAGGAAGGGAGGAAGGGAGGAAGGGAGGAAGGGAGGAAGGGAGGAAGGGAGGAAGGGAGGAAGGGAGGAAGGGAGGAAGGGAGGAAGGGAGGAAGGGAGGAAGGGAGGAAGGGAGGAAAGGAGGAAAGGAGGAAAGGAGGAGAAAATGGTGAAGAGCTGAGAGACGTCATCGGCTGATAATAGCGCTAGTCGACAGTTTCGATGTCGAGTGATTATTATAATAATTATCATTTTCGTTATCATTGTCATTATTATTATTATTATTATTATTATTATTATTATTATTATTATTATTATTATTATTTTTATTATTATTTCTATTATTATTATTATTATTATTATTATTATTATTATTATTATTATTATTATTATTATTATTATTATTATTATTATTATTATTATTATTATTATTATTATTATTATTATTATTATACAACAACAGACGGATTATATAGTATTGTCATTATTAATATTGTTTTATTATTATTATTATTATTATCATTATTATTATCATTATTATTACTTTTTTGGGCGCCCGAGGTATTTAATGATCCTTCAGGCTTTAAAAACAATAAATAGGCTACTAAAGGAGGGAGGGAGGGAGGAACGGAGGGACGGAGGGAGGGACGGAGAGAGGGAGGGAAAGAGGGAGGGAGGGAGCAGAAAAGACTGTCATCTGCCTCCTTCCCTCCCCCGTCTCCCTCCCCTCAGAGAGACATAGCACATAGCAAACATGCAAGGGAGAGTGTGGGTATATACAAATTATACATGCATGTACATTATTATGTGAAGTTTAGATAATGACCATCGGGCCCATACCCTACGCCTAATGTGCCTATAACATAAACATTCATTCAGCCGAAGACAATTTGGCCTCTCTATATATTTATAGAAATGTGTTGTATTCTATCTGCAATGCACAGAGCAATGCACAGAGCAATGCACAGAGCAATGCACAGAGCAAGTGCACACTGTCTCGGGTAAACAGAAATAATAAAATAAAATAAAATACATGTAAAATAATAATAATAATAATGCTCAGTTTCATCCGCGAGGTTAGCCAACGTCTCTCGGTTGTTTCTGGAGTGCCGTGGGAAGTGACCTTTCTGTTTCAGCGCCTTTCTATCTGTATACAGCGCCAGGGGCTTCTATCCCTATACATGGCGGGCGCAACTTGCGCCCCGTGAAAAGAGGGGGAATAAGAAAAGAGCCAAAACTTACGTCGGTAGGGGGGAAAGGCTGGCCTAGGAGGGCAGTGTTCAATGTTGGCATCTCTAAAAGGAAGTTCCTCATAATCAAATCACTTTCCCCCCTATAGAAAATGTTTACCAAATCGTAATATTTTTAGTTACTATCTACATTTCTGCATCACATGAACTGTAATAGTAGACCTATGCCATAATAAAATTTTATTTTATATGGTTATAATAATATTATTTGCTATTTTAGTATAAGTATACAATCCTATTATAATGAATACGATATAACGTTAATAGGCTACTTGTAAAAATTACTATATATTTGTACCACTCTCCAGTGCTATCTTTCAATTTTCAGACTGTCAAATTTCACAATGTTTTGTTCCTTGAACACTTAGTAAAACAACATTATTATTTTTATGTGGGCCTAAATGTAAATTGCATTTTATTGTATTGCAATGTAGGCCTACTCTATCTAAAAAGTTGAATCACACGAAACTTTTACACAGATGGAGCAAGATGAGTCACAGGGTCCCATGCAGGCCCGGATTAACCACATTGCTGAATGTGCTGCAGCACAGGGCCCCAAGTTTTGGTGGGGCCCCCAAATCGTAAAAATAAAAATAATAAAGTGGGGATTCAGGAAAGAAACAGTGCAAATTGCAATGCATTATGCATAGCAATCGTAGCTATGACTAAATATACAACCAAATAAATTATAATGTCATAGTAGCCTATATGATGACGTTTTTAAAGTTCCTTTTATTTACAGTATTTCTGGCAATGTAGGAAAGGAAAAGAATTAAAATGACCATTAAATGCTTTCATTAGCAGTTCAGAATATCTGACAATTTGACATCTTGGCAGCTGCTTTGAACCTGCTCAACTATTGCTGAGCGCCTCGGCAACCGTCCGCCGGACGCTCGATTGTCTACTCCCATAAATCTTGATTCCCCCCCTCCCAGGGCTGGGACTAGATTAAACACTGGTCTGTGAGACAGGGAACGGGAAGCAACCTCGCTCATCTCATCCCCCAGGTGACTCTAAGACCATGGCATGGACCTGCCTTCGGGCAGAGAATTCATCATCAAACACATCCATGATGATTATTACTCGGAATCAGGCGGCTAATGAACCAGGCCGAAGTCGTAAAACCGGCTTAATTGCCTGATAATAATCTGCTTGCGGGATGTGATGTCGCTGGGGTGTCGAAGCCCGTGGAGGTGGTAAATTCCTGCAGTATATGCATAATTGCATATGTAATGCAGTGTGTACTTTAAGGCTATATTGTGCACTGCATTGTGTAGTACACGGTGGGCCAGCATAAATGCACCGATTTTGAATGCGCTTAATAACGCAGCCAATCTTTTTTGTTTATTTAGGCTCAATACATCAAATTAAAGTTTAAATTGCTACGACGCCACCACCAGCAGAAGAAGCAGCGCAAGCTTATAACGCAAAATCCCAAGGGCAGAAGGCTACTTTCTTTCCAGTCAGTCAGGGATGTACTCTAGCCTAGGGTAGCCTATGCGTGGGTACACAGCGTATACCCACCTCCGGGAAAAAATTACAGCGTACACTGACCTCTGAAAACGAGGGTATACGCGGGTATACAGCGTACACTCATCTCACAAAAACCAAGTGGGTATACGCAGGGGAAAATAGCGATTTACCAAGAATAAATCATGCAATTTGAGCATTTTACACCGCGATAAAAGAGAATTTCGGGCGAAAAAAATGATAAAAAACACGTTATGACCTTTAAAAGGTCCTAAGAAATTTTCAGCCCGAAAATCCGAAAAAGTCGATTTTTTTCGGCGGCAGCGTGTACTCACTTGAAAGAAATTGAGAATACAACCCTGCAGCCAGTCAATGTCCGATCACTAGTTGCTCTCTCTAAAGTTGGTCTAACTTACTAAAGAGCAGAGTGGTGTTTCTGCCGCAGCACTTTGCATGACGTTAAACCATCGTGAAAATTAGCAACTGGCTATTGATAGACCTATAACCAACGGCAAGTGGTTGTAGAGTTTTAAACTCTATTATCTACTTGTACATGACTTGTATGCTCACCGAGATTGATTTCGATCCATTGAGTTTTGACGTGTATACAGTTATTTGTTAAAATGTTCAACTGTTGCGCAGTGTAAGAATTGTGGAAAAATAACTAAGGGGGGTTGGACCATTATCCACTTGGAATCGGGGTGTGAAAAAAAAAGACTTTAACATGGGGCTCTAAGTAAAACTGGGGGTTGAAACCCCCAACCTCCCGGCAAATACCACCAATAACAACACAACCCCATCTTCACATCATCACATCCAACCCGCCTCTACCCCACTCTAATTAGACACCCACCCCAGACAATCTCCATCAGCGCCACCTTGCCCATCCCGGGAAATTTTCAGCATACGCAATTCAGGAGAAAATATAATGTTTCAATATGTTTTCACCCCTTCGCACCGCACTCCACCTGGGACCATTCCACCAAACCCTTCCACACCCAACTGCGCCCGGCCCACCCACCCCATTCTACCCAGACCGACCCCACTCCGCCAAACCCAGTCCGACCCGCCCTACCCAGCCAACACCTCTGAAGTAAATTCAGGCTTTTGTCATACTCCGTCTCTAACTCCGGCCTCACCCAACCCCAACGAAAACCCACCCCACACCACTCTATACTCTACCCCCACCTCGCAGACCCGCAAAATTAAAAAAAAATAATATTCATTGAAAAAATAATGTTTCACTTTGTTGTCAGCCCCAACGAGAAATTTTGGTTTCTCGCCCCCTCCCGAATCCACACGCCCCCGCCTCCATCCAACCCCACCTCCTCCTCATCCGACCCATCCCAATATCTTGACCAAAAGTAAAACTTTCGAAATGAAATTTTATGGTCCTGTAGACAATTCATATTTACACCAGATGGCCATTTTTCATTAAAATTCTTCAAACAGAACAAAAGTTCTACCCCTTTTAGTGAAGCCACCCACCGTTTTTTGACGATTCAAAAACCCGACGCAACAAAAAGTAACCAAAAATCAACTAAATATTCTGGCCAATATCCTGGCCAGACGTAAGAATATCACAATCAAATTTTACACGCTTAACGAAAATGCATATCCACACATGATGGCTAAATTTGATCAAATTATTTCAAACAGAACGAAAGTTATATAACTTTTAGTGAGGCGACCACCCCATTTTTGGACGATTCAAAGACGTAACGCAGCAAAAAGTGGCAAAAACACAATTTTATTAAGTCTCATCTCAAATAATTGTTATCAAATAGCCTTGGTATTGCCAGGTGATCATTATTATTACTATTTAAAAAATAAACAGGATACCAGCGTAGCTGCACATCACTGAGAAGTCACTTAGCAAGATGACATCAAATTGGTAAATTTGATTAATCAACAGGTTCATCAAGAACTTTGCAAAGAGACTCAAAAGAAGTTTTGGCTCTGGTGGTGGGCACATTGAACACAAGTTGTGGAGCACTACCAAGTTCATTTGACAACAGTTATTTGAGATGAGACTTAATAAAATCGTGTTTTGGCTATTTTTGTTGTGTTTGGTTTTTGAGTCGTCAATCATAATCATCATCAGCATCATTATTATTTTTATTATAATAATCATTATTATCGTTATCATTGTCATCCTTAATATCGTTATTAGTGTTGTTATTATTATTATTATTATTATTATTATTATTATTATTATTATTATTATTATTATTATTATTATTATTATTATTATTATTATTATTATTGTTGTTGTTGTTGTTGTTATTATTATTATTAGTAGTATTATCATTATTATTATTATTATTATTATTATTATTATTATTATTATTATTATTTTTGTTATTGTTGTTGTTGTTATTATTATTAATATTTTTATTATTATTATTGTTATAGTCATCACTATTGTTATTGATACTGCCAATACATGTACTTCTACCATTACTACTGCTGGACCAGTGCTGGTATTATTACTACTAGGCCTACTGCTGCTGCTGCTGCTACTACTACTACTACTACTTTAGGCGCCCTTGAAACGGCATGGCTGTGTTACGGCGCCGTAGAAATTGTCATTGTTATTGTTATTATCATTATTATTATTATTAGGCATGATATATTTAAATGTGTGTGTGTGTGTGTGTGCGTGTGTGTGTGTGTGTGTGTGTGGAGAAAGAGACAGAGAGAGGGAGAGAGAGAGAGAGAGAGAGAGAGAGAGAGAGAGAGAGAGAGAGAGAGAGAGAGAGAGAAGAATTTAAGCATAATTAGTATAACTAGTTACGGTAGCGCTTAATTATAACAGTGAACTGTAAATAATATGGTAGGTCTATAAGAAGGATGAAGAATGCGGGGAAAAACAGGAGATTGGTGTTATGTGAGAAGGAGAGACGCACAGGCACCATTTTAATATGCGTAATGAATGAATAAATAATGAATTAATTAATTAAGGCATGAATGCATGAATTCAGCTGCAGCAGCAGCATCATCAATCTTGATCATCATCATAGGCATGTAGGTAGCCTACTACCACTGACACTGCTACTACTACTACAAACTGATTTCGAACAGAGGCAGAGCGGGCCTGCTTCACGATAAGTACTATTTATTAAGCCACTCGAGCCTCCGCTGTCAGCGATCCAGCTAATGATTTGTAGGCGGAGTCTCGGCTGCTAATCACCGCTAGAGGAATAGATTATCGCTGCTAATCACCGCTAGAGGAATAGATTATCGACCGAATCGAGCAGGATTTGGGAAAGAAAATTGCTACGATTTCGAAGGAATTTTGCTCTTCTTTTGCTTCTTCGCCGGCCTTCTCGAGAAAGCAGTACTGTATCTGTAAATCGGTCGGACTTGAATATACATGGAATACTAAGCAAGAAGACAGTAACTCAAGTTACTGCTTTTTTGCTTAGCACGACGACCTAATTTTGAGATACTGTTAATTTCGTTTCCGTTTTTTTTCATGTTCCCGGACAGATACCGTTTCCTTGCTTCCAGATATGATAGAACATGTTGTCAGGATGTGAAAACAAGTGCTAACTCAAAAACGGAAAAACTTAAGTTACTGTCTTTTTGCTTAGCACGGCAGTACAGGGATGTGTCCTGTCGCCACTTTTGTTCAACATCTTATTGGAGCTGATAATGGCCATAGCACTGGAGGGGACAGAGGAGGGAGCAGTGATAGGAGGAGAACTGATCAGCGACCTGAGATTTGCAGACGACATTGCACTACTAGGGAGGAAGGAAAAGGGTCTGCAAGAATTTTAGCGAAAGTAGTGCAGGTAAGCAAAAAACTGGGTGTGTGCATTAGGCCTAATGTGCAAAAAACGGAATGTCAATATATTGGAAGAGAAGAGACACAGCTTGGGCTGAACGTGGATGGACAGACACTGGAGCAAAAGGAGAAATTCGTGTATCTGGGAGGTCTTATCGATGCGCAGAGGGGTTCGGAAAAGGATGTTGAAAGAAGAATCGGACTCGCTAGAGGAATATTACAGAGACTGCACAAGATCTGGAGATCAAAGGAAATCAGCAAAACCACCAAGGTGCGAATATATGAGACGTTGGTGCTGAGCGTACTATACTATACAACTCAGAGACGTGGACGCTGAAGGAGACAGAAAAGAAGATTGAGGGTATTTGAAATGACGTTTCTGCGAAGGATAGAAGGGGTCACAAGGAGGGAAAGGATAAGGAACACGGAAATACGCAGCAGACTGAGAATACAACGAGACATTGTGGACAGGATACAGATAAGAAGAATGCGATACTTCGGACATGTCATCAGAATGCAGAGCGGGAAATACCCAAAAGTGGCATCGCAGGGGTATGTGCATGGGAAGAGGAGAAGAGGCAGGCCTAGGAAACGTTGGATGGATATGGTGGAGGAGGACTGTATGACGATGGGATTAACCGTGGGAGAGGCGACGCGGACAGCACAGGACAGGGTCGAATGGAGGCTATCTATAAAGGAGCGGCTGATGCGGGCGCAAGCTTCGCCAGGGCCATAAGTCAAGTAAGTCATATACGCTCTCTGTGCTGTCGTAATCAAGCTTCACTTCTTGTTATTATCTGGACGAGTAACATTTTATTTTGAGATGACTCTCTGTGGTTCGTGATGTGTCTCATAGGCCGTAACTGGTATAATTATTTATAATGCCTCTGGCCCTCTAGTTGCTATGCTACATTCTCAGACTTTCTCCTTAAGGAACTCTCTTGAATTTATGTCCTACCCATGGAGATGCTGTCCGAAGCATTGATCCAGAGGCCATTAAATGGCGGATGGGGAGGGGAAAGATAATGTTTATTTCTTCTTTTTCTTACCATAGAAGTTTCGAAAATTTTCCCATTAAACATGTAGCACAATTTTAAAGATTTTATTTTTTATTGAAATCACGTCAGCAAACGACCCAAACTAAACGTCTTCTGCTGAATCAGTCCATTAACAACCAGTGTACGAAGCCTACTGAGTGATGAAGAAATTTCCCGACAACCATTCAGCGCATTAGTAGCGGGGTCCGTGTTCATATCCGGTATCGTGACCATTTCCATATCCGGCTCCGTGACTGTATCCAACTTTAGCGTCGTAACCGTATCCATATCCGGCGTCTTGGTGACCATATCCATGCGGAATACCAGCTCCGTGGTCGACGAGGTTGACATCACAGAAGTCTCGGTAGTAGTAGTGGTTACCGTGGTTGTAGTGGTCGTATCCGGAGTTACGCGAACCGGGTGCACATGGCTGTTCGTAGGCGTTTCCGTTCGAACAGATGACGAACGAATTATCATCCTTGTAGTAGAATCCGTCGTTGCCGCATTTATCTGTCAAAAGAAAAACGTAAATTATTGCATTTAGCCTATATTCATGTAATTATATATACAAACGCCGTAACGTCATTTGCAATAATTAATCGCTGGGTGTCGTTTGCTCTGGACACGTTTTGACATTCAATCAGCCAACAATGGTCTCGGTCGGTACAACTGCGCTCCACACTACCTCGCGGAGTCGCGGACAGCATCAGGTCTTGGCTGCGATCCTCCTAGAGACCTATAGACCGCCGAAGTATCCGTTCATGCGACGAAAACTAAAATTGGGTGATCATGCCTTTCGGGTCGCTGTCTCACGCGCCTGGAACAGCTTTGTAGCACCAATCCAGGAAAGCAAGTCTGAATCACCTTTGAAAACGTGAAGCTGTTAGTTGATGTCGAGCTCATTACATTTACTCTGACAATTTACAAAATCCGTGTCAAGCATCCTAGTGACTTGCTACTGGCGATGCTAAAACAATAATTATTTATAAGCTTATTGTCTGTCTGAATCACAAGGCACTACAGCGACACACTTCGTGGAGCTTGGAGATTAAATTAACGGCGTATACTACCGGAATGCTTTGCTACCAAGTATCCTAAAGTTGTCTGAATATTAGCATAGGCTCTGCGCATTTCAACGAGATGGTGGCCCATCTCACCGAGTTGGCGATAGCCTACTGCTGAACTTTTTAAAAAGGGAATCCTGATTCCATAGCCCAGCAATTTGGCTTCAAATTGCCCACACTTTAATCCCGTCGAAAATAAATATCGGGACTGACATGAAGCGAAACGTTTAGTTTACTACAAGACATAGGCCTACTACCGGGATGTTTTGCCTTAGCGATGTCGGAGAACTGCGTCAGTGTGTAGTGCACTCATGGGACGAATTTGTAATAGTTTTAGAAATTACCGGTAGTCAGTGGCATGCGCGTCTTTGTTGGTATATAAATGCCGATATAGCCTAGGATATTTGAACAAGCATTACAACTAACAAATTATAATTCTCTGATTCATATCCTTTAAAATGAAATTAAATTTTAGTCTATCCATGTTTTGTAAAATAATCAAATGTACAAATTACTACATCAATTATTGTTGTAATAAGAGAGGTTTGATTTTCTCCGTTCACCTTGAACATGTATCCGAAAAACAGTAGGCCTAGGCTACTATTTGTAACTGTGACACTGCAATAATAATTACTTAGGCCTACCTGCGTATCGTCCGTAGAAGGCGTATCGTCCACGAGCGTAACCATCCGGAATAGAAGCCATAGTAGCCACAAGGCACAAAGCGAGGACAACGAGACACTTCATCTTCTGGACTTCTCTACTGTCGACGTTAAACTTGTGAATGGTAATGTTAAACACAACTGTGCTTTTATAGTGATAAGTAGCCAATCAGAAAACTCCGGATTCTGTGTTGGCCACCCATATGTTGCATGGCTGTCCCATTGTTTGGCGATGTCCGTCGTTGCGTGCATTTGTGCATAGGCTGCAACGGATGCAGACAATGCATTGGCCTTTTGCAAGATCCAATTAGGCCTACGTGAGCAGAATGCGAAACATAGTATTGGTATGCAGGGCTACAGACCTACCGCAAACTATGGCACTTTACTTGTAGGCCTACAATGTAGGCTACATCAGATATGGCAACGAACTTCTCTCATTGGCTGTTGTATGTTATAAAAGCCAAACAGAATGGTTCAGATTTTAACATTCGTACAAGTTTCAGCCGAATAACACGAACTGAACCGTCGCAATATGAAGTGTCTCGTAGTATTCGCAATGTGTGCCGTAGTCGCCATGGCTTCTATTCCGGACGGTTACACTAACGGTCGATATGCTTTCTACGGACGTTACAATGGTACGTGGATAACTGGATATAACATAAGAATCAACTGCTTTTATGCACACAAATAAGGCAATAAGTAGACAAAATAATATTAACAATCCTCAGCTAAATACACTGGGTGTAAATTATTTAGAAAAATTGTCTTCTAGTCCTTGGGTAATTGGAATGAAATCCATGTTTTCAGATTTTTAGTTTTTACATGAACATTAAGAGTTAGTTGAAGCACCAAACGCATTTGTGTCGAACTGTGTGTGAATTCTGATTCAGTGACTTTTTGAATATGAGTTGAGGAAATGAATTTTATTCCAGTTTTGATACTTTAGCGTATTTACTTCATCAGAAAGATTGTAGGCCTACAATATACTGGATGCAGAAAATCGTTCAATGCTTGCAAACTTATTATCCTGCGACTTAGGAACACTATCTATAGATAGCTAGGTCCAAGTAGTTGAGGGATATTATATCATGTTATTCAAAGTAGACCCTACTGACATCTTTCAACAGATAAATGCGGAAACGACGGCTTCTACTACAAGGATGATAATTCGTTCGTCATCTGTTCAAATGGAAACTCTTACGAACAGCCATGTGCACCTGGTTCACGTAACTCCGGATACGACCACTACAACCACGGTAACCACTACTACTACCGAGACTTCTGTGATGTCAACCTCGTCGACCACGGAGCAGGCATTCCACATGGATATGGTCATCAGGGTGCTGGCTATGAATACGGACGTGATGGTGCATAATTATGGCAAGGGTCATGATTCTGGATATGGATATGGCCACGACGCAGTATATGGACATGGTCGTGAAGCTGGATACTAATTCAGATTGTTACTTAGGTTTTCGTTTGAACGGTATTATACTGTAGCCTACCTGAGTTGAAAATGGCGAGTTTAGTTACAGAAACGTGTAAATTGTGTAAAACCTATCAAATCAAGCTGACTGTTAGTAAATGTAATATGCCTGATGAATAATTTCTTTTCAGTAAATAGAAATGTTATAGGCCTAATGGTCAGTATTTTTTTTCTGTAACCTATTCAGCAAAACACTTAATTGGTCCGAGTCAATATTCTTATAAAGAATTTGTTCGTGCCCATATAATAAATAAATAATACCACGTTGAGCTTCTCGCTGCCGCCCAGCGTTCGATAAATTTGAAGGTCTACCAGCATTCAATCAGATGTTGGCAAAATGGCTCCCATCTATAGGAACCGGTCTATGTAGTCAAGCGCTATAAATTATGGTATCTAATTATTGCTTTATTTTATTTGTTCATTTACTACATTTTGACAAGAATTCGTGTCTTCTGGATAGAATAAGCTGGTTGTTAATCGGTTTGACTGAAAATTGTCGCGGAAATTAATCTCGATTGCATATATAGCTTAGCCTACTTTCTCAACCCTAGAAGAAGTTACAAAAGGTCCACTACATATTATTTTCATTTTACCAAAACATTATGCAAATCCCTCCTGCTGAACGACTCACAGTAGGGAGCAATTATGGGAAATTACGATGTAGATTAATTAATTATCTGCAATTAATCAGAAACAGTAGAAACTAAAAAATGATATTAGCTTCGTTCTGTGAATAAAAACTAGTCAAACATCGCTTTTGTTGAATTCTACAATCCATGCCATACCTCACAATCATGACATTGTAGCCTATGCACACTGCACTGGGCCACTGGCTTAGAACGGCCAAGGTAGCCTAATTATTATGAAATTATTGCTCATGCCTATCCACTTTGGTGGCTTTTTGACATGCAGTCCTCAATGGTTTGGCCTTTAATTCCAAATTATGTTTCTGATCATCGAAATATTAATGATTTATTTCCGCTCGAAAACCAGCAACTCAGAGTCTACATAGCTTGGAAACATTCTGCTCGCATCGCAGCTTCTTCGAAAGACGGCTTAATAGAAAATATTATATCATGAGTCGAGTGGAACTTGCAAGTCACGATATTCAGACACAGTGTTTCAACAAATCTTATGTTACTAAAATGAAAGTCAATCGGATTATTTTTGAACAATTGCTACCCAAACGTTTAAAGCACAATTTGGAGGTTATTGTGTACAGACAGTTCAGGGTTTGAAATGTTTAGCCTATCGCATAAGGCTTACTCAAATGGACGAGAACGGGACATAGTTATTAGTTTGGTGCAAGCACTCTCGAAAACCCATACCAAGAAAACGAAATAATTATCGTAGTGATTAATGTAGCCTATAGATAGTTGGCCGTCCTGTAAATAAACCAGACAATCTGTGACGGGCTTCGTCAACGGAGTTGCCTCTCCTTCCTTGAAACATTTAAAAACCTATCTGAAAGCTCTTCCTTCCAGCAGCGTTTATGACGGAAGCGCCTCTGGTGACATTTCTTGAAGACGCACTAAATCAAGTTTTGTTTACTTGATGAATTCATGCTAGTAAGATTAAGCATCTGAAAAAGAAGAAGAATATATGAAGATGAAACATCGCTTTTATCTGGTTGTAGGACATAATCCTCTGGACATGGGCGGAGACTTGAGGACAAGGGGGACGGTCCCCCTCAATGAATGTGTTGGGGGGACGCCCCCTGCATTCCCCCCAATTGTTGAAAGTCTCCAATTCAATCATTCCAGTAACGCCTCTCGAATGATGATCTGATGTGGATATAGTCTGACATTCAACTATGGAACTAGTAGCGGGCTCCATGTCCATATCCAGCACCGTGACCGTATCCAGCACCGTGACCGTATCCGTAGCCAGCATGGGCGGAGTTTATCAGGGGCTGGGGGGGGCTAAGCCCCTCCAAGAAAATCCAGATTCAACTTTTTAACCATGAAAATGGTATCCTTTTTCGTGGTTAGCCCCCCTAAGAAGGCCCAGACTCGGGGTTAGCCCTCCCAAGAACGGAAACCAAACTCCGCCCATGGTAGCCAGCACCTTGGTGACCATATCCATGTGGAATTCCAGCCCCGTAGTCGACGAGGTTGACATCACAGAAGTCGCGATAGTAGTAGTGATTACCGTGGTTGTAGTAGTCGTATCCGGAGTTACGTGAACCTGGCGCACAGGGCTGTTCGTAGGCGTTTCCGTTTGAACAGATGACGAACGAATAATCGGTCTTGTAATAGAAGCCGTCGTTGCCACATTTACCTGTAAGGAATGCGATATACGGTATTAATACAGTCTGTCAGTCATGTTTCTGAGAATAGATATTTTGAAACTGACACTGGACCTCTGTATTCTAATAAATACAGTTTCGTGTAGCATGCAAAAATGAAACGTTGCTTATTCAGATTTGGATTGGAGCTACTCACTACATGTGTATACGCTGCAGATGCCATTCCGATTGCGTTCATTATCATAATTATTTCTTAAATTCATTTATTATATTGTGAGCTTCCTGAGACGCTATTATTCAATTTTCTGGGGAAGGTGCAAATAAGTAATTGAAGCTATCAATCACGACATCATAATTATTACTAGTTGGAGTTACGCTTAGGCCTACTGCTTAAAAGAATTAAGCAACAGTTGTCTTGTGTGTTTATGCTCTGCAGCGTAGTTGAAATGTTGGAAAATATAAATAGAATAGTGAAAGAATTTAAATGCAGACAAAAATATAAGCTTACTTTAAAAGATGATAAATTACCTCCATAGCGTCCATAGAATGCGTATCGTCCGTTAGCGTAACCGTCCGGAATAGAAGCCATGGCGGCCACGCAGCACAGAGCGAGGACAACGAGAAACTTCATGTTGCAACGGTTTGTTGCTGTTGAACTGCAATCGGCGAATGTTGCAACTGTGAAATGTTGGGGTTTAACGACTCTTTTTCATATCGAAGATGATCAGCGTCGGAGGCAGAGAACAACCTCGTACTCCACGTTTATATTGCGACCGAGTAACCCGCAGTAAAGATCCGAGAAATTAATCTCTGTCCGGGATTGGAACCCGGGTCGCCGGCGCGGCGAGCGGGCTACAACCCACTCGACCACGCAGGATCTCGTTGCAACTGTGACTGAAACTCTGCCTTTTATAGTAACCGGTGGCCAATGACAGACTTCGCATTCCATTCAACATCTGCACCTTCACCGCAGCCAAATAGGTGGATCGCACGTAGTCCTGTAGCCACATAACATAGTCAGGTTCCTAGGTCTAGGTATTCCTGTTGCATGTATGTATGTAGGTCTATGTATGCGGTTAACGGTCATTTAGACTTTAAGGCATCAAGGTCATTTATTCAATCACACACACATAGGCTACGCCGTACGGTATGCGTTCAGATGCAACTGTTCGTTTTGCTGTGAAGCCAAAGTCATTTACGTTTTTGTTGATAAGACGAATCTGGACAGAGAGAAAAGAACAGATTTATAAACGAATAAATGGGTGGCCAAAGCAAATATAAGCAGAAGTCAACAGACTAATTTAGTAATTGGTCTTCGGGATCACCCGCAATGAACCAAACTCCTTTTGTCATCTGAAAAGGGTCCGCTTAAAATAGGGAGATAATAATAATAATTATTGTGAATGGTTCCATGGATTTTGAACTTTGCTTTATTAGAAACACTCCCGTGTTTCGACGCTAACTTTTATCATAAGTAAATGGAAGTTGATTATGTAGGCCTAATAGTATGAAAGTATAATTGTTTATTAAATTTAATAGCATCTTTTAAATTAGCCCTTTAGAAACATTGAACCTTTAAAATAACACCGTGATGTTTTCACGATGCGGTGTTACGACTTACGACATGGCTGCTTTAGCGCGCATTTAGGCTATACGTAAAAATGTGAACTACTAAATGGATCTGTGCAGTTGTAGCAACACGTCTGTGCAGTCAGTAACAGTAAAAAAGGTCATAGTCATCTGATTGGGATTAATTTACCATAGAGTATGGGAAGATAAAGAAGGGGTTGTACAGTTATAAAAATTCCTTAAAAGAAACGCTGATTTTCAACTTCAGTATTATTGTCACGCACACAATAGCAGCCATTTGCCAGATGTACGTATTGGAATTTTTCATCAGTATATCACTTGGCTAGCGCATAATCGTAAACACAATGACTGGCGCAGACGCTTCTGAATACCAATGTGGCCCACAATGAAACTGTGCAGCGCTGCCACATGTTGCGCATTCAAAAGGCACATGTTCCGCACAACAATGACCCCCAATGTGTTCTTTTGAGACAATGAAGAACTGTTCTCAATCCGTCGTAGTGAGACTCATTCGAAATCATTCAGAACAGACTAATTAGACTTTAATGAGGCATGCGTGCGCAACTGCACATCCGCAACACAAGGTCGTACGCCGATTGTCTGGTGAAACGGTATAAAAGGACGCAGCTCTGTTCAGTTATCACAGTCGCAGTTCTCCAGTTGACAGTAGTAGTAGTGGTAGGATATCGTCCAAAGATGAAGTGTCTCATAGTCTTCGTTCTCTGCGTTGTGGCAGCCATGGCTTCTATTCCAGACGGCTACGATCATGGACGATACGCATTCCATGGTCGATACGGAAGTAAGCATAAAATGATGTTTGTATGTTTGTATGTGCACTTGTTATAGCACTTGTTATATGCTGAATTTTTTGGTCATGTTTGTGTGATACATGTATGTAGGCCTACAACTAGTCTTAGTGCTTTACGTTTTAATAGTAGTCTAGTTGTGTTTTAGTTTTATTATAATGCGCGTAGATTAGGCCTATAGGTGAACGCTGCAGGAACGAACTGTTCAATGATTGGATTTAATGGCTAGTGGTTACTTAGGTCTTAGAACCACTCAGAATGTATGGGGGTGGAGAGAAGGTTAATTTTATGTGTATATCATTGTTCGTAAGAGTCATTAGTAAAGGTAGTCGTTCTCTGATCTTCGTTGATTAAGGATTCGTGCAAGCTGTAAGCTATCACAGGTGGTGATAAAGTTGCAATGTCATTTTGACACACGATACACTAATTACACTATTATACAGCGAGACACTGTAGAAATCAACGGCTTCATAAAAAAGAGTTAGGTTAACCACAATAGTAAACATGCTGGTTAAATATCTTATAATATATTTAATCAAGAACTTAATAAGCGATAAAGGATTGATTAAAATTCATATATATCTTTAGTGATCTTTACTTGCCTATGAAAGAATACAATACGTAACCAAAACACAGTAGTCTTTAGTTTTAATAAATTATAGCCTATTAGTTACATCACATTGCTTATAATGAAGTAAATAATCTTTTCAATGTTGAATCAGGTAAATGCGGTAACGACGGATTCTACTACAAGACCGACTATTCGTTCGTCATCTGTTCCAACGGTAACGCCTACGAACAGCATTGTGCACCCGGTTCACGTAACTCCGGATACGACCACTACAGCCACGGTAACCACTACTACTACCGAGACTTCTGTGATGTCAACCTCGTCGATTACGGAGCTGGAATTCCACATGGATATGGTCACCATGGTGCTGGCTATGGATACGGTCACGGCGCTGGATATGGACATGGTCCCCGATATTAAATTTGCAACTCCATTCCAATTATAAAACAATGCAACATTTTGACATAAAACTTTCTGGATGGTCTCAGTATGAATCAAAGTTCTGTGGTACCGAAAATTTAAAAACAATAAAGTTGAATACGACATCATACCCCAGTTGATTTTCTCTCTCTATGATTTATTACTATTGACCGCATGAATGTGAAATTTAACATAAGCGGGAATATACAGTGCAATTTGTAAATTGTAACTATTGGATCCCACTATTTTATGGACAAGGTGTATAATTTTTTAGAGACACTTTGCTGTATTGGATGCTTCCATCTATTGCCAAATTTATTGAATGCAAAGAAATCGGTTTTAACTCAATTCCACTCTCTTCTGTATCGGATTCAACACCTAAGACCTAGTGAATAAATATAATTGACTACTGAGCAAAATCGCTAAATGTTTCAAGAACGCATGGGTAAGTACCAAATTCAAGGGCGTTGGTTTACAGCTAAGCACTCAGCTACAATTAATCCGCCGCGCACATTTACGAGTTGTTAGCAAGACAGGCAGCGATTTGGACGGAAAGAAACTTTCAAATTATTATCGAACAGGCGGATGGACAGAAGACCATATTGTGGCCAGCAGACGTTTAGCTGAACTCCGCAATATTGCCTCTTTCCATAAAGGCAACCCGATGTCAAATATTCTATTGGCCAACACTTAAGTTACCATTTTCTCTTCTCCAGTCTCTCCTAAAAATCTGTAACTATGACGAATAGAGAGCGATGTCCTGTTGAGATCCGAGTCACCAGGTAGATCACGATTTGGTCGTGCCACGTAAATGCTAAGTCGAGTTTTGTTGAGGATGAGAAAGCTTTGAATGGATTGGAGGATGATCGAAGGGATCAAAATGGCATTATATGAATGGTTTCATGAATAAATAACAGTTAACAATAAACATTGTGACCCATAACGTTTTGAAGAGCATCACATCTACATGTAGTTAGCGATTTTTCGAGTCGTGCTCCATTCGCAAAGTCTTCCTGTTGGCCCAAAATTCGTCTAACATTAAATAGGCTGGACAGAGACAACCCGATGTCAAAAGTTCTAGGCTACTGGCCAACACTTAAGTCACCATTTTCTTTAATCCACACAATAATTATTGATCATAAACTGCTTCTACGTTAAACTTCTGATGAATCCTATAATTGCAACAGATAGGAGAGGTATACTTGAACTACAGTAGGCTAGTCCAATAGTCGGCACCCCTTTATGCCAATATCAGGGATTTTTTGTGCTCGCGTTTAAAGCCGTTTATATACACATCAGGACTGGCCATGAGAATGACATGTTCTTTTTCACTCACTTATTAAAGTTGAGCAGCAATAACAGGTTGGAGCCTAAAGAGCTTTCAAGTGGTCCTTCGCCCAGAGTGGCAAGCCAGAGAGACCGTTTAGGCTCCAAACTCTTTAATCACACCCCTAATTAACAAAAGATTTTAAGACTGCAAACAGCGCCGGTTAGGTGATGACTAGGCTATTTCTAAAGTTATGTTGGTGAAATTGAGTCTTAACCACGAAATGTAGGCTAATGCAAGTTAGGTTTGGAGTAGATGTCTCGAAGTTTTAGCCTTCTATACAGCAATGCTTAGGAAGATAACCGTTCATAAAATCAATGGAACGTCACCGCAATGCTCCTGCAGGTCTCTAATCACGCTATGATCAAAGGATGCTTGATAAAGTCCAAAAAGATGATTGATGACTTAGGCTAAGTGTTAAGGCATAAGTGATTTGTACTCTTGTCGCAAAATTTAGCAATCTCATTCAATTCAATTAAAGGCTCTTTATTTGAGACGACCTTCCATAAAATCCACAGTCAATTAAAACACGAATCTGGCAAAAAATAATTGCCAATTTGAAACCGTTGTCAAATTTTAATTATTGCACATGGCAATAATTCAAATCTGTTGAAAGATGTCGAAATTCGGTCAATGTTATTAGGCTATAGGCGTTAAGTTCAGCGTCATACGTTTGCTCATAGCCTACACAATCTTTAGAAATGCCTAAGAGATGTGGTCCTGAAATTGAAAGATTTGTACATTAACGTACGACTCCAAGCTCTAATGCTCATGTAGGCCTACCTGCCACTTGCTCAGCACTTCGGCGTGAAACTACGATGCAGTGTCCGCTCTGCTTTCGGGAGCGCCTCTGAGTAGGGAGAGCTTGAAGGGGCGCTATAACAAGTGCACATACAAAAATAAACATAAACAGCTAAGTGTAATAATATCAAGACGCAAAAAATTTTATTCAGTAATTTGTTGTTTTGCCATTCTAAATTAATTATCCGTCCAATGCATCACTAATATTAGCTTTTTCATAAATCCGACTTTTACTTTGTCATGAATCCTTGTCATCAATCCAGCTTTCATCTAGGCAAGAATTCATTTAGGCTAACCATTCAATATATTAATTTTGGGCAACAGTTGCTTTTATAAATCCAACTTCTTTTCAAATAACAATTTTTTTATTCCAGCTTCAATTTTAGAAAGACTCATTTCATGGATCTCACTTTTATTTAAGTGAAAAATTATTTTAATTGTTCTGACTTCTATTTAGCGCGATCTATAGCTGCTGAGTATATTAATGGCGGTTATTACTTCGTTAGTGTCTTCGACAGTGTGTAGGCCTAGGCCTATAGCGTAGGCTATTTGTGATGATGATGATGATGATAATGATTATGATGATGATGATGATGATGATGATGATGATGATGATAGTAGTAGTAGTAGTAGTAGTAGTAGTAGTAGTAGTAGTAGTAGTAGTAGTAGTAGTAGTAGTAGTAGTAGTAGTAGTAGTAGTAGTAGTAGTAGTAGTAGTAGTAGTAGTAGTAGTAGTAGTAGTAATAATAATAATAAAAACAATAATAATAAAGATAATAATAATAATAATCGCTTTCAAAGGTACTTTTGCCTCACACTCTGAAGACGAAGATTGACCCACCAGACATACACTCTTCAAATAATAATAGTCCATAAGTCCCTGGGGGGAATAAAGTACCTCAGGGCAAAATAAATAAATTTTTAAAAAAATAAATAAATACCGTTATGTAGCCTATCGCGCACAATAATGAGGTTGCTGTACAGTTTACATTTATTCGGCCACCAAGTAAAGGCAGCCAGACGAGGTTTCTGGACAATGAGTGCAAAAGCATGAACTGTCTCAGACCAACAATTATTAGTCTACTCAACGCCCACTCACACACTGGCTGACAGGTGATCACATAATTATTATACATTGGAATTCACAGCTGCAGTCGTTCATAACCTTCGCCGTTCTCACATTACTTCCAGAATACACATTACTTCCAGAATGACAATTGACTGTCGTTATGATTGACAGCATACACACGTGGCTATCTGCTATGCTCAAGCACGTACGTCGTACGCTGGTAGCCTAGTACTGTTACACAACGCTGTGCTTGCCCGTCGTTGCCCGAGGCGTGTGAATGTGGAACGAATCAGTGCTGTTTCTGTTTCAAACATCACGGAACCATTCTAGATTGATTAATTATGAACAACTATTATGCATGCATTCAATCGAGCAGGCATCCTGCCAGACCTGTTCGGATCCGCTCCTGGTCGTGGGGGTGCAACGCAAGCCATTGGCTGATGCGTTCTATATAAGTCGAAATGTCGCTTGGTTAAATCAGTCACAAGTTTCAAGTGAACATCAGTGAACCGTTGAAAGATGAAGTGCATCGTCGTCCTCGCTCTGTTCGTTGTGGCCGCCATGGCCGAGATCCCCGACGGATATGCTAACGGACGCTATGCCTTCTATGGTCGCTACGGGAGTGAGTATACAACGATGTCGTTACTTAGTAATTAAAGAGTACAGACTATATTGATTTTCAATTTGGGCTGCAGTTTTCTCCGAATTTATCATCAGTTAACATTCAATGTCCAGTTATAAATAAGTTTTGGGAATAAAATTGATGCTGGTTATGAAACATCTAGGGCTAGGCTATCGATAATGCGAACTTAACGAAAGCTACGATCTCATAGGCCTACGCATCAAACGAGAGAGTTTTACTGTTTACAGTAGCAATGTGTAGCATGTTATGTAGGCTATCATACATCATTTTTAGTGTCGTGGAAACTTCTTTTCTTTGGTCTATGCATGTTTCAAACTATGAACAAACTTCACTGTAGGATGATGGATAATTTCTCCTAAAATTTATGACTTTTAGTACTACGTGCAAAGGATGAGTAACATAATTGACAGATTAGGCTGCAATCATCAACTTCACTTCGGTACATCTTTCAAATTACTCAATAACCACAAAGAATGTCATTCTGAGAGACTCTGTCTCACGGACTAATCAACTGGATACTGACTAAATGATCATGGCTTAGTTCGGAGCGCCATCGAATGATCTTTCTGCGCTAAACACCGGCGCAATATAATAGAGGTAATTAATAATTGCAATTGCAACTATTTGCGGTTTTTATTAAATACGACAGCTATACCGCTAGAAGTCAAATTAGGCCTACATAGTGAATTATTGCACAATGACAGATCTAGCAGCCTTCGAATACGACCTGATTCTTGTACGCATGAACATGAACGACATTGGTTGAGGCGTTTGGTACAATAATATACCGGCGAAGGATTTGTTGAACCAGTACTTTAGGTTGATAGATAATTTTTGCTTTTTGATAAACGAGAAATACAATTAAATTGTAATTAATATCAATATCAGGTCTAGTTTGACGTTATTTTTGTCAGGTAAATGTGGAAACGACGGTTTCTATTACAAAACCGATTATTCGTTCGTCATCTGTTCAAACGGAAACGCCTACGAACAGCCCTGTGCACCCGGTTCACGTAACTCCGGATACGATAACTACCACCACGGTAACCACTACTACTACCGCGACTTCTGTGATGTCAACCTCGTCGACTACGGAGCTGGAATTTCACATGGATATGGTCACCAGGGTGCTGGCTACGGATACGGTCATGGTGCTGGATTCGGTCACGGTGCTGGATATGGACATGGTCCCCGATATTAGATTTTTACTTGTGATTGATTAGGGCAATAGTCTACAATTTATTTAGCGGATTCAAAATTTCCTTTCATCAAGACACAATGTCTAAGACTGTGATTGTTTTGTGAAATTAAATAAAGAAAATCAGCTAACGTTATTTGTTTTGTTTTGTTCTTTATTATGTTTTGCGCAAATAGAATGAGAATTCCATTTCGTCTGATATTGTAGCACACTGGCACAGTCAGCATAAGCTAGGCTACTTGGTTGCTTAGGCTATATTCAGTAGCCTAAGCTATCTTTTTAGAGCTAGAAGTTCGAAATTAAATTTTACATTAAAATTCGAGTAGCCTACCTATTAGTCGCTCACATTCTATAGAAACGCAGGCAAACTGTTATATTTAGACTTTTAATTCACAGTCCGATTTAAGTGTTTAGTTTGTAAGAATGTGAGTTTTACCCGATATAGGCCTATATTTATGTCTACAAGGTTGATAGATGCACATTACCGCACATTGAAAAATTTATGTTGTAATCAAAATTTAAAGCTACTAATTTAAGTTACCTATATTCAGAGCAAGGTAACTCGAATTTATTTAGTGGCTCTAATGTTTCAAGTGCTCTAAAACTAAAGCAAGCAAAATTACCTAGTAGGAATAAACATATGAACCTGTTAGTGTCATTGTTTAGGACAAAGCAGATGGAAGTTAATTTGGAAAAAATACACGCGAAAGTGTCTTTCTCCAACTTCTCTTCATCTGGGGGATACGATTAATATGGAGGACACTCTTTTTCGTGACATCGGCAAGTCTTGTCTGAATAAGTTATTGCAGCAATAAACTGTACTATACTAGAACTCAGTCCACGCAAGACCAGAACTAGGGCAATAAAGCTGGTTTAGTACAAGATGCATGTCAAGATAAGTCATGTCCAATAAACCAGTAGGCCTATATTTATTAATAGGTGTTACATGTACGTGATGAATTATGTTAATGAGTGTTTCAAAAATAATTATGATGAAGTGAGTTCACTTTTATATGCTTTTGCAATACAATAAAACCACTAAATTAACTGTATCGATGCATGATCCTTCTTCTAAAGTTCAAAGTACAATCTACCTTGCTAAAGAGTAGGCCTATATTAAGCGGAACTGAATAACTGACCGACTTGTTAAATTTCTACAGGGCCTACACTGCAACCGAGTCACTGGAGATTCGAACCCGTATACTCCGTGTTGCAGCACTAGCGATCTCACCAATCGACCAATGTGACCATAATTATGTGGCTTGTAGGCCTTTTGCATTGCACGAAATCTAGTAAATTATTCAAGAGTATAAAACGAAGCAGCACAATCAGTAGATCAAGTAAGAGAGTTCATGACTGTGAAAACGCGATCAGCGGCGAATGGTGGGACACAATTTAATAAGAAACCTAATGCAAGTCCTATGAAGGTTCGTTCCAGAAAGTTTGTTCTGCACAGAACCAACTGAATAGAAATCAAACCTAGACCCTCAGCAATTCAATATTCTAGTGATTACTATATAATATGGATTGATAGGCCTAAGCTTGTAATATTGTACAGTTCGTTAGCATCTGTGAAGCGTCCCTTGTAGGTCATAAATCGTTCAGAAGCTCTTCCATGTGCAAGGTCCTTTGAAAAATAACGATTTGAGAAATGCGAAGGAAGGAGAGAGAAAACCGGATAGAACTGTAGAGTGAGCAGAAAGAGAAAGCGTATTCCAAATGTATACGATAAGTAGAACAGACAGCCATCTTTGTCACCGTCGGAAGCATACTGGATTAAGATACTTAAACAGTAGACCTATCTAAAAAAACAGTCTAAGAGATTTAATATAGCCTAAGCTAAAAACGGCGAATTCAGAATTCTCTTTCAGCTTTTTCATTTCTCTTTCGAATATACCTTTAGCGTTATAATTATAGTATCTTTGAGGCCGTGGTTTTGGATTCGTTAGAGTGCATTTATTTCTCATGGAGAAACTCTATGGATGCATAGAGAATTTTTAGAGGCGTAAAAAAAGATTTGAGGACAACATATTATCGTTGATCGCATATCTTGGAGGACGAGTAGTCTGCAAGTGGGGGAACAGAGAAGTAAAGGCAAAGAACTTGAAGAACAAAAGTTGGTCGTTGCGTTGCCAGTGACTGTCGATGAACATATAAATGGCCAAAGTTTCTCATTTAGAATTTTCTTAATATTTCCATTTAAGTATGCCGTTTTGGTGCTCACTGCTTAAGATCATTACGAATAAAATATTATTGAATTCAAACGTTGTTTATTTCAAAATATTATTAGGCCTACAACACTCAATTATTATCCAGTAATCGTGACATACATAATTATAGGAAATTACTGTTGATTTTCAAATTATTGGTAAAGTCATTATTCAACACGCCTCATTGTTTTATTTTCAACTCAAAGTTAATAGCGACGGCTTTTTGTGTAGGCATTGTCATGCCCATATCCAGCACCGTGACCATATCCAGCACCGTGACCATATCCAACCCCAGCACCGTGACCGTATCCAACTGTAGCGTCGTGTCCGTATCCAACTTTAGCGTCATGAGCGTATCCAACTTTAGCGTCGTGACCGTATCCAACTTTAGCGTCGTGACCGTATCCAACTTTAGCGTCGTGACCGTATCCATATCCGGCGTCTTGGTGACCATATCCGTGTGGAATACCAGCTCCGTAGTCGACGAGGTTGACATCACAGAAGTCGCGGTAGTAGTAGTGGTTACCGTGGTTGTAGTGGTCGTATCCGGAGTTACGTGAACCGGGTGCACAGGGTTGTTCGTAGGCATTTCCGTTTGAACAGATGACGAACGAGTAATCGGTCTTGTAATAGAAACCGTCGTTGCCGCATTTGTCTGACCAAGAAAGTGCATTTATTTTCAATTTATTGACAATTTAAATGTTGGCCAACGGATACAAGATTATTGTCGAAGCTTAAAGCAGGTAGCCAGTAAAGCCACACATTAGATGACCAACGAGGCTTTCGGGATACAAGAAGGACAATAATTTGAGGACAATTTTATTCGTCAAACTCTAAAATTTTCTGCCCGATCGAGAGAGTCTATAGAGCTATTTGCCTTATTAATTTTTGAAATAGAGTATTTCGTAAGCTTAATCATAATCTCATAACGTCGGCAGGCTTCAGGTTCAAGCGATGCGCCGAAAACTTATAGTTAATGATCGGTGTGGATCAGTAATAGCTATTCAATCAGTATGAGTAAATTAAGCAAACCTGCACGCTTTAATGAAAACGGTCAGATCAACATTTCCTGTGTAGTTAAGTTGCTTGCTTAATTGGCGAGTTATGGTCTCTTAGTTTGTTTGCAAGGGCAAATGATGCCTCCCTGGAAAATGTAGGCCTAACCTATTTGCGAACTATTACTTTTGGATGTTTTGCAAAAATATCTTCGTACTGATGCTTTAATGATGCCTATGTGGGGCGCGGTGGTGAAGTGGTGACGATGTTGCCTAGGAGCCAGGTTCAAATCCACCTCACCGCGTAAGGACCTTGGGCAAGTCCTTCACTTGCAATTGCTCAGCGATTCGGCGTGAAACCCCGATGCAGTGTCCGTTCTGCATTCGGGAGCGCCTCTGAGCCTGAAGGGGCGCTATAAAAAGTGCACATACAAACAACAAACAAGCTTATGAAACCCATTTTGCAAGTGAAATAATTAAGCTTACATTCAGAAATCTCTTTAAAAATGCTACGAAGTTAATTTCTTGATTTGCATTTTTCGAGCTCTTGCTAAAAGATTTAACCGTGACCATAATGTTTGCCAACACCAATAAAATATATTTGCCGGTGCCCATGGTACCTGGTCAGTATTTCTAATTAAGAACAATGACTACAGATGCAGTCTAAAACTCACCGCTATAGCGTCCGTAGAAGGCGTATCGCCCATGAGCGTAACCGTCCGGAATAGAAGCCATGGTGGCCACGAAGCACAGAGCGAGGACAACGAGACACTTCATGTTGCGACGGTTTGCGTTGTTCAACTGATACCTGTTACTGTGATAATTGGTCTTTTATAGCAAACAACGACCAATCCGAGTCTTTCTGCCGCTTGACCTCTAACCTCCGAATGACATCAGCTACAGGCTTCGTACTGAGCACGGAACCGAATGATTTATTCATTGCTGAAGAAACAATACTATAGTTAATTATCGGTCATCATTGGTGTCACACACATTCACAATCAATAATATTGGAAAGAGCACGTACAGAGCGTACGCCACGTGCAGCACGTGCCATTGCATCTCGCAACCTTGGCAATACGCCGATTTAGGTCTAAGCATTGGCATGGTAGTCTATAAACCATTGCAGGCCTATACATTTTTTCAGTGTAACCCAACATATGCCCCATTGCGCAATGTTTTAATGACGAAATTCAGTAAGATTGCTACTCTGCATAACTCTAAGAACTTAAGATACTATAGGCCTAATATAGGGCCGGAGTTGCAAGTACTATCCACATGTATCCTACAGTAGGCCCAACTCTCATCATCTTATCCGTCGAGGGGCACGCAGCACAATAAGGATATTTACCTACAAACCCGTGTGGGGCGCGGTGGTCTAGTGGTGGCGTCGTTGCCTTGGAGCCGGAAGGTCCGAGGTTCGAATCCACCTCCCCGCGTAAGGACCTTGGGCAAGTCCTTCACTCACAATTGCTCAGCGCTTCGGCGTGAAACTCCGATGCAGTGTCCGCTCTGCATCGGGAGCGCCTCTGAGTAGAGAGAGCTTGAAGGGGCGCTATAACAAGTGCACATACAAACAAACAAATAAAAAGTAGCGCGAAACAACAGCATCCATCTTCAATTAACTGTTCGTTGCATATGATGACGTCGACACTATTTTCTACTTAAACCCATACCGTACTAAAATATGCTGAAAATTTTATTGAAATCGTTTTGTAGCAAGCATTCTTTTTTAACGAGAACTCTCAGAACCCGTTTAAAAAATAAGGATTGCATATTCAAAATTATGATTCGTCACGACAGCGGGAAGTTGCAGCATTTTGCTAAATGCATTGTGATATAATTTAAATTGCCCGATATTCCGACTCATAAGGGAGTAAACTAATGCCATTTCTGTAACGATTCACATAGGCCTAGCCATTTTATCATCTGAAAGTAAATTATTTATGAATGTTGGCCTACTTTTTATATTTGAAAGTTAAAGAATATTATTTTTACACTGGCGTCACAGTCAGCTGTTCATGTTTGTGCTCGTGGCTTCAAATAATTCGTGTTTTGCCATTAATGACACAACATTCACACACAATAATGTTATAAATCAAGTTTTGGCAGACAGTTTGAGAATGCGGCAGGTTCAATGTGCGTGCAGGTGAGCAATGGAATGCGACGTCTGTTATTGGTCGACCATCATTCACTATAAAAGGCATAATTTCAGTCACAGTTGCAACATTCGCCGGTTGCAGTTCAACAGCAACAAACCGTTGCAACATGAAGTGTCTCGTTGTCCTCGCTCTGTGCTTCGTGGCCGCCATGGCTTCTATTCCGGACGGCTACGCTAACGGACGATATGCCTTCTACGGACGCTATGGAGGTAATAGTCATCTTTTGTATACCTTTGGCTGCAATGAAAATTCTTATACAGACATGATTGTTTGTTGCATGCGTCAGTTGAAACGCCGCACTCAACGAAGTTAGAAAACATAATCATTCTTCTTTACTCGTGCTGTTGATTAAATGGGCTACTGAGATGTCCCAACATAGACTACAGAAATTATAGAAGGCTGCGTCATGATTTTCTGTAAATCCTGCATAGTCCAGATAATTCATTCTCAAAGTGAAGGAGAAATACAATGTATGTAACTATAGGCATTTAATAAACGAAATTTGGAGGTATAAGCTGACGGCGATTATTACAAGTTCCATAGGCGCCGAGTTGACCCAAAGAGTGGGGGTGCCCTAAAGAACGTGAAAATATGCGGGCGTGAGCGCGCGAATTTTTTTTAACCCTTGTTTATAGGAGACTTCTTGAAATCACCACTGTTCACATAGGCGAAGACTTGGTCCTGGTTTTAAGGGACGAACTCGCGGCCAAAGTATGATCGTCGAGAAGCACAGCGCCGAGCAGGGAAGGGGTTTGGGAGCGGGATGTGCTCCTCCCCATTTTCGATTTTTTTTATTGTCACACTGCGATGGTAGAACCTTAGGCTATCATTTTGACGTCATGACATCCTCGCCAAAATTTCCTGTTATCTCTTTGCATAAAGACATGATTTAAAACTTCAATAAAATAATGTTCTTCCCAATTTAAATTTTTTGATCATTCTTTGTCTTTGATGTAGGCCTAGCCTATTTCTCTTGGAATCCACACAGAAGAAAAGCACAATCTTCGTTTTCATGGGCGTCTTGGAGCACTCTCCCTCAATTAGGTCAACATACTCAAATTTTGCACAAGAAATCAGACAATTGGCCACTGTTTAGTGAGCCAATATTAACACTGGAATAGTTTTTCAAATAGTATTTCAAGTGGTTTTTAATTAAAGACAAAACAATATCCCGCTTTTATGATGCTGGGAGGTAATCGGGGTTTCCTCGCATTCGCTGATCGGCTTAGGACCAATGAAGTTCAGACTACCAGATGGGATAAAACTGGAGAAATTGTAAGGTAAACTAACTGAGATTTTAAAAAGTATACTAAAGATGGAATGATTTTTATAGATAAGCAATCCCAACAGAGAAAAAATATCTTAAAAGCACATCTTGCCGGCTGATTTCAGGTGGTGCCCATGCATAGGAGGGCCTCGCATGGCCATTTCTGGTGGTGCTGAGCACTCACGGGCCTCGCAGAGTCGGCGCCCATGATTACAACCCTAAATTGAATTCCAAACAATCTCGTGTTTGATTACTTGGCGACAATAATTAATTAGCAAGCAGGTGCTTAGTGAAGCAGCCTACGTGATAGCTGGAAAAGACGTAGTTTCTTTAATTCTTGAATTTCATGAATTGCACATTTTAACAGATAAATGCGGCAACGACGGTTTCTACTACAAGACCGATTATTCGTTCGTCATCTGTTCAAACGGAAACGCCTATGAACAACCCTGTGCACCCGGTTCACGTAACTCCGGATACGATCACTACAACCACGGTAACCACTACTACTACCGCGACTTCTGTGATGTTAACCTCGTCGACCACGGAGCTGGAATTCCACACGGATATGGTCACCAAGACGCCGGATACGGATACGGTCACGACGCTAAAGTTGGATACGGTCACGACGCTAAAGTTGGATACGGTCACGACTCTAGAGTTGGATACGGTCACGCCGCTAAAGTTGGATACGGTCAAGGCGCCGGAAATGGAAATGGTCACGATGCTGGATACGGACATGGTCTCCGATATTAGATTTTTATTGTGCAATTGAATAGGTATTATACAATTTATTTTCTAGATTTGAAAATTCCTTCCATCAAGACACAATGTCTAAGACTGTGATTTTATCGTGAAAATAAATAAAGAAAATCAGATAAAGTTCTCAGTGTTTTTACATTTTGATGCTTCACTCTACACAAATGAATCGTGAATTGAGTTGTGTTTCATATTGAAACACAGTGAACATAAGTTACTTGACTGCCTAGCATGCTATTTATTTCGAGCTTGAGAAGTCTACTGTTTCGAAAGTTATATTTTGCATTGAAGTCTGTGTAGTGTGTACCTTTATTTTGCTAGCACGTTGCAAACACGTAGTGCTAAGTTTAGACTCTGATACCATGGTCAGATCTAATTGTTTAGATACGGTAAGAATGCGAGATTTGCACTATGTAGGCTAGATAGAATCTTGAGTTTCATATAGACCCATTAGGCTACTTTCCAGAGCCAATGACTGCGAAAATTATAATCAAAACAGTCGTGTCTGTAGCAGACCTACAGTTAGATCTGCAACCCGACTGGTGCTGTTTAAGAGTGAGTGTAATAAGCTCTACGTTTTTTGATTAAATCTCACACAATTATTCCTTATTTCGCAAAACCATTAATTAATACTCACATTTCAAAAATAATATTAAATAAATATTTCCGGACTGAGTTAGGTCTAAGATTCAACCTTCGAAGGTGCAAGGAAGTAAAAAAAAAAGACAAATGACCTCTTTTCACAAAATCGGCCATGATCTTTAATTCATTAATTTGACATTTATTTAAGCCTACTTTTGTCAGATCGCTTCCATATTCAAAATTAAGTTTTGAGCTTGTCTGACTGTTACCTTCGCTAGGAAGACAATCGACCCTGGTTAAATATATTATATCCCTACATACTTAAGAGTTGCCTTTTTATTTACATAACTTACAACAGAACTACTAAGTATTTTTAAAACAAACTCAGAAAATTATACAGTCAATTGAATTAAACGCAGAGTTAATTTTTGCTTATTATAGTTTCGACATGGAGTAATTTGAATGTTACCGTTAAAACTTCATTCCATAAGCGGCATCAGGCTACTGTAGAAAAATCTTAGCAGAATATCTTGAAGTCTCTCAGCGCTTCACTGAATTAGGCATGTTTGCAACAAACTTTATACAAAAACTCAGTCCACAACAAACCAGAACTAAGACAATAAAGCTGGTGCAGTAGGTATACTAGATGGATTTCGATACGACTCATGTCCAGAGAACGAGTATATTATTAGCCTACGCGTTACGCAATGAATAGGGCCTATGCTAACGAGTGTTTCTAATAATTTTATGACGAGTTCACTTTTATTTTAATTTGGAATAAAGCCACAAATTAACTGTATCGATGTATTACCCTACTTCTAAGGTTCTCTCTTGCTTAGGATCACAAGCGGAACTGAATAACAATATTTTATAGGCCTACACTGTAACCGAGTCAGTAGAGATTCGACCCCGTAGGCGTAGGCCTATAGGCTACTTCGTGTTGTAGCCTACTCTGCAGCAAGTGATGGGACACAAAATGACAAGAAAACGGATGTGAGTCATTTGTAGGTTTGCTACATAAAATTTGTTCTGCATAGAACCGACTGAACAGAGATCAAAACTTAGACCAACAGCAATTTAATACCTACCATAATGACCACTATCCTATATTTATTAATTGAGTTGTTGCATTGTACAGTTCTTTAGCATTTGAAAAGCATCTTTAGTTGGCATGCTATAAACCGTTGAGAAGTGATCCCAATGTGGCGTGCAAAAAACTTTGAAATCATCGATTTTGAGAAAGCGAGAAAGGAGATACTGCGAGAAAAAATGTAGAGCGAGCAAGAGAAAGTGTATTTCAATGGAGTGATAAATAGAACACACACTTTTGTCACCGACAAAGGCATGGTGGATTTATGAGAAATAAACAGTGTAGAAAGCATTTCAATGAAAGGATTTAATATTAAAATGCATGGGGCGCGGTGGTATAGAGATGGGCTCGGTGTCCAGGAGAACAAGGGCGGATACAGAAACTTTGGACGGGGGGGGCCAAAAAATTTTGGTATTGGGTCCGGGAAAATTTTTTGGCCTTGGGTCTGGAAAATTTTTCTTTCATATCCGCCAAAAAAGTTGATGAGTTTTTTTTAGTCATCCGCCAAATTTTGGGAAAATAATACCATTTTGTCCGCCAAAATATTTGATGACTTTTTTTAGTCATTCCATAATTTTTAAATGGGGAGGCCGCAATGCATGGGCATTTCTTAATAGGGGGGGGGGCCAAATTGTACAATATATACATTGCTCCACGGCATGCTCAATCCAAATGGGAGGCCACGATACATGGGAATTCTAAATGGGGGGCCATGGCCGGATAAGCCCCCCCTTGGATCCACCCCTGCAGGAGAAGGAGATTTTCTAGGTTCGAATTCCACCTCAAGTCGCCACTGGGAACCTTGAGCATGTCCTTCCCTCGCAACTGCTCGTGCGCTTCGGCGTGAAACCACGATGCAGTGACCGCACTTTTGTCGGGAGCGCCTCTGAGTAGCGAACTTGAAGAGAGAAATAAATAAGTATACAAATTAACTGTAAAGAACGAATTTCCTCTTTTAACGTTTAGTTTTGGTCGATTATACATTTTGCCATGTAGTGTCATTGATTCCGTTTTATTCGCTATTGTTCAGGTAAGTTCGTGATACTGAGCAGAGTGCGCCGTTTTGACATTTGTGACCATGGTGTTGAAGTGGGAGCCTCGGGTAAGAGAACTAAATAAGTCTTTAAGGTTAAATGTTTGACTACGGAAAACAGGGATAGTGTGATGCCATCATTGATCAAGTGTGAAGCTAAGTGTCGACGTAAGATCCCAATCGCCTTGTTCTTACTCTACTACTGATCGGAACAAGTCAAGACAAATCAAAATGGAAAAATATAGTGGGTATATTGATGCATAAAACCTAACTGAACTAACGATATCGCCAAAGTTTCTCAATTCGAATTCTCTTAATAAATTATTATTCCCATTTAAGTAGGCCTATGCAATAGGCTACCTATTTTTGTCTCATTGATTTAAATGAAATTTTGACCCTCATGATCAGTACGAATAAAAGATAAGGCCTACTTGAATTCAGACATTGTTTATTTCGAAATATTATTTCAACATTGTCTTTTCATCCAATAAAAGATAAGGCCTACTTGAATTCAGACATTGTTTATTTCGAAATATTATTTCAACATTGTCTTCTCATCCAATGGATCTAATCGCGACAAATAAATAATAAGGTACTGTAGCTGACTTTCAAATTAGAGGTACACTGGTACCGTTATTGTTCTGCTCACAGCCGCATTGTTTTCTTTTCAACCCAAAGTTAATAGCGACGGCTTTCTGCATAGGCATTGTCGTGACCATATACAACTCCATCGACGTGACCGTATACAACTTTAGCGTCGTGACCGTATCCAACTTTAGCGTCGTAACCGTATCCGTATCCAGCATCTTGGTGACCATATCCATGTGGAATACCTGCTCCATGGTCGACGAGGTTAACATCACAGAAGTCGCGGTAGTAGTAGTGGTTACCGTGGTTGTAGTGATCGTATCCGGAGTTACGTGAGCCTGGTGCACAGGGCTGTTCATAAGCGTTTCCATTTGAACAGATGACGAACGAATTGTCATCCTTGTAGTAGAAACCGTCGTTGCCGCATTTATCTGACCAAGAAAAAGTATTTATTTTCAGTTTATTGACAATTTAAATGCAGATCAACAAAAGCAATAGTCGAAGCTTGAAGTAGGTGAGCCAGGTTGTCCACTCATTATAGATGGACAGCAAGTTGACTCGAAAGAGACAAGGCCTACGGAAAGATGTCCTCTAATTAGGCCCATCTTAAAAAGGGCTGATGACAATTAGGTAGGTCTATAGATTTGTCAATCTCTCCATGCACTGCTGGACTGAGAGGTGTCCTTATATCTAGCCGTCTTATTTCGTAGAAGATTATTTCACCGTCAGAATCAGGTTATCGGCAGGCTTCAGTTTCTACATTTTAATGGTCGGTGTGCAATGTGCATGAGTAATATCCAATCAGGTATCACTTAAGTAAACCTACACGCATTGATAAAAAAGGTCCAATAATCATGTCCTATTGTCAATTGTCCTGCGTTGTTAGGTTACTTGCTTAGTTTGCGAGCCGTGGTTCTCTCAGTTTGTTCGCAATCTATATCTGGCATGGTCGTCGACACATTTGTGCAATAGTGGCTCTTGAAACCCTCCTGGAAAAATGGCACCTAATTTTTCACTGCTAGCTTTGGACAAAAAATATCTGTATAGGCTACTTGCAATACAACGCTTTTGACGCTTAGGTCTATGATGCACAAAATGAAAGTGAAAAATTACATTTCAAAAGTTTTATAAAAAATAGGATGTAGTTAATAGTGATTCGCATTTCTCAAACTTTGGGGAAAATTTAACCTTGACTATGGTGTCTTGCCAACCCCAATCAAAATATATGAAGAGCTTATGTTACCTCGTCAGTGTTTCTAATAAAAAAAATAACTTAGCTTAAAGAATTAGTCCAAAACTCACCGCCATAGCGTCCGTAGAAGGTGTATCGCCCATGAGCGTAACCGTCCGGAATAGAAGCCATTGTGGCCACGAAGCACAGAGCGAGGACAACGAGACACTTCATGTTGCGACGGTTTGCGTTGTTCAACTGATACCAGATACTGTGATAATTCAACAAAACGTGACCTTTTATAGCAGACAACGACCAATCAGAGTCTATCTGCCTCATGACCTTTAACCTCTGAATGACATCAGCTACAGGTTCCGTACTGAGCACGGAACCGAATGATTTATTAATTGCTGATGAAACAGTTTCTGCAAACAATGACATGATTCATTATTAGAGATAATAATATTATGTCGCAGATCACGTTATTGGCAGACAGACCGAGAATGCTTCAGATTCAAAGCGTATGCAGATGTGCAATGGAATGTTAATTGGTCACCGGTAACTATAAAAGGCAGAGTTTCAGTCACAGTTGCAACATTCGTCGATTGCAGTTCAACAGCAACAAACCGTTGCAACATGAAGTGTCTCGTTGTCCTCACTCTGTGCTTCGTGGCCGCCATGGCTTCTATTCCAGACGGTTACGCTAACGAACGATACGCATTCTATGGACGCTATGGAGGTAGTAGTCTATCATCTTTAGTATATTTT
This sequence comes from Lumbricus rubellus, assembly GCA_945859605.1. NCBI lineage: Eukaryota > Metazoa > Annelida > Clitellata > Crassiclitellata > Lumbricidae > Lumbricus > Lumbricus rubellus. The sequence continues at coordinate 44,885,568 of OX243814.1, forward strand.
TGGCTAAAATTAATATCCTTATACTATAGGCTTATAATTTATGGTTTGCTGCATGCATCATTTGAAACGCCGCACTCAACAAAGTCAGAAAACAGAATCATTCTTCTTTAATCGTGCAATTGATTAGTTACCGAGCAATCCAACATAGGCCTATAGAATTTATAGAAATCTTTGTCATGATTTTCTGTAAACGCTTCATAGTCCAGATGATTCATTCTCAACGTGTAGGAGACACTCACAATGTAGGCCTATGCGTGTAACTATGGTAAGCATATTCAATAAACGACATTTGGAGATTATACGGCGATGAGTACAACCCTAAATTGAATTTCAAACACTTTCTTGCTTGATCACTTGGCGACATTTTATTTGGTTGAAAGTTTGGTGCTTAGTGAAAGTAGCCTAAGTGATAGGTTGTCAAGCCATAGTTTCGTTAATGCCTGAATTTCATGAATTGCACATTTTAATAGGTAAATGCGGCAACGACGGTTTCTACTACAAGACCGACTATTCGTTCGTCATCTGTTCAAACGGAAACGCCTACGAACAACCATGTGCACCAGGTTCACGTAACTCCGGATACGACCACTACAACCACGGCAACCAATACTACTACCGAGACTTCTGTGATGTCAACCTCGTCGACTACGGAGCTGGAATTCCACATGGATATGGCCACCAAGGTGCTGGCTATGGATACGGTCACGATGATGGATTCGGTCACGGTTCAGAATATGGACATGGTTCCAGATATTAGATTTATATTTGCAATTGAATAGGTATTATGCAATTTATTTAATGGATTCGAAAATCCCTTCCATCAAGACACAATCTAATACTTTGACTTTTTCGTGAAAATAAATCATGAAAATCAGCTATAAATTTTTTTGTCTTTGTTAATGCTTTAGTCTACACATATAAATCGTGAATTGTGTTGTGTTTCCTACTGAAATACAGTGAGCATAAGTAACTTGATTGCTCATATTCAGAAGGCTATATTTTTAAAATTTGACTACATGTTCGAAAGATATATTTTGCATGAGAATGTGTTTAGTTTGTAGGCCTACTTTTATGTCACTCACACGCTGCAAACATAAGCTGCTAAATCTAGACTCTTATTCTATGGTCCGTACTAACTGTTTATATATGGAAAGAATGTGATATTATATGCCTATAATAGTCTAACACAGGCTGATTAGAATCAATAATTTCATATCCACATGTAGGCCTATCCATTATTTTCCAGAACCAGTGACTGCGAAAATATAGGCCTACTCAGAACAGTCGTATTTGTAGTAGCCTACAGTTAGATTTGCCTACTTACAAGTTTCCTTTGTATTTACATAACTTACAAGTGTCAGGTATTTTTAAAACAAAGTCAGAAAATATACAGTCAATTTAATTAAACGCAGAGTTAATAATTGCTAATAAATATAATAGATTCGACATGGAGTAATTTGAACGTTACCAGTAAAATTTCATTCCATAAGCGACAGTAGGAAAATCTTAGCAGAATATCTTGAAGTCTCTCATCGTTTCTCTGAATTAGGCATGTTTTCCAAAAACTCTATAGCAAAAACTCATTCCACACAAGACCAGAACTAAGACAATAAACCTGGTTCAGATGGTTTACACGGTGAATTTCTAGATAACTCATGTCCAAAGAACGAGTATAATATTATTATTATAGCCTACGCCAGCGGTTCTCAACCTTTTTAGTCCGGCGACCCTTTTTTAACATTTCAAAAGTTGTGACGACCCCCAACGACAAAATTGATTGTGTAGCAACCTCCGTTTCACCACATTTTTGTTACTATTGTCCATTGTTATGCATTTTCACCCTCATAATACGAAAACTGTTTTTGGCAGTTGTATGCGGTTTCTTTTAGTTTGAAGTAGTCGAAGTTATATAAGCCTACTAGCTGTACCCGGCCACGCGTTGCTGTGGCAGAAAAGACCGTCATCTGCCTCCTCCCCCTCCCCCGTCCCCCTCCCCGTCCCTCCTCCCACTCCCCGTCTCCCTTCCCCTCCCCGTCCCCGTCTCCCTCCCCGTTTCTATTCCCCCTCCCCTCCCCGTCCCCTCCCCTCCCCGTCCCCGTTCCCCTTCCCCTCCCGTCCGCGTCCCCTCCCCTCACCCTCACTCTTCCTTCTTTCCTCCCGGACAGCGACATATGCGCTATCGCGATTTTTGGGCGACTTTTGGGCAACCCTGATCGAAGTTGGTCATCTCGCGACTTTTGGGCGACTTTACAACGTAATGTCACGACAAAAACGTTTCCGAAATCTGGCAACCCTCATGGACGTTGGGAAGTGTATAATTTGCAAATGGCGGCCGAACGGATTTCAAAGTTCTCTTTTGTGGAAAATGCTGCGTTTTTTCGGGAAAAAAGCATAATACAACACGGTTCTATTGGAATGGAAGGTGTCGTAAAATTTTCAAAACAATCGGTCCGTCATTTATCGAAAACACTCATAACGAACTATTGGAAAGTTTCATTTTTATATATATAGATATTCGGCTTGTGATGCAGCTTCAACAGCTGCAGGGTCTTGCTTAGAACTGAAATTCTTCAAACCCGCTGCCTCAAGTAAAGTGTGCCTTCTTGGCATCATCAGCTTTGTTTTTAAAAATACTGGTCATGCTTTCCTACATCTAGGATGGTTAGAATAGCCTATCTGAATAGTGCTCTGAGGTTTATTTGTTGGGTTTCATTGATTCTACCGATAAAATGTCATAACAAAGACCTAATTCTTATTTCTCTATTCATGCTGCAACTATAAGCAATAGGCTACTCTGAGAATTGGTCAACAGTTCTTCTTTTCTTAACACTCATTTCACCTTAGCCTACTGGTTCGTTTTGCGATGCTAGCAATTTAAAAAACTTCATTTGTGTTCTTATGAATGCGCCGAGCAGGGAGAGTTTGGAGAATGGACGTACGCCTACGTGCCATTCCCCATTGTCAACAATTTTCACCCCGCAATGGTAGCATTTTAGGCTGTCGTTTTAACGAAACTCTTCATCATTTCAGTGCTGATAGTCGTGCTTTACGTCTTTACGACTTCAAAGTGTCTGTTTAGAATCTCAAGAAAAAAACTTCATAATTTCAGTGCTGAAGGCATGGTTTATGACTTCAATAAATGTCCTCTTTCCATTCTTAATTTTTTCTAAAGTTCCAATCAGTAGTCTATTCTAGACTGTCATTTGAATTTTGTCAATGCTGATAGTCATGGTTTAAGACTTCAGAATGTCGACCCCCAGTTGTTAACAATATTTTGGATTTGTACACCGTAACATTCTAAGCCATCATCTAAAAAATTACTCATAATTTCAGTGCTCCGAGAGGTGGTCTAGACTTTAAAAAAATTCCTCCCTGTGTTTCTTTAGAAGAATAGCATAATTTACATTTGAAAACTAAAATGAAAAAATTAAATTAGCCTAGCTGCCGCAATCTAACCGATGAATCATAGCAAAATTACGAATAAAAATTTATTTTAGTTTGTTGAAATTGCTATTTGGCCGATATTTTTTGCAAATTTCTGAAGGAGCCAGGCGACCCCTGGCAAATTGTCAGGCGACCCCCGAGGGGGTCGCGACCCACAGGTTGAGAACCGCTGGCCTACGCGTTACGCAATGAGTATGTTAACGAGTGTTTCTATTTATGAGGAGTTCACTTTGATTTTAATTTGCAATAAAACCATGGGCTGCAGAGTTTATCAGTATCAGGGGTTAGGAGCTAAGCCCCCTCCAAGAACGCCCAAACTCATTTTTTGCCATGAAAATTTTATCTTTTCCCGGGGTTAGCCCCCTCCTCCAAGAAGAAGAAAAAATATATTCCGGGGAAAGGCTTTTTCACGAACGAAACTTCAATCGAATGATTAAAAAAATGAAAATCATCAACTTCCTTGGCCGATGAAAACGTGCGGTTTTTATGAGATTTCGACCCGATGACTAGAAAAAGTTTTTAGCCCCGCAAAAACCGAAACCGAAATCCGCCCATTAATAAAACTACAATTTAACTGTATCGATGTATGACCCTTCTTCTAAGGTTCTTGCTTAGGAGCACAAGCTGAACTGAATAACAATATTTTATACACTTTACCCGAGTCAGCGGAGATTCGACCCCGTATACACCGTGTTGCAGGACTAGCTATCTCACCTATCGGCCAAAATGACCCACGATTGGCTAGTAGGCCAATTACATTGCACGAAGAGTCAAGTGCATAATTAAAGAGAATAAAATGAAATAGCTCAATTAGCTACTGTAGGCTATGCCTTGTTAGAGAGTTCACACGAAAACACGATAAGTAGCGAGTGATGGAAAATTAATTAATACTTTAATGATCACTATGTATAGACTATTTATTAATTGCTATAGGCCTACCGCATTGTACAGTTCTTTAGCATTTGCAAAGCATCTTTAGTGTGGTGCAAGCAGTTCATAAACGATCCCAGTGTGCAAGGCCCTTTGAAGTAATCGATCCAGTGGTGTAGTGGGGGGGGGGCACGTGGGGGAACGCCGTTCCCCCACTTTTTTCCAGGGATAATGGAATATTAATAATACTACTACTAATAATAATATTATTATAAAGAGCGTTCCCCCACTTCATTAAAGAGCGTTCCCCCACTTCATTTTTTAGGACTACACCACTGAATCGATCATTTTGAAATCATCGATTTTGAGAAAGCGAAGGAAGTAGAGAGACTAAAAAAGAAAAATGTGAAGCGACTAGAAGTGATACGTGCATGTAGAACAGAAACTTTTTGTCACAGACGAAGGAATAGTGGATTTCAGAAATATTATCAGTTTACAATGCATTTCGATAAAAGGATTTGACGTTAAAATGTGTGTGTTGCGCTGGTACAGTGATAGGTTCGGTGCCCAGGAGCAGAAGATCTCCACGTTCGCCAAAGAATCTCAGCTAAAATTTTACTAATATTTCTATTTAAGTATGCAATAATTATTGATTTAAATGCAGTTTTGTCCGAAAGATCAATGTGAATAAAAGATAGAGCCAACTTGAATCCAGATGTTGTTTATTTCAAAATATTATTTCAACCTGAACTGCTCATCCAATAATCGAGACTAACATAATTATAAAATATTATAGCTGAATCTCAAATAAGTGGTAAAGTCATTATTCAACACACAGCCGCATTGTTTTCTTTTCAATTCAAAGTTAGTAGCGACCGCTTTCTACGTAGGCATTGTCGTGACCATATCCAGCACCATGACCGTATCCAACTCCAACGCCGTGACCGTATCCAACTTTAGCGTCGTGACCGTATCCAACTTTAGCGTCGTGACCGTATCCAACTTTAGCGTCGTGACCGTATCCAACTTTAGCGTCGTGACCGTATCCAACTTTAGCGTCGTGACCGTTTCCATATCCGGCGCCGTGACCGTTTCCATATCCAGCACCTTGGTGGCCATATCCATGGGGAATGCCTGCTCCGTGGTCGACGAGGTTAACATCACAGAAGTCGCGGTAGTAGTAGTGGTTACCGTGGTTGTAGTGGTCGTATCCGGAGTTACGTGAACCGGGTGCACATGGCTGTTCGTAGGCATTTCCGTTTGAACAGATGACGAACGAATTGTCATCCTTGTAGTAGAATCCGTCGTTGCCGCATTTGTCTGACAAAGAGAGCGATTTTATTTTCAATTTATTGCCAATCTAAATGCTGATCAATAAATACAATTATTCAAGCTTCAAGTAGGTGAGCCACGAAGGCCACTCGTAAGATGGACAGGTTAGCTCACTCGGTAGAAACATAGCTTTCGGAAAGATGTTCACTAATTATCTTAAAAACTGCTGGACTGAGAATGTCTAATAGGCCTATAATTATATAGGGCCTAGTCATCTGATTTTGTAGATTATATCACTGGTGCAATAAGGTTGACGGCATGCTTCAGTTTCTAGCGATGCGCCTATGAAAATTCAACGGTAGCCTAAAATATAGGCATATAACCCTCGGGCTACCAAGCTTTTTTGTAACACTGACTACCAAAGGGGGGGGGGTGGTTACCACCCCCCTGGATTTTGGGTTTGGTTTGAGATATCATAACTTGTAATACACCAATGGATTTAGCATTCATTTCTGCACAAAATGATATATTTAGGTTTAATATATATGAATGCACCCCGAAGTTATGAATTTTTTCCATGAGCACCCATAGCTTCACAAAACATGTACTTGCGCATAAGTAAAATGTTGGATTCTGTGTGTGTAGAACATGATATATATAATTTATATTTAATATAGTCATATATTCAATTATAAAAACTAGTTATAAATTTTTTTTATGTACAATAAAATAGAAAAAACATGCATATCTATCCGAAAAATCAATATAAAACACAAAATTATGCCATTGTCGGTTTGCGTCGAAAAAAAATCAACATTTTCGCGCATTTTAATTTATTTTGAGCACTTCCGGTCATCAAAAGACAAATTAATTGGTATCAAAAAATAGCCCTTAATCTCCTCTATAGAATGACATAATTTATTTCTCTTATAAAATAAAGTATGAATATGTTATAATAGAAAAAACATGTAAATTTTACAAAAATAAAACACTTTTTTATATATTTTAATTTATTTTCAGCACTTCCGGTTGTCAAAAAACAATTCCGTGACCACCAAAATGTAGCCCCACATTCCCGCTATAGAATGGTATAATTTGTTTCTCTTAATGTTAATTGACGGATAAGATATAGACGAAAATCTAGGGGGGGTATCCACCCCCCCTGGTGCTTCGGGTATAATGGGTATAACTTTTGAATGGTATGGTACATCATCACACATTTTACCTCAAAATGTGTGCAAATGAACCCCCTACAGTTACCTAAAAGGTCAAATTTGTATTCCATACGGAAAAAGTTTGAACTCGAAAAAACCTGGGGGGGGGTGGAAACCCCCCTGGTAGCCTGAGGGTTAATATACCTGTATATATTATGTGTGCATGAACAATAGCCATATATAAGGCATCAGTTAAGTTAACCTGAACGCATTGATAAAAATGGTCAGATCGCAATTTCCAGCAGTGTCATGTTGCTTGCTTAATTTGCTAGTCATAGGTCTCACAGTTTGTTTGCAATCTATAGGGCCTACCTGGCATGGCCACCCGAATATTTGTGCAAGAGGGGCATTTCAACTTAAAGCTCTTGAGAAAAATATAACCGTGGCCATGGTGTTTTGCCACCATAAATAAAAATAGCTGACGAGTCCCATGGTACATCGTCAGTGCATCTATTATAAAAATCACTTAGCTTAAAGAAGCCGTCCAAAACTCACCGCCATAGCGTCCGTAGAAGGCGTATCGACCATGAGCGTAACCGTCCGGAATAGAAGCCATGGTGGCCACGAAGCACAGAGCGAGGACAACGAGACACTTCATGTTGCTACGGTTAGTGTTGTTCAACTGATACCAGCGACTGTGATAATTTAACAAAACGTGGCCTTTTATAGCAAGCAACTACCAATCAGAGTCTATTTGCCTCATGATCTTTAACCTCTGAATGATATCAACTACAGGCCCCGCACTGAGCACGGAAACGAGTGATTTATTAATTGATGACGAAACAGATTTTTCCAACAATGACACAGCGTTCATTATTAGAGATAATAATATTATGTTGCAGATCACGTTTTTGGCCGACAGACCGAGAATGCTTCATGCTCAAAGCGTGAGCAGGTGTGCAATGGAATGTGGCGTCTGTTATGGGTCGCCCAGCATTTACTATAAAAGTCAGAGTTTCAGTCACAGTTGCATCATTCGGCGATTGCAGTTCAACAGCAACAAACCGCTGCAACATGAAGTTTCTCGTTGTCTTCGCTCTGTGCTTCGTGGCCGCCATGGCTTCTATTCCAGACGGTTACGCCAACGGACGATACGCATTCTATGGTCGCTATGGAGGTAGAAGTCTATAATTTTGTTAGTAAGCCTATAGCCTATCTTTGGCTAAATTTAAACTCCCTATACAAGCGTCTAACTGTTTGCTGCACGCATCAGTTGAAGCGCTGCTCTCAATGAAGTCAGAAAACATAACCATTCTTCTGTTAATCGTGCAAATGATTATCTACTGAGCTGTCACAACATGCAGAAATTAAGTAAGTAAGTAAGTAAGTAAGTAAGTATATTCTTTATTTCTTAACCAGCTGCCAAACAGCACTCTGGTGAACAAGTATCACATACAGATTTAACATAAAAACATAAAAATTATTAAAACTAAACAAACTAATAATTAATATGTAAATAACATTCTAGTTATAAATGTCTTCCTCATTTGATTGTCTGCTCGTGGAAGTACCCGATCATGGTATATACAAGGTTTGGTCATGATTGTCTATGAATTCTGCATAGCCCAGATAAGTCATTCTCAACGTGTAAAAGACACACAATGTATGTAACTACATGTAAGGTATTTGATAAACGACATTTTGGAGATATTCGGCGATTAGTAAAACAAAAAATTGAATATCAAACAATCTTGTGCTCTACTACTTAGCGACATTTAATTAATTAGAAATCTGTTTCTTTGCGTAGTAGCCTAGTAAATGTGATTGCCGAAAAAGACATAGTTTTATTAATGCTTGAATTTCATGAATTGCACATTTTAACAGGTAAATGTGGCAACGACGGTTTCTATTACAAGACCGATTACTCGTTCGTCATCTGTTCAAACGGAAACGCCTACGAACAGCTCTGTGCACCTGGTTCACGAAACTCCGGATACGACCACTACAACCACGGCAACCACTACTACTACCGCGACTTCTGTGATGTCAACCTCGTCGACTACGGAGCTGGAATTCCACATGGATATGGTCACCAGGGTGCTGGCTATGGATACGGTCACGGTGCTGGATATGGACATGGTCCCCGATATTAGATTTGTAATTGAATAGAGCAATAGAGTTTATTTATTGGATTTGTAAATTCATTCCATCATGGCACAATGTCTGTGACTGTGATTGTTATGTGAATATAAATCATGAAAATCTGACAAAATTGCTTTTGTTTTAATGCTTTAATCTACATAACTATGATAATAATTTATTTTGTGTTTTATACTGAAACACAGTGAACATAAATTACTAGACTGCTTATATTCAGCAGACTATCTTTTTTAGAGCTTGACTACGGTTTCGAAAGTTACATTTTGCATTAAAGTCTGTGAAGTGTGTAACCTACCTCGATATCGCTCATTCGCTACAAACACGTTTAGGCTACTGCTAAATCTGGACTCTTATTCTATCGTCAAATCTCGTTGTTTATAAATTTTAAGAATGAGAGATTAACTCTATATTGGGTGGATCTAATTAGAATCATAAGTTTCATGTAGATCTGTGCGCATTAGGCCTATTTTCCAGAGTCAGTGACTGCGACAATAACTATAGGTCTTCTCAGAACAGTCGTGTCTAATTTTCAAAATTAACTTTTTGAGCTTTTCGATCTGGCACATTCGCTAGGAAGATAATCGACCCAGGTTCGAAATTCATTCATTCACTCAAGTATTTAAATAACGCCTCTTCAAGAAAATTTCTCAGAGGCGCTCTCGACTCTAGCACTGCCAAAGAGAGCAGTTTTTAAAGTGGCTATGGAATGTGTCATAGAGTGATTTAGGGAACAGGCGCAACTCTAATGGGGTTGGTGGGCATTCCATACCACGGGCCAACCACAGAAAAAGCACGACTCTGCTTTGTTTGTATGCGTACTTGTTATAGCGCCCCTTCAAGCTCTCTACTCAGAGGCGCTCCCGATGCAGAGCGGACACTGCAACAGAGTTTCACGCCGAAGCGCTGAGCAATTGTGAGTGAAGGACTTTCCCAAGGTCCTTACGCGGGGAGGTGGATTCGAACCTCGGACCTTCCGGCTCCAAGGCAACGACGCCCCCACTAGACCACCGCGCCTCACATGATGAAGGTACGAGAAAACGGGACCAAGAGCAATTCCTCTATAAACCGAGTGTAGGCAAAGGACGTGAGATATAAAAGTCTGTAAAACCAGATCTGCTGTTCTGCTTGAGAATTTCCAGAGACAGTATTTTTATACGTTGAGACCATACCGAGTTCGATTTGCAGATTCAGGCTTATGTAGTCAAATATGAAATATTAGCATTTGATAGGAAGGGTCGACATACGTGACTCACGTACTGTACCTCCTGCCTACATTATGGCGAATCCTGTTGTTGAGAGGTCGTCACAATGATATGCACAAAGTGGAACAGAGGATATAGCCACTAGCAGGAGCGGATACAGAACTTTTCGAAGGAGGGGCCACATTTTTTGCCTTGGGTCGGAAATTTTGTTGTTGATCTTTGACCAAAAAATAATGACCTTTTAAGCCATTTGGTCGAAATGTCTTGAAAATAAAATAAAAAATCCTGCCAAAATAGTTTATGACCTTTTTCAGTCATTTAATCGACCAACTGCCTTGAACATGTTGAACATGTAGCCTACCATTTTTTAAGACAATGCTACAAAGATCATCTGTTTTTTACTCATATCATACTTTCACCTTTGCCCATTCCGTTGATCAAAAACTTCTTGAAGCCTAGATACCTAATGGGGGCACGTCTTATGGGAATTTTTTTGGGCCATGGCCGGTTTCCCCCCCCCCCCTTGGATCCGCCTCTGACCACTGGCCATGTATTTTATGTTTATCATGAAGAAAAATTGGTCCAACCTCAATATCTCAACTCTGTTCGCTACTTCTGGTCCGAAATCTGACTTCATATTATGGCATACCATGATACCATATCATGTTTCAGACTATCATCAACTGCTCATTATTCTCAATGACCAACTTATTGAGATCTAATCTAATATCACCTTTTCAATTTTCAATAATTATGTTTGGGATTTAGTTGCCATCTCAAACATCACTCATAATATTGTATTAAATACCGGTATGGATAATTTTATTGTCTTGGCATCTCTATTATTTGATTAGTGGATGGGCAAGAACATTAGATCAATCTTTAAAGTTAAATGTTTAATGAGCGTGTTTCAGGTAAAGCACTACTATATAGGTTCTTTCGATGACTACAGAAAGTAGAGATAGTGTGATGTCATCATTGGCCAAGCATGATGCTAAGTGCTGCTACGTAAGTTTCCAATCGTCTCGTTCTTACGCTGCGTCTTATAGGAACAAACCAAAACTATTTGTAATCAAAAATAAGCATGGAAAATGAAGTGGATAATATTAAGACTAAACATAACTACATTTTGACATTCGCTCAAGTGTAAAATGGTAGAGCGTTTCGCCGAGCTTGATTTTGTTACATTAAGAGCTAACTGAAAGTAGGCTATAGGCCTATAAGCTTAGGATATCACCAAAGTTTATCAATTCGAATTTTCTTAGTATTTTCATTTAGGTATACTATGCAATACTTACTGATTTGCATGAAGTTTTGGTTCTCAAGATCAAAACGCGTGAACGACAGGGCCAACTTGAATTCGGACGTTTTTTTTATTTCAAAATATTATTTCAACATCGACTTCTCATCCAATAATCGTGACAAACAAAATTGTAAGATATTGTAAGTGACTTTCAAAGTAGCAGTAAAGTCATTGTTCAGCTCACAGCCGAATTATTTTCGTTTCAACCCAGAGTTAATAGTGAATGCCTTCTGCAAAGGCATTGTCGTGACCATATCCAGCACCGTGACCGTATCCAACTGTAGCTTCGTGTCCGTATCCAACTTTAGCGTCGTGTCCGTATCCAACTGTAGCGTCGTGTCCGTATCCAACTTTAGCGTCGTGTCCGTATCCAACTGTAGCGTCGTGGCCGTATCCAACTTTAGCGTCGTGTCCGTATCCAACTTTAGCGTCGTGTCCGTATCCAACTGTAGCGTCGTGTCCGTATCCAACTTTAGCGTCGTGTCCGTATCCAACTTTAGCGTCGTGTTTGTATCCAACTTTAGCGTCGTGTCCGTATCCAACTTTAGTGTCATGTCCGTATCCAACTGTAGCGTCGTGTCCGTATCCAACTTTAGCGTCGTGCCCGTATCCAACTTTTTCGTCGTGACCGTATCCATATCCAGCACCCTGGTGACCATATCCATGAGGAATACCAGCTCCGTGGTCGACAAGGTTGACATCACAGAAGTCACGGTAGTAGTAGTGGTTACCGTGGTTGTAGTGGTCGTATCCGGAGTTACGTGAACCGGGTGCACAGGGCTGTTCGTATGCGTTTCCGTTTGAACAGATGACGAACGAATTATCATCCTTGTAGTAGAATCCGTCGTTGCCGCACTTATCTGACCAAGAAAACGTAATTTATTTTCAATTTGTTGACAATTTAAATGCTGATCAACAAAACAATTGTCGAAGCTTAAAGTAGGTGAGCCAGAAAGCCCACTCACAAGATGGTCAGCAAGTTCAGTCTGTAGAATCAAGGCTTTCGAGAATAATTATGTCCTCTAATTATCTTAAAGACGGCTTAGACAATGAAAAAAATTATTTGTCAATTTCTCCACTGCTAGACTGAGAGAATCTACATGCACCCTATATACCTAGTCGTCTTTCTTTCTTCGTAGCAGACCTAGATTATTTCATAGGCACAATCAGGTCATCGGCAGGTTTCAGTTTCAATGACCATAAGCCCAAAATATATTGGTGGTTGATGCGAATGAGTAATAGCCGATCAGACAGCAAACATTAAGTTAGGCTAAGCACATTTGGACGCATTTATGAAAACGGTCAGCGTTGTCACGTTGCTTGCATAGCTTGCGAGTTATAGCTACATGTAGGCCTAGTCTCAGCTTGTTTGCAATATACACATGACATGGTCGCCCTCACATAGACCTATGTGGAATTTGGGGTGCTTGATGCCCTCCTGTAATATTGACACCTAAATAAATTTGTAACTGCTACTTTTGGATTTTTAACAAAAGTATCTCCGCAAAGATCTCTAATCATGCTTAGGCCTATGATGCACAAAGTGAAAATGCAAACTTATCTTTGCGAAATCTAAAAAAATACCCTTTTGTTAATTTCCTAATTTGAATTTTTCAAGCTCTTGCTAAAACATTCAACCGTGGACATAGTATATTTGCCATTACCAGCAGAAATATCTGGGGGCTCCTATTGCACCGGCTCAGTATTTCTATCGTCTGATTAATTATAAAAATGGCCAAGCTTAAAGAAACCGTCCAAAACTCACCGCCATATCGTCCATAGAAGGCATATCGTCCGCTAGCGTAGCCGTCCGGAATAGAAGCCATGGCGGCCACGAAGCACAGAGCGAGGACAACGAGACACTTCATGTTGCGACGGTTTGCGTTGTTCAACTGATACCAGATAGGCTACTGTGATAATTCAACAAAACGCGGTCTTTTATAGCAAACAACGACTAATCAGAGTCTATCTGCCTCATGACCTTTAACCTCTGAATGACATCAGCTACTGGACCGCACTGAGCACGGAACCGAATGATTTATTAATTAGCGATGAAACAGTTTTTGCCAACAATGACACAATGCTCGTTATTAGAGATAGGCCTAATAATATTATGTCGCAGATCACGTTTTTGGCAGACAGCTAGAAAATGCTTCATGTTCAACGCGTGTGCAGGTGTGCAATGGAATGTGGCGTCTGTTATTGGCCACCCAGCATTTACTATAAAAGTCAGAGTTTCAGTCACAGTTGCAACATTCGTCGATTGCAGTTCAACAGCAACAAACCGTTGCAACATGAAGTGTCTCGTTGTCCTCGCTCTGTGCTTCGTGGCCGCCATGGCTTCTATTCCAGACGGCTACGCTAACGGACGATACGCCTTCTACGGACGATATGGAGGTAATAATCTAGTATATAATATATATTTGGCTGAAATGAAAATTCTTATACATACGTATGATTGCTTGCTGTATGCATAAGTTGAAACGCCGCTCTCTGCGAAGTCAGAAAACATAATTCTTCTTCTTTTAATCGTGCAATTAATTGATTACTGAGCAATCCCATCATATAGAAATTATACAAGGCTCTGTCATGATTTGATTTAAATTCTGCGTAGTGCATTCTCAACGTGTAGGAGACACTCACAATGTTAAAGCCTACATGTAACTATGGTAAGCTTATTAATTTTAATAAACGACATTTGGAGATTATACGGCGATTAGTGCAACTCTTAATTGAATGTCAAACAGTGTCGTGCTTGATTACTTGGCGACACTTACTTAATTAGAAATTTGGTGCTTTGTGTAGTAGCCTATGGGATTTTCGGAAAAGATATACTTTCTTTATTGCCTAAAATTAATTTCATAAATTGCTCATTTTAACAGGTAAATGCGGCAACGACGGTTTCTACTACAAGACTGATTATTCGTTCGTCATCTGTTCAAACGGTAACGCATACGAACAACCCTGTGCACCAGGTTCACGTAACTCCGGATACGACCACTACAGCCACGGGAACCACTACTACTACCGCGACTTCTGTGATGTCAACCTCGTCGACTACGGAGCTGGAATTCCACATGGATATGGTCACCACGGTGGATATGGATTTGGCCATGGTGCTGGATTCGGTCACGGTTCAGAATATGGACATGGTTCCAGATATTAGATTTTTTTTTGCAATTGACTAGGTACCTATTATGCAATTTATTTAATGGATTCGAAAATTCCTTCCATCAAGACACAATGTCTAAGACTGTGATTTTTTCGTGAAAATAAATCATGAAAATCAGCTATATTTGTCTGTGTTAATGCTTTAGTCTACACATATAAATCGTGAATTGTGTTGTGTTTCGTACTGAAATACAGTGAGCATAAGTTACTTGATTGCTTATATTCAGAAGGCTATATTTTTAAAACTTGACTAGGCCTATACGTGTTCGAAAGATATATTTTGCATGAGAATGTGTTTAGTTTGTACTTTTATGTCGCTCACACACTGCAAACATATGCTGCTAAATCTAGACTCTTATTCTATGGTCCGTTCTAACTGTTTATTTATGGAAAGAATGTGAGATATAGGCCTATAGTTAAATGCAGGCTGATTAGATTCAATAATTTAATATCCACCTATTATAGGCCTATGCATTATTTTCCAGAACCAGTGACTGCGAAAATATAGGCCTACTCAGAACAGTCGTATTTTTAGTATATAATACTATATATCCTACAGTTAGATTTGCCTACTTAAAAGTTGCCTTTTTATTTACATAACTTACAAGTGTCAGGTATTTTTAAAACACAATCTGAAAATATACAGTCCATTTAATTAAATGCAGAGTTAATAATTGCTTATAGGCTAATACATGTAGATTCGACATGGAGTAATTTGAACGTTGCAAGTAAAATGTCATTCCATAAACGACAGTAGGAAAATCTTAGCAGAATATCTTGAAGTCTCTCATCGTTTCTCTGGATTTGGCATGTTTTCCAAAAACTCTATAGAAAAACTCAGTCCACACAAGACCAGAACTAAGACAATAAACCTGGTTCCTATGGTTCAGGCTACACGGTGAATTTCTAGATAACTCATGTCCAAAGAACGAATATAATATTATTATTATAGCTTACGCGTTACGCAATGAGTATGTTAACGAGTGTTTCCATTTATGAGGAGTTCACTTTGATATGAATATGCAACAAAACCATTGGCAGAGTTTATCATTATCAGGGTCTAGGGGCTACGCCCCCCCCCTCCAAGAAGGCAAAGACTGTTTTTAACGTGAAAACGGTATATTTTTCTGAGGTTAGCCCCCCCCCCCATTCCCAAGCAAGAAGACCCAAACTAAAAATATACGGAAAAAAGAGGCTTTGTTCACGAGCGAAACTTCAATCGAATGATTAAAAAAGTCATCAACTTTTAGCCGATAAAAACGTGCGGTTTTTATGAGATTTCGACCCGATGACTAAAAAAGTTTTTAGCTCCCGGAAACTGAAACCAAACTCCGTCCTTTAATAAAACCACAAATTAACTGTATCGGTGTATGACCCTTTTTCTAGGGTTCAAAAGAGCATGCCTCTCTTGCTTAAGAACACATGCGGAACTGAATAACAATATTTTATACACTTTAACCGACCCCCCTATACTCCGTGTTGCAGGACTAGGGATCTCACCAATCGGCCAAAATGACCCATGATTGGCTAGTAGGCCAATTACATTGCGCCAAGAGCCAAGTGCATAATTAAAGAGAATAAAATTAAATAGCTCAATTAGTTACTGTATCCTTTGCCTTATTAGAGAGTTCAGGCGAATACGCGATCAGCAGCGAGTGATGGGACACAACTAAGTTTTTTGCAGGTTCGTAAGAGAAAGTTTTTTCTGCAAAGGATCAACTGAATAGATATCAAACTTAGACTTTCGGAAAATTAATACTTTAAGGATCACTATGTATTGTATATTTATTAATTGCTATTAACATTGTACAGGTCTTTAGCATTTTGTAAAGCATCTTTAGTGTAGTGCAAGCAGTTCATAAACGATCCCCGTGTGCAAGACTCTTTGAAATCATCGATTTTTAGAAAGCGTAGGAAATAGACTTAGGCTAGTAGAAAAGACTAAGGAAAAAGAAACGTGAAGCGAACAGAACAAGAAAGCTTATTCCAGAGGTGTGATACGTAGAACAGACAATTTTCTCTCACCCACGACTCCACGAGAGATTAGTGGATTTCAGAAAAAAAACAGTGAACAAAGCATTTCGATAAAAGATTAATATTTAAATTTGTGGGCTGCGCTGGTACTACTGGTAGGTCTACAGTGGTGGGTTCGGTGACCTGGAGCCGAAGAATTCCACGTTCGCCAAAGAATCTCACTTAAAATTTTACTAATATTTCAATCTAAGTATGCAATACTTATTAATTTTAAATGGAATTTTGTACTGAAGACCAATATGAATAAAAGATAGGGCAAACTTGAATTCAGATGTTGCTTATTTCAAAATATTATTTCAACATTAACTGCTCAATGTTCATTCAATAATCGAGACAAATATAATGATAAGAAATTATAGTTGACTTTCAAATAAGTCGTAAAGTCATTGATCAACACACAACCCCATTATTTTCGTTTCAACCCAAAGTTAATAGTGAATGCCTTCTGCATAGGCATTGTCGTGACCATATCCAGCACCGTGACCATATCCAGCACCGTGACCGTATCCAACGCTAGAGTCGTGACCGTATCCAACGTTAGCGTCGTGACCGTATCCATATCCGGCGTTTTGGTGACCAGATCCATGTGGAATACCAGCTCCGTTGTCGACGAGGTTGACATCACAGAAGTCGCGGTAGTAGTATTGGTTTCCGTGGCTGTAGTGGTCGTATCCGGAGTTACGTGAACCGGGTGCACAGGGCTGTTCGTATGCGTTTCCGTTTGAACAGATGACGAACGAATTATCATCCTTGTAGTAGAATCCGTCGTTTCCGCATTTGTCTGACCAAGAAAACGTCATTTATTTTCAATTTATTCAAAGTTGAAATACTGATCACAATAATTATTGTCGAAGCTTAAAGTAGGTGAGCCAGAAAGCCCACTCATAAGATGGTCAGCAAGTTCACTCTGTAGAATCAAGGCTTTCGGGAATATGTCCTCTAATTATCTTAAACACGGTTTAGACAATTATAAAAAAAAATATTTGTCAATTTCTCCACTGCTGGACTGAGAGAGTCTACATGCAGCCTATATACCTAGTCGTCTTTCTTTCTTCGTAGTAGACTTAGAGTATTTCACAGGCACGCTTCAGTTTCTATAACGATAAGCCCAAAATATTTTATTGGTTGGTGCGAATGAGTAGGCCTAATAGCCGATCACACAGCAAACATATTAAGTTAGGCTAAGCACATTTGGACGCATTTATGAAAACGGTCAGCGTTGTCACGCTGCTTGCATAGCTTGAGAGTAATAGTCTCAACTTGTTTGCAATAATATTATATACCTGACATGGGCGCCCGCACATAGACCTATGTGCAATTTGGGACGCTTGATGCCCTTCTGTAATATTGACATCTAATTTTTAACTGCTACTTTTGGATTTTTAACAAAAGTATCTTCACACAGAGAGAGCTCTAATCATGCTTATACCTATGATGCACAAAGTGCAAAATGCAAAATTTTCATTGAGAAGCCTATAAAAATACCCTGTTGTTCATTTCCTAATTTGAAATTTTTAAGCTCTTGCTAAAACATTCAACCGTGGCCATAGTATATTTGCCATTACCAGCAAAATTATCTGTGGGCTTCTATTGCACCGACTCAGTATTTCTATTGTCTAATTAATAAAAAGCCAAGCTAAAAGAAGCAGTCTAAAACTCACCGCCATATCGTCCGTAGAAGGCGTATCGGCCATGAGCGTAACCGTCCGGAATAGAAGCCATTGAGGCCACGAAGCACAGAGCGAGGACAACGAGACACTTCATGTTGCGACGGTTTGCGTTGTTCAACTGATACCAGATACTGTGATAAGTGAACGAAACGTGGTCTTTTATAGCAAACGGGGACCATTCAGAGTCTATCTGCCGTTCGACCTCTAACCTCTAAACGACACCAGCTACAGGTTTCGTACTGAGCACGGAACCGAATGATTCACTAATAGGTGACGAAACAGTTTTTGCCAACAATGACACAACGTTCATTATTAGAGATAATAATATAGGGTGTCTCGATAGGTCGTGAACGATTTTGAATGCAGACAAATATATGTTATACACAATATAATGTGGAAAGTTTTATATTGGCGGATAGGTTATTCAAATGAAAATGTTAAAATAAAAAAATTAGATCACTAGCTCACTTATTCAAATTTTAGCGCCAATATCCGTGACGTCATCAAATTCGTGCCAAGTAAACGTCCAGTTAAGCCGCAAACAATATTGTACGACCATCATTGTTAATCCACACATAAATAATTAATACAAATTATCATTTAGTATTTAATAATGTTTCCTTTACTCTTTATTACAGCCTCAAGATAATTAGTCATCGAGCCAAGTAGATTTTTCAGAGTTGTCAGAGGTAGGCTAGGCCTATCGATGTCCACGCCTTACGAAGCCGACGTTTTAAGGTGTTCAGTGTCTGGGCCCTGGGGTTCGGGTTCGGCATAAACAGTTGGATTAACAAAATCTCATATCATTCCAAATAAACCTTCAGTCACTTCGACTTATTACATAAATGAGATACTGGAGAAAGAGGTCAAATTCGCATTCCAGCGAAGTGTAGTCTGCGTTCAGTTAACAGCCACAAAAATGTTTCATAATAACGGCGAAGGATTATTTCAACAAGACGGTGCACGTGCACACACATCAAAGGCCTCAGTCGAATGGTTGAACAAGAATATCAATGGATAGTCTACATCTCACCGAGGGACTGCATGGCCACCTAATTCGCCGGATTTGTCACCAATGGAAAATGTTTGGAGTATTATGGCGGCAACTGTTTATGCCGACATCGAACCCCAAACGACCTTAAAACGTTGACCTTGTAAGGCATGGACATCAATAAAACTTATAAAACTTTCCACATTATTTTGTGTATAACATATATTTGTCTTAATTCAAAATCGTTCACGACCTATCGAGACACCCTATATTATTATGTTGCAGATCACGTTTTTGGCAGACAGACCGAGAATGCCTCAGGTGTGCAATGGAATGTTATTGGTCGCCCAGCATTTACTATAAAAGGCAAAGTTTCAGTCACAATTGCAACATTCGTCGATTGCAGTTCAACAGCAACAAACCGTTGCAACATGAAGTTTCTCGTTGTCCTCGCTCTGTGCTTCGTGGCCGCCATGGCTTCTATTCCTGACGGCTACGCTAATGGACGATACGCATTCTATGGACGCTATGGAGGTAGTACCGTAGTAGGCTAGTCTATCATTTTGTTAGTGGGCCTATACTATCCTATCGCCTATCTTTGGCTAATTTTAAAATCCCTATTATAAATACAAGCGTTTAACTGTTTGCTGTATGCATTAGTTGAAGCGCTGCTGTCAACGAAGTCAGAAAACGTAACCATTCTTCTGTTAATCGTGCAATTGATTATTTACTGAGCTGTCACAACATGCAGAAATTATTCAAGGCTTTGTCATGATTGTCTATGAATTCTGCATAGTCCGGATTAGCCATTCTCAACGTGTAGGAGACACACAATGTATGTAACTAAGGTATTTGATAAACGACATTTTTTAGATATTCAGCGATTAGTAAAACAAAATATTGAATTTCAAACAATCTTGTGCTTGATTACTTAGCGACATTTAATTATTAGAAATCTGTTGCTTTGCGAAGTAGCCTAGCATATGTGATTGTCGAAAAAGACATAGTTTCATTAATGCTTGAATTTCATGAATTGCACATTTTATTAGGTAAATGCGGCAACGACGGCTTCTATTACAAAACCGATTATTCTTTCGTCATCTGTTCAAACGGAAACGCCTACGAACAGCCCTGTGCACCCGGTTCACGTAACTCCGGATACGACCACTACAACCGGGGTAACCACTACTACTACCGCGAGTTCTGTGATGTCAACCTCGTCGATCACGGAGCTGGAATTCCATATGGATATGGTCACCAGGGTGCTGGCTATGGATACGGTCACGTTGCTGGATACGGAGATGGTCCCCGATATTAGATATTTATTTGTAATTGAATAGAGTAAGAGAGTTTATTTATTGGATTTGTAAATTCATTCCATCATGGCACAATGTCTATCAGTGCCGGATTAACTTTTTAGAGGCCTGGCGCAAACAATGCAACAAAACTAAAGTAGGCCCTCTATCCAATCCAATTATCAAAAAATGGGGGAAAATTAATTATATAGAAAAACATACTTTAATAATTTATTAACACAAAATGAAGCTGTGATAGGATCATAGGAGATTTTTAAATTTTACTTGCTACAGTTCAACTGTTCAAAAATGTTCGTCGAGTTAAACAAAACAAAATAAGCACCCAGTAATTGATGGCGAATACAAGAGCCAATGTCTGAGAATTTTTTCCCCGTTTGGTGTGATCATAAAAAAGCAGAATCGTTTAGTTTTCTTTTGGTACTATTCAATTTTACTTTATTTCCATGTTGTTTTATGGATTTAGAGTACATGCCATCTTGATTACCGGTACCGGTACGACATGATTCAGGTCCCATCTGCAGCCAATAACTGACCAAATCTTCATTTATAGTCCACAGAGCAGCATCTGTTTGTGGCACGTTTCCAACAGATTGATTCTCTTGTTTTAATGGTAGATCTATGGTAGTTTCAGATTTAGGCATATCAATGATATCATTGCTGAAATCAAGGGTGTCTGTTGTTGGCATTAGTGCGGACACTGCTGAGCGGCCTAAGCCTGAACTGCATCCAGCTTCTGACGCTGAGTCGACACCATCTATAAATTGCGGCACTTCCCGTGTTTTTACTGCCAGAAAGTTATGAATACTACCACGTTGCTGTTTGCTTACCTCTTCAAGTTCGCGTTTTCTTTGACGTTTCTGCCAACCGGACTCAAATTTCTTCATTTTCTTTAGGCCTACTTATTTTATTTGTTCAAAAATTAAAATTAAAAAAAGAAATAAGCAGCTACATAAACACTAAATCAGTGGTTCTTAACCGGTGTTCGACCGAACCCCTGGGGTTCGGTGAGCCAGTGTCAGGGGTTCGGCAGAGGACCTCTGAAATATATACATATTCAGTGAAAAATTATCAGCTATTTTTTCAACTTTTATTTAATAAATGTTTTTGAAACCTTATTAAATTTAAACTGTTCATCCTGTTAACCTTAGAGTTGTCTTACTGCACCAGTGCACCTCCCGATTAGATAATTAACATGGCTTTAGATAATTAACACCAGCAGGCATCTTTCTTTGAAGTAATAATTATAAGGTATTACCGATAAGATATGTAATTTTTCGTTGTTTTTTCTGCAGAAATAGCATCGTGTGACGTACGCTAAAAGCAACTATTACCATTTTCTTGTATATTTATACCACAGAGTATGTCGAGCAAAAAAAAAATTATTGTTCAAATTTGAGGGGTTCGGTGAATGGTCATGGATTTCTCTTGGGGTTCGGCTCCCTTGAAAAGGTTAAGAACCACTGCACTAAATAGTAGATAATAATATTACATGAAACATACACTGTGTCGTCTGTACCGTACGCATGTCAATATTTTATTTGGTGATGGGGTCGATCCGCGCATAAATTGATTACGTTATACGTCATCATTACAGTAGCCTACACAATTAATTAGAACGTCATCATTATAGTAGTAGCCTAGTACTGTAGAAGGCCTGTTTTTATAATGCCACCAAATTTTATATGCAATGCTTGTTTTAGAAATTAAACATTTTAAATAAGTGACTTATATAAACAAATTCGATCGGATAATCGGATTTCTCAATGTTTTTTAAAAATATTTTTACTTCCAAAAGAAGGCCTGGCGCAAGTGCGCCAGTTGCGCCATAGTTAATCTGGCACTGATGTCTATGACTGTGATTGTTATGTGAATATAAATCATGAAAATCTGACAAAATTGCGTTTCTTTTAATGCTTTGATCTACATAAATAGAATAATAATTTTATTGTGTTTTATACTGAAACACAGTGTAAAATGTACATAAATTAGCCTACATGACTGCTTATATTCAGCAGACTATCTTTTTTTGGAGCTTGACTACGGTTTCGAAAGTTACATTTTGCATTAAAGTCTAGGTAGTGTGTAACCTACCTCAATTCAATTTCGCTCACTCGCTAC
Source organism: Lumbricus rubellus (assembly GCA_945859605.1). Taxonomy (NCBI): domain Eukaryota; kingdom Metazoa; phylum Annelida; class Clitellata; order Crassiclitellata; family Lumbricidae; genus Lumbricus; species Lumbricus rubellus. The sequence continues at coordinate 44,908,273 of OX243814.1, forward strand.
ACACACGTTTAGGCTACTGCTAAATCTAGACTCTTATTCCATCGTCAAATCTCGTTGTTTAAAAATTTTAAGAATGCAAGATTTACTCTATATCAGTGGTTCCCAAAGTGGTGGTCCGCGGACCGGCACCGGTCCGCGGAGGTATGATCGCCGGTCCGTGGAGAAGAGCTAGAAATAAAAAAATAAACTGTGATTATTAGTTTCTTTGTTCGAAATTGTAACATTATTTGAATCGTTGTCCAAAATTAGTTCAAATTTCCGTCTTAATCTTTAAAAAATTGAAATAAATAGATACGCCTTATTATAACTTGCCAGATAGCGAATTCAAACAATTTGAATTTATTCTAAATTTACTACATCGATGACTGCAGTCAGTTACGAGCTTTTTTAAAATGTTGATCATCGTCAATAAGGTCTAAGTTAGCGGTCCGCGAGCTTCACCAAAAATTATTGCCGGTCCGCGGCATGCTGAAGTTTGGGAACCACTGCTCTATATGGAGTGGATCTAATTAGAATCATAGGTTTCATGTAGAACTGTGCGCATTAGGCCCATTTTCCCAGAGTCAGTGACTGCGAAAATAATTATAGGTTTTCTCAGAATAGTCGTGTCTAATTTTCAAATTTAACTTCTTGAGCTTTTCGATCTGGCACATTCGCTAGAAAGATAATCGACCCAGGTTCGAAATTCATTCATTCGCTCAAGTATTTATATAACGCCTCTTCAAGAAAATTTCTCAGAGGCGCTCTCGACTCTAGCATGGCCAAAAAGAGCAGTTTTTAAAGTGGTTATGGAATGTGACATAGAGTGATTTAAGGAACAGGCGCAACTCTAGTAGGGGGGGGGGCATTCCATACCACCGGGCCAACCACAGAAAAAGCACGACTCTGCATGATGAAGGTACGAGAAAACGGGACCAAGAGCAATTCCTCTATCAACCGAGTGTAGGCAAAGGACGTGAGATATAAAAGTCCGTCAAACCAAATCTGGTGTTCTGCTCGAAAATTTCCAGAGACAGTATTTTTGTCGTTGAGGCTGCATCGTGGGTTCGATTTGCAGGTTCAGGCCTATGTAGTCAAATCTGGAATCTCAGCATTTGATAGGATGGGTCGACATTCTTGCCTCATGTCCCTCTTGACTGCCTTACGGCGAATTCTGTTGTTGAGAGGTCGTCACAATGATATGCACAAAGTGGAGCAGAGGATATAGACACTGGCATGGGTGGATACAGAACTGTTTAAAGGAGGGGCCACATTTTTTGCCTTGCGTCGGAAAAATTTTCGTGTATCTTTGACCGAAAAACTAATGACCTTTTTTAGTCATTTGGTCGAAAGGTCTTGATAATATAAAAAAATTCCTGCCAAAATAGTTTATGACCTTTTTCTGTCATTTAATCGAAAAAACTGCCTTGAACATATTGAACATGAACCATTTTCCCAAGCCAATGCTACAAAGATCATCTGTTTTTTGCTCATATCATATTTTCACCTTTGCCCATTCCGTTGATCAAAAACTTCTTGAAACCTAGATAGGGCCTACCTAATGGGGGCACGTCCTATGGGAATTTCTTTTGGGCCATGGTCGGGTTGCCCCCCACCCCTTGGATCCGCCTCAGACCACTGACCATGTTTTTTATGTTTACCGTGAAGAAAAATTATTCCAACCTCAATATCTCGACTCTGTTCGCTACTTCTGGTCCGAAATCTGACTTCATAAATTATTATGGCATAGGCTACCATATCATGTTTCAATTGCTCATTATCCTCAATGACCCACTTATTGAGATCTAATCTAATATCACCTTTTCAAAAATTATGTTCGTGATTTAGTTGCCATCTCAAACATCATTCGTAATATTGTATTAAATATGGATAATTTTGGTGTCTTGTCATCTCTATTATTTGGTTAGTGGATGGCAAGAACATTAGATCACTCTTTAAAGTTAAATGTTTAATCAGCGAGTTTCAGATAAAGCAATAGCCTACTTTATAATGTTCTTTCGATGACTACATGAAATAGAGATAGTGTGATGTCATCATTGGCCAAACATGATGCTAAGTGTCTACGTAAGTTTCCAATTCTCTCGTTTGTACTCTGCTTCTTATCGGAACAAACCAAAACTAATCAAAACTAGGCATGGAAAATAAAGTGGATATAATATTAAGACTAAACATAACTACATTTTGACATTCGCTCAAGTGTAAAATGGAAGAGCGTTTCGCCGAGCTTGATTTTGTTACATTAAGAGCTAATTGAAAGTATAGGCCTATAAGCTTAGGATATCACCAAAGTTTATCAATTCGAATTTTCTTATTATTTTCATTTAGGAATACTATGCAATACTTACTGATTTGCATGAAGTTTTGGTTCTCAAGATCAAAACGCGTAAACGACAGGGACAACTTGAATTCGGACGTTTTTTTATTTCAAAATATTATTTCAACATCGACTTCTCATCCAATAATCGTGACAAACAAAATTGTAAGATATTGTAAGTGACTTTCAAATTAGCAGTAAAGTAATTGTTCAGCTCACAGCCGAATTATTTTCGTTTCAACCCAGAGTTAATAGTGAATGCCTTCTGCATAGGCATTGACGTGACCATATCCAGCACCGTGACCGTATCCAACTGTAGCTTCGTGTCCGTATCCAACTTTAGCGTCGTGTCCGTATCCAACTTTAGCGTCGTGCCCGTATCCAACTTTAGCGTCGTGTCCGTATCCAACTGTAGCGTCGTGTCCGTATCCAACTGTGGCATCGTGTCCGTATCCAACTTTAGCGTCGTGTCCATATCCAACTTTAGCGTCGTGCCCGTATCCAACTTTAGCGTCGTGTCCGTATCCAACTGTAGCGTCGTGTCCGTATCCAACTTTAGCGTCGTGTCCGTATCCAACTTTAGCGTCGTGCCCGTATCCAACTTTAGCGTCGTGTCCGTATCCAACTTTAGCGTCGTGTCCGTATCCAACTGTGGCATCGTGTCCGTATCCAACTTTAGCGTCGTGTCCATATCCAACTTTAGCGTCGTGACCGTATCCAACTTTAGCGTCGTGTCCGTATCCAACCTTTTCGTCGTGACCGTATCCATATCCAGCACCCTGGTGACCATATCCATGAGGAATACCAGCTCCGTGGTCGACGAGGTTGACATCACAGAAGTCGCGGTAGTAGTAGTGGTTACCGTGATTGTATCCCGCTACTAATGCACTATATAATTGAATTCCAGAAATTACTTAATCGGGTTGAATGGGTGTGAGTGGCTTGATTGGACAGATGGCCGCCACGTCTTGAATTGTTTAGCGAAGTCTAATAACATTAATTTTAACGAATTTAATATAAAAAAGTATAAGTTAGTGCAACATAGGGTCTACTGAACGAAGCTGGCATGGACAGGAGCGTGTTTATTTCTCCCTACTCAATTTCTTCTGAGTGGGCCCATATATTTTCCATGATCTGGATCTACGAAAAATGACGGTTGTAATTAATTCTGCAAACAATGGATTTGAATATATTTTTTCGTGATTATGCTTTATTCTTCGCCAAATAGTTCATGATAAAATCTCCATTGAGTAGCCCCAGTTGGAAACCAGTGATTTCGTTAATCAACGAGTCTAAAGCAGAAGTCAAGTCTTTCGACAGATGGAGTCAAAAAATATAAAATTAACTGTCAATTATTTGCTAAAAACATAAAAGCTTATCACGAACATGGTTGCTTGCACGTTTCACAATGTTCATGTAAGCTTATATCATAAGCTAAGCTGCAATGAAGCCTCCTTTGTGGAAATTGCAATGCTGGCAATATAGGCCTATTCCTTATGTTGTCAAGTTAGATTGATTGTAGGCCTATTATGGATAGTATTTCAAGAGGACAAATGTTATGATTGAATAAAAATTTATAACCTAGTGTAATTGACTAATAAATCACATTAAAAGCAAATGCCTTCAAGATTCATAAAGTGATAGGCTACATGTATAATAATTAGGTGTGCCACTGTTAAGATTTATTTGCACTAAATAGGACAGAGGACGAAACTCAACCGGCAAAAATTGGCCTATTGCATGTCTAATAAGCTGACGCAAACGCTTCAACGTAAGAGCCGAATATAATATTATATTATATTATATTATATTATATTATATTATATTATATTATATTATATTATATTATATTATATTATATTATATTATATTATATTATATTATACTATACTATATTATATTATATTATATTATATTATATTATATTATATTATATTATATTATCGAGAGCCGAATATAATATTATAATTATTATCGAAAGCCGAATAAAATATAATATTACATTATCGAAGCCAGTCGACACCATAATATGGTGCCGACTTTCTTAATATAGTATATTATAATTATGATGTAAACCGGCTTCGATAATTAATACAACCATGAGCAATTTCTCATCTTAGATTGAGCAACGCGGCCAGACAGTCCAGACTTTCAGTAAAACAGTCAATAATAATGACGATGAAGCTTTTCCTAAGCTTATAATAAGAATGAGCAATGCACTTATAAGCCTCGCCCTAAGAAAGAACACCAAACCTTAATTCCATCTATCCATGCACATTACAATCATTACATACACTATGAAGAAATAATAGTTAGTTCACTTAATGATCCTAATCCGTTGAAAGTAACGTCTGTCTCTGTTCTTTATCCGACGTCCGTTGCGAGAATTGGGCTGAAACTTCTGATTCGTCGGAAATCACTGCCATTAGGCCTATCTTGTGTAAAACTTAGGCTACTGGCCTACTCTATTACACATGTGTTAAATGGACAGGGTACAAGTCGATGGAACGCCAAACCCAAGTAAGTTAAGTAACCGAGTCAAAATGCAGAAGATGAGTTCTTAAAACAAGTGAGACAGCCTACGGTGGAGAATAATAGGTTTGAAAGAGGTGAGTCCAGGGTAAGAATTGCCGGAGGGTTGGAGGGTTTCAACCCCCCAGTCTTTCTTAGAGCCCCATGTTAAAGTCTGTTTTTCACACCCTGATTCCAAGTGCATAACGGTCCAACCCCCAGTTATTTTTCCACAATTCTTACGCTGGGTGAGTCTTAAGCTGAGAATGATACATAAAGCGACTGTGCGGAGAAAACAGACAGAGGAAGAGCGCTCTTGAAGGTAGCCGTTGAAATCGCTCATGCTCGTTCGCCATTCACCAAGAAGAGTTTTTTTAATTTAGGTATCACCCGGCAAAGATATAGGCCTAATCAGACAACTCGTTGAATAATGAAAAGATTGGAGGCAAGAAGCGATTTTGAGTAGGGCGTTCGATCAGAAACCAATCCACTCGAAAGTCGCCTCACTACGACAGTTATTTTTGAACCTGGTTACGTAACAACGCCGGAAAATAAACCAATACGAAACGTTCTTTCCACACGATAAGACTCGTTAACTCTTCTTAATCTTCATCCGAACACTCGAAAATCCAACTTAATTCGAACAAAGGCCAGACCCCCATATTGATGCAGGCTTTTTCACAGGTAGCCTAATAGTGATTTTATATGCGAATTTTGTAAGATTAACAACTATGTACATGTATCAATCTCTTTCTGCAACACAAATCATTTCTATGATGAACTTAGTTGAGGCGGTCTGTTATAAAATGTTTGATCGACTAAATAATGATTGTCTGTCTATAATTATTGTTAAAACAATAAATAAGAAATTCATAATATTAAAATTAGTACTGAATGTTGTTGTGTTCAAAGTCAACATGTCTGTTTTCTAGAAAATACATTATAACAAATTAATGGAATAGGCTACACACTAAATTGTAAGCACATAAAAGCTAGCGGACTATGATAATATCGTAGTCCGCTAGCTATTTTTTCTGGTTTGCATTCCGAAATATGATGTCTTTCATCTCAACTGTTGGGAAAATGTCAAAACTACATTTAATATCCTCAATGCGTTCTTTTTTCCTACATTCTCTTGCACTACATTGTGCAACAGAACAAGGCCTTTCGACTGCCAAAAATACCAATCCAGATCTTGGCTTGTATTCAGGTGTCTCGGCTTCATCAGTATCAACAGTTTCATCAGCGCCATCATAACTATCAGTACCAGTCTCATCATCACGTCCATCATCATCTTCAATTTCAACACTGTTTTTATCATAAGAAACACCTGAAGTTTGTTCTGCAGGCAAGGACATCTCTTCACGTTCACATTCTTTGTTGTTGCTATCACTGTGGAAACTGTCATTATAATACATGCTCAGTTAGTATTATTTTCAGTGCCTCCTTATCAATGCATCCTATTCGTCGTTTAGATGAATAATTTACTGTGCTCATTGCAGCTCAACAATAATAAAGGAACAAAGTCATAGCAGCAATTTGAGAAAATATTAATCTAAGAAGTTAAGCACCAAATATATGCAGGAATCTGACCAGACCCCCTTGTTCGAATGAGGGTTAGATAGCTCATAGCTTTCGAAAAAGAAACTCGCGAATGATATGTTCAAACTGATGATCAGTTTTATGAGCAGAAAATTCAATCAGTGCTTCTGAATATGGAAGATTACAGTCGTTAAAACATCTGACTTTCAAGTATCTTGCAAGAAAATGTTTTCCAAGAAAGTACGGGCATTTAACGGCGCTCATTGGTTCGCACGTTCTAAGACATTCTGAGAGTCCTCTCCTCTGAAATCTCACATCTCGGGCAAACCAAGTGGCAGACGCTGACTTTTCAGTTATCTCAACTTCACCCACATCATTATTCAAAGCTGATAAATAATAAACAAGTGTGTGAAATCCAAGCAATGATTGTACGTCTGTATCGAAAAACGAGTCTAGCGGTGGCAACAACAAAATATTCGCAAATGCAAACTTCTTCAAATTATTCTGAAGATCTGGATCCCGAAGAATTTGCTCACAAATATGCAACACATCATCATATTTCTGACACTTGTAGAGATACAAAGCACGATAGCAATCTGCTGTGTTGCACCGAATGCCAAAATCTGTGTCCATCACATTGTGGAAAGTTGTCATGTTGCCTAAAGCAATTTCCATCAGAGCATCAATTACCATTTCGTTAACCACCAAAGGATTCGCTGCAGCAGTTTCGGTGTCTGTTAATGAATCTGTTCTGGAATAAATGACCTGACTGGTAGCAATGAATTGAGTGCAAGTCCTCATCAGATCAATACGTTTCGATTGTAATAAAGCCTTCAGATTGCCGTCCATAGGAAATGCTGACTCTGGCAAATCACGAAACGATTCCAAATGATTGTATATTCTTTCGGCAGATAAGTCCTTCAAACAATCGTCCAAAGCAAATGCGGGATAAGGCGAATCAGGATTACACTCTAAATGCGTGGCTATTCTCTCGGCAGATACTATATTTATATAATGAGCAAACACTTCAGGTGAGAGTCGCAAATCAAGGTAAAGCCGTCCTTTGGTGTATTGAAGATTATTGTTAGTAATTTTCTTGTGAAGTATAGAAAATCCAACGATTCTTGCGACGTCGTCAATAAACAGCAAACAACCTGCATTCAATGTTTCTCTATCCTGTGTACTAACAGGATCTTTGAGAACTGCGAAACAGAAACGCATTGCTTGATCGTATTCTGATGTGGCAAAACATAGAGCAGCCAGATAAGCCAAAGCTGCACGAGCAATGCCGTTGGATTTAGCGTCGTCGTATTTTAATGATTCCCTTAGGAACTCTTTTGACATGAGAGACAGCAGTTGAAATTCAGACCTGGTATTTGATCCAGTTGTATTTCCCATGAGATTCTGAGCACGGAGGAATTGAAATCGACTGCTATGTTCTGTGTAGGTTTTTGGAAAGTTATGATGCTCAGACTTTACAAATATATTTTGCTCTGAAATTACTTCCACTAATTCTACGAAGATACTGCTATCCCAGGAAATCTCCCCGTAGCGCAAATCATACGCAAAATGCAAAATATATAACAGAAAGTCACAGTACTTGAAACACAAGATCCTCTCTGTTGTTGGGTGAAAAGGCACGCTACTATACGCCGTAGGGCTAAAGCATCGTCGAAATCTTAAAAAAGATCGCAGTCCTGATTTAAAACCACATTCAAATGCAGTGCGACATTTCTGGTGAGCCTCCATGAATCTTACACAAAACATTGAATTCAAAGTTAGTGATTCACGTGTCCTCCAATGTTCAAGCAGTGGCTGTAAACAATCCATGAAGTCGGGTTCTACTGCCGCTATATTAAGATACTCGTATTGTGTACGAGTGACTGGCAGTATGTAATTCTCTTCATACCAATGAGATAGGATGTCAACATTTTGGAAATCATTTAGACGCCGCTGAATCTTGTCACGCATAGTGGGACTCGATGACTCGTAAAATAAGTTTGCTTCTGGAATGAAATAGTTCCGACACCATCCCGTCTGTAGCCATTCGGAAAGTTTTTTCAATAACTCGCAGCAGATCGCAACAACAGAAGCGGAATCCCACCATTCCAGTGGCATCTCTTCACAAGTCCATAACATCAGCGTCTTTAAATGATATGGACATAGAACCTCATCGTCCTTTGGACAATTCTTTTGTATCAATTCTCTCTTTGCCAAGAATCTCAGCAAATGATAGACGATCTGCTGAGTTTTAGTCCAGGACTGAAGCAAAATTAGTTCCGCTACTGAAAATGACAACCTCCACATTTGATCAACGTTTCTGCAAGCACGATGCTGAACGTATACGACATGACAACCGTTTCGTACAACCTCAGCGATTGTATCAATGGTCGGCCATTGGAATCTTCTTGGTCTAATCGGCCAATTCTGTGCTTCGCTGGGCCACTGAGGGCAAAACAAGGCGTAGACAACATCATTTGCTAACGAATCGAACTCACTCTGAGTTGTAATTGCTGGACCACTGACAGTGTTTGACATCTTGCTATCCACTATATCAGGGTGATGAGAAATATATGCATTTGCAGCTGCTGCTCTGTTTATCTATAAGTAGATACCAGGTAGAACTGTTTTTCTAAATTCGTACGTTTTACATTTCCAGTTATAATTCATTTCGCCCGTAGCTCGTAATCGAACAAAACCCGGATACATGATGCTTGATTCCATACTATAGCATTCGATCGTATCAGCTAAGCCGCTCTTATCGCTTGGCAGCTGTGTATAGTTAGGCCAACCAGTGAAAGCCAGTCGATTCGTCTGACATACAAGGTAATCATTGTCGTCGATGCAAGAATTCAAAGGTTGAATGTAGAATTCCTCAGAGCTGCCACTCGCAATTAAATATTCCTTTGATATCCTACTGACGACCCTGGTCAAGTCATGCATGTGATTAGAAGTGACAGAATTCGACCGTGGAATCAACTGACATGTGGCAACGATAAACTGGGACGCCAGATCCTCATTTGAGTTGCCCAAATATTCCGCCATCTTAAATTAAATACATAATCCTCCTCATCACCATTGTTGTCAAATTATCATCATTAGAGTTATTGCTTTCGCCATCATTTTAGTTGTCGTAATCATTCGTCGTTATCATGTCTATTATGATGATGATGATGACGATGACGATGATGATGATGATGATGATGATCATCATCATCATCATCATCATCAATCATTTATTTTTTAACTGACGAAGCATTTTACGGTTTGAAAATTTCACATCGGTCAATGGGAATTTGGGAAAGGTCACAATGTCATGGATAAGCCCGGATGAAATCACTCCAATGTTTGTTTTGTTTGTTTGTATGTGCACTTGTTATAGTGACCTTTAAAGCTCACTGTTCAGAGACGCTCCCGACTGCAGCGCGAGCACTACATCAGAGTTTCAAATCAACTTCAACTAGAGAGCTTATTAAATTCCAAGAACTCAGAATAGGGCCTAACCATGCTATGAGCCCGCACGAGCGAAGTTCATAGGTAGCCTAGGCTCATTATTATGCGTCATGCCCTACGTGCAGATTGCTGATGGCAGATGTCATTATGATTTATTAAATTATTAAGACTGAGACCGGAGAGTAGAACTTATCTAAAATTTATAGGCCTACCTGTGCTGAACTTCAAGCTGTTTCAGAGAACTGGGCACAAAGTCGTAGAAAATTTAATTAGTCCATGTCAAGTTAAAATTTATAGCGGCCCATAAAAATTTTCACCAGGCCGCTTCTTAAAAAGATCTATGCTCACTGCTCAGGTAGCCTATACCTAACTGCGATTGTTTTACAACAGTTCGTCCATTATATTAAAGCTTAACGCTCTCTCTCAAAAGTATTAAAGTCGGATTGACACGACGCAGGTCACAACATGATAAGCCTACTGAGTGGCTTGTAAAGTTTTGAATGCTCCAACCCAGTGCTGTCCAGCATTCGATGTTCAGCCAACAACGTTAGATCTGATAAAGCGCATGAAGAAAGCAAATCCCTCGGCTTATTGAGTTTAGAGTGCAAAATAAGAACCACATTTTGGGAAGTGGATCACTACGGAAAATTCCGAGACAATTTGGGATCGATCCGTCCATCCGGAACACGGGACGCACAGGGCCGATTCCGGGACTGTCCCGGTGAATCCGAGACGGTTGGCAGCCGTAGTGGGAACGCCAACTGTGAAAGTGGGAACGATGATGAAGATTTATTGGGAACTATCATTTTTCAGGGTTCCATGCATGGTGAGCAGTGGAAACGCCGTTCCCAAGCGTTCCCACCCGATTTAAACCATGCATATCTTGACGGCATTCTCCCCGCTCTCAGATTAATAATACCTAAGTTATTCAGAGGCTCGTTCAGTGCAGAAACCACAGAGAAGGAGGATGCGACTGTGGATATGTAGGCCTACATGTATGTTTATTAGGGTGGAGTGAAAAACGTGAAATCTCTAGAATCAGAACGTCATAAGTGACAATTCGTTGCCTTTTGGTATAAGTAGTTATCACGCAAAATATTTATTTAAAATTCGTTCTAGAAGATTTGCCCCAACGAGCTTTAATATTTTAAAATTGTTAAAAAATTAAAAATATATAAAAAATTAAAACTTTATAAAAAAAATTCCAGATCATCCTTGTCAGATTGGAATCATGAAAACTAATGCCTTTCTTCAATACCAGAACAGAATTTCAATCGGAGCTTTAGAATAACAAATTTAGCGTTAACCTACTTAACGGTGATAAATGTGTAATACTGTGTATACTTTTGGACAGCTGGAATTCGTTGGTCTAATGTTTAATTAAGTGTTTGCTGATTAATATTGTCGAAATACAATCATTTAATTTATTTAAAACAATATTGCAGCTGATTTGTAAATTTTTTTTTAAAAATCATTTTTTTTATTTTTTTATTTTTTAAAACAATTTTAAAATTTTAAAGCTCGTTGGGGCAAATCTTCGAGAACGAATTTTAAATAAAGAAATATTTTGTGTGATAACAACTTATACCAAAAGGCAACGAATTGTCACTAAGCCGTTGTGATTCTATAAATTTCACGTTTTTCACTCCACCCTAATGTTTGTAGGGCCTACGTCTACAGTTTCGCAGTTATCATAGGCGTACGGAAGTTTTCAGAAGTGGGGGGGGGGGCAAAGTTTGAACTTCTGCCCGAAAAATTTATCCGTCCAAAAAAGTTGACGACTTTTTTTTAGTCGTCCGGGACTATTTTTGCCCAAAAAATCAGACTTGCCCGAAAGTTGGGGGGGGGGGGCATTCGCCCCTCTGGACCCCCGCCTCGTTCGCCTATGGCAGTTATTGACCAGACCCACCAAGCGGAGGGTTGTTGAATCCTTACCGCGGTGGCCTGCGTGCGGGCGAAAAGCCGAAATTCCTTCGATTTCATTAACAGATTAAATTTATGCAGGCCTTTGAATTGATGTCTTATCCACAAAATGTACAAACAACTGTAACACAGTTGAAATTGCCAATTAAACTAAAACTGGTTAATTCTTGATCAGAGGTGCTCGCTCAAGCATCTGTAAAAATCTTCCTGTCGCCATTTCGTGTCTCTCCTTCCATTTCAATATTGAACACAAAACTCAGTTGGTTTTTATTTGCTCCAAATTCATAGGCCTTTGTTCCGTCATACTTTCCCTGCAATGTACAGCCCTCTTTGTAGTAATGCGTGTGTAGGTTTACAAGCTTTGCTCCATTATGTTTAATGTTTACGATTTAGTTAGTCTAACTAGTTAAGTTCTGCAACTGTTTCCAATCATTTAGCATAACCAGCTGCCTTGTTTTCAGTAAGTTATTTAATCATTAAAAGAATATGTGTGGTTTCTCTTGAAGAAAGCTACTCGGAGGCGCTCACAGCCCAATCACGGCAATATAGATTATATTTTAGCAACGTGTAAAACGTATTGGCATTATATATAGAGTAGGGCAGTAGGCGCATCTCCAAAAGATTCTCGAGGGGCTGTCCATATATTACGAACGCACGGAGTGGATGAAATCAAGAGTTCTAGACGACATGGAAGAGGTATCGAAAAAATTTGCGTACGCAAAATATATGTGAAATTATGACAGCTTCATCAGCCTATTTATAACTCTGTATTATCCTACAGTCGTCATATTATAATAGGCCTATAGTCGTCTGATCGCATTTGACTAGGTCTACATTAAAATTATATTCTGGTCTGATCATAGGCGTAGGAGGCGGGGGTCCAGGGGGGGCAAATGCCCCCCCAAATTTCGGAAAGTCTGATTTTTCGGGCAAGCAGACCCGGAAAAATAAAAAAAAGTTTTAAAAAATGTTTACTTTTTTAATTTTTCCGGGTCTTCTTGCCCGAAAAATCAGACTTGCCCGAACAAAAAACCTTTCGGGCAAAAAGTAACGGGAAATTTCAGAAGATTTCGACCGGATGACTAGAAAAAGGACGTCAGAATTTTCGGGCAAACGTAACGGAAATTTTTCTTAAGATTTCGGCCGGACCAAAAAAATTTTTCGGGCAAAAGTCTCTTTTTTGCCCCCCAACGCTGAAATGTCTCCTACGCCTATGGGTCTGATAGCCTATAAACGGTAAACCGAAACAGTTTAACATAGAGTCATAGACCTATTGTTTGTAGCTGAAATTTTTTAACTGTTTCGGTTTACCGTTTATAACAATTTTAACAGTAAAATAGTAACCTACGTTAGAATACATGTTTTATAGACGACTTTAGCCAAAATAATAGCTCTTGTAAGAGGAGGCAGAGAAGCATATTGTGCACAAATGCATACAGAGTCAACAAAATAAATATGGACGCCCGCTTATAGAGGCAAGAGGGAGCACTTGCCCTTGGAAAATTGACTTCCCATTTTTAACTAGCCTACTATTTTTGGTTTTTAACAAATTTCTTCGCACTAAAGCGCTAATTTTACTAATTCTACGCAACGTGAAATTGAGAAATTGACATTTGGAGACCCTTTGTGAAAAACGACTGTGTTCTTAAATCCCTGCTTTGCATTTTCAAGCTCATGCTAAAAACTTTACCGTGGCCACATTGTGCTTTCTCCCTCCTGCAAAACTTTCTGCGGGCGCCCATGACAACAAAATGTAGGCCTACTAGTGCGTACGGGGAGGGTCTAAAATGTAAAAAATCGTGTGCATTTAATCTAATATGTAGGCTATGGCCCCTTAAGGGTTTCTCGTGCTGCTTTTTTAAACCACGATGTATGTTTATCATCGCTGAACTATCTACTATCTTTTGCACCACTGTTATTTTAGTCCGTCAAGGAAAAATTGACGTGTCAGAAAATCATGCGTTTAGGCCTACCTGTCTCGAAAACTAGGTACATGTAAGTGCTCTCTGTCAGAAACAAACCTATCTCTTCTATTAGCCTATTACTTTTTGTAATTAATAAGAATGAATTTAGATTAAACTGATTTCTGCTAGAGAAATCGATAAGCGTCTTACCGTGAAATATTGCTAAGCTTGCTTTGATAAAATACGAAATAAATTACAAGCTGCGCTTTGAATGGATAGCCTTAAACATCGGCCTTCAAAGTGGTCTCTATTCCACGTCGCTTGTATTCGTCAGTGTCATAAGACGCTTATCACGATCCGCTTATATATAGCCTACTGTCGAAATGATTGTGTGCAAACTATCCACCCGTTAACTATCTCCTCTTTATACAAGGTTCAACAGCATGTTGAAGATTTTGGCCTCACACGGAGTCAATATTATCATAAATTATATCAAATTGACCGCACAAAAACATCTGACCTATTTCTATATTTTCAGGATCAACACATTCGATAGGGCCTGCTAAAGTGCAGGCTATCGTTTGTCTTTGCGCAACATTTTGCAACGCCCAATATACTAAGCTAAGATACATGTATAGGCTACCTATTATTATATGCACAATACCCTTTTTATTGCATAAAATATACCGTGCCTACAATTTGCGCAAACTATAGCCTATAAACCTCCTCCAGCAATTGAAGATGTATTCGCTTGAATGCTAGCCTTCGTTATAAGCAATCATATATGACCGCTATATAATTGAACACAATCATGTGTAGTGTAATTCTATCCAATCCAAAATTGATGAAAAATTGCGATAGCACATGATTATTTCAACGAAAAGTAACACATGATTAGCGGTATGATGCCAGAAGACGTTGCTGGGCAGATGAAAATCCATTGTACTGATGCGACAAACAAACGCTCACCGTCCACTAAGCATAGTCTACCTCGAAAGACACTAAGCTTAAATCAAAGCCGACAAAAACCATTGATGTGTGCAACGTGTGAGTCTTCCAAACAACCTGGTGCCAATATTGCAGACGAACCACTGGACCCTCCACATCATAAGTCAAATCAAATCAAATCAAATCAAATCAGTTTATTCTGAGAATGAACAAGACAAACAAAACAAAATCAAGGTATACTGCAAAGAAAAATACTAGGCTACACAGTAGGCCCTACACATAAATAAAAATTAATGTTCGCAGGACACCTTGATAGTATAAACGGTGAACACTCAGAAAGGGTCATCCAGAAAGGGACAGGTCCCGCTAACCTGGATAACCCCTGAACGTGAAATGTAAGTCAAGATGGTGAGGTTAAAGATATAAACAGAAAATGGAATTTTTTTAAAAAGAAAATACCAGAAAAGAAATCAATGTGGCATAAAATCACATGATCAAAAAAAAAAGCCTTTGGCAACAAGCCAAAAAAACAACAACATAAAAAATACAAACAAAAAAACAAAGCAAAACCAAAAAAATAAGCAACAAACATAAGTCAGTAATGGCAACCTGAGTCATTAAGCACATATAAGGTAGTATATAGTAATCATATCGAGGCAAAGGAACCAGAGGAAAAACACAATAAGCATCTTGGTAACTATATATTTGATAATTACTGAGCAGACCTATTACTAGTCGGGGAAAAAACCAGCATCGTAACTATACCAAGTACGACATACATGTAATTTATCATCATTGGTTATGCTACAATATAGCCAGGGGGTTAATTATCACAAAATAACCCAGTTAAACCCGTCAGATCAGATGGACTCATCAAAATACCTTATGGTTATAACAGATACATCATATGATGGTAAAATAATAATAATTACAATAAGGCAAAATAAACAGGTGGTAGTAATAGCTCTAACTTAGACAAACAAGACAAATATAAAAATTCTTCAATTGAGCAGGAGAAATCGTTTAAGTGAGTTTTTAAACAGACCAAAAGACAGTAAGCTAGTAATGTCACCAGGCAATCCATTCCATAGCGAAGGACCCAAATATTTAATTGAGAACTGCTTGATTCTTAAGTGAGCAAATTCACTTCTATATGAGTGCGAGTGCCTGGTGAAATGACTATGAGAAGCTGAACGAACACAATGCCACTGGCGGAGTTTATGAGCCTATCCTGGTCAGCTTTACCTTGCAAGGCAGTAATTCTGTCGCCAAGAAAGAAGGCAGGTTTTATTACTTCGGATCACGTGTTAGCGGTCAAGTAGCATGACAGGGCTGTTGTGACGTTGGCCAGCAATAATATTTTTAATATCGTGCACAACAACTCCTTACATTACCTGCGTGCACATTGAGCGATGCAGGTCCTCCATCTTTCTCTGTCCGGAGCAGCTCCGCCCACCGCCTCCCACGTCAGTCCTCCGTCAGTGAGGTCTTTTGAAATCGTGTCCCTTCAATTCTTTCTTGGTCTTCCCTCTTTTTTTCCACCCGCTTGGGGTCCAGTCTATTGCCTGCTTCGGGATTCTGTCCTCGTCCATGCGGTGTAGAATGTAGAATGTCGCAGCCAGCGCGCGCAGCCGTTTCCTTTTCACCACAACTCACTGCAAGAATTTGCTCGCGCGGATCAACAGTCATCTCATCATGCAATGAAAACTTTGGAGAGATTGACCAACCGGACAATAATGTCGCCAAGTACCTGAATGTACCGAAAGGAATGAAATGGTGTTGGCCCAAACTACATTGCAGTCGCTGACTGAAATGCATGGTCATTTTTTTATTGAAGACCATAGGCCTACAGGAAGGGAGTGTATGATTTTGAATTTGGTCTCTGGGTAGCCATCTCACTGCTTGATATGAAGCCATCCGGATCAAATGATGATTCGGTGGCCACCCAAGAACGAGGCCCCAAGGCCTCATAGCAGAATTGCATCTAAACTGAAACATCTGTATGATTCACGCCGTAACACTGCTGCTGGCCACGAACGATGATGACCATCGATTACATTGTCAGCTGTGCGGCTTGTGCCACAGCGCCGCGCACCAATGGCGTAACTAAGGAGGGTTAAGGGGTTAAAGTTAACACCCCCATTGACTTAGGAGAAAAGTTTTTAAAACGTTATTTGTCCACTTAAATAAAATAAGAACAATTGTTTGTAGTAACAATTAACTTACTGTTTTCTTCGTTTTATTACTTTAGTATCTTTTTATTAATTAATTTATTTACTGCTGGGTTATTATAAGGAAGGGCATCAGCCTTAACCCCCTCCCATCATAAATTCCTGGCTACTTCACTGCCACGCACTACGAATCAGGACGTTTTGGCGCCGCCGTTTTGGCGCCGGACATTTTGGCGCCGCCGTTTTGGCGCCGGACGTTTTGGCGCCAGAATGTTTTTCACCCTTGTTCTAGAGTATAAAAATTATGATATTGTACATGTAGGTAATTGTAGGAGGTTCATTTACGCACATTTTGAGGTAAATGTTGTAATGATATTCCGCGCCATTCAAAAGTTATGCCCAAAATAGCTAAGAATGTATGTATATGACAAGCGTCGTGAGGGTCGACTAGGGTCAATTTAGGCGTCGTGAGGGACGGTTAGGGTTAGGTATAGGGTTAATGTAGTCATTCGATCCCGTATAGGGTATAAATACGGTTAATTATTACACCACTGAATGAAACTTGAAAAATAAATATTAAACACAATTCGATCACTTCGTACTGATGTATTTGTAAACTGAACCGAAAATAAGCTGTTGAGATCAATTTTTATATGGTCGCCAAAACGGCGGCGCCAAAACGGTCGCGCCAAAACGGCGGCGCCAAAACGTCACGTACCGCACGCACTACACACACATCGTATGTTACAGTAGGCCTACTGTAACTGTGCGCAGTGTGCAGTCGACATGAACGATACAAGTGTTTTGCTGAATACCGTGAAAGCAAGTGACCATAAACTTGATTCGTTTTACAACTGACACAAGTAGTTTTAGTGAAATGAACAAGAGTGCAATTGATAAGACGCTAGGAAATTATTGTCACAAACAATTTGACCTTTCCTGCCGACGTGACCAAAACGCAACGTCCTCTAACCAGGCAATCACATATAATCCTAATTAAACTGGACTGTCAGACGTTTATTGGCATCATTCTGATGACTTACTATCAGTTACAGACAAGGCCCCTACCGCTCATAGCGGCGGTAAATGGGCTAAGTACGGTTGCGCAACTAGTGTGTACGCAACGTTCATGCATCTAACATTTAAGTACGATCATTTAGACCTACATAGAATTTTGATTATGCTCAAATTGCTCATGCATCTAGCATTCTAGCCGTTCCAGCGTTTACGTTACGCTCGTGTATTTGCTATAATAGGCCTACTATGCACTCTGGTTAAACCTAATTGCAATGTATGAATCGAATAAATGTTTTTCTTCAGGAGGAAAAGTGAAACTTATCATTTAGGAGGAACGTGCTTGCATAATCCGTGGCTAGATTGAGCGCCTCTGAATAGAGCCTTTGATGGGGCGCTATCATTAGAAATTCTGATTGAATGATTGATTGATTGCTTGATTGATCGATCGTCAAAGCCGCGTAATTATGAATAGGGCCTACGCGGGTTATTAATTTTAATTAGACCTGCATTTAATCGACCTTGGGAATCTGGCTAACTTTTGTGGTTTCGAAGATTTAACTCTGTGGCTTGTTTAGGCTAACTAGCCTATATTATGCTGCGCATTGTTACATTATTACTTTAAAAAGGATATTAGCCTACATGTAGTTGACAATAAGAGATGTTCTCAATAATTGGGTAAGCTTGCATCAAATTATTGATAGCGACTTTAGCGAGAATAAAACTACACTGTGAACTGATATCTCATATATAGACCAGTTGATTCGCACTTAGGTAATAAACACGATTTTATTGAAACCAAACCCAAAAAGGGTTTCAATAAATTACTCTAATGCAAATATTTGAAATTTCTCATCACAGTGAAAATAGGCTACGTAAGGGAGATCTGCGTTTTCACAAGCATTATAATCAAGTCTGCAATAATAAGCCAGGCTGCATTCTGTCCAGTTTGCATACTGCCAGTACATAATCTAGGGAGGTTAAGCTGTAGTTAAAATCTTGGATAAGGGGGTCTGATTCTCACGCCTCGAGATTTCCACCCAAAACTATTCAAAAAGAAATGATGTCACTACGCATCTGATCATTGAATTCTCCACCTTCCTAAGCGACTTCCGCATTAACAGAGCTGTAGGCCTACTCTGGCCTTATGGCTACCAAACTCGGACATCTTTCTGACTGCTCTTCGAATTGTATTCTGATTCGATGCCCCGCTTTTGAATAAGCTCGTGCCTTGCGATTGACTTAGGCTACGAGTGTCGTTTTACAAGTTTATAAATCACGATTACAATATAAGTATCTAGTGAAGCACTTGCTCATTGAAAAATTGACACCTGTTTGTTTAAATTTCATTTATTCATTCAATCATTCTATGCACTTACATAGCCCTTCTTCAAGAACCTACTTTTTAACATCTACTTTTCCTTCGCACTAAAGAACCTATTCATATTAAAACTGATACACAAAAATGAAACTGAGAAATTTGCATCAAGAAATCTCTTTTAAAAATTCCCGTATTATTCATTTCCAGTTTCGTATTTTTAAGCGATTGATAGGGGCCTACTAAAAAAATTTAGCTGTGGGCATTGAAATTTTTTTGCCCTCTCTACAAAGATCTATGCGGGCGCCCCTGTATTGGCAACACTAGTCTTGTAGAAGTACGACACACAATAACAGTCAACCGTGTCGCTCCGAATTCCAAAATAGTAGTTTTTATGAAAAATAAAAATAATAAAACACATTGAAAGCAAATAGTTTCAGGACTTCATACTGAAATATAGGTGGGTTTGACTTGCTGGACAGTGTTAAGATTTTTGCACTAAACAGAAAATGGGACCGATATGCCTATCTACGGGCGATAATTAATAAAGCTGACTATAGAACGTTTCAATGTAAGAGCTGAATATAGGCTAATTATTATGTCGACTAGCTTCCATAATAATGCTAAATGGTACCATGACATATTTGTCATCTTAGACCGATCTACGCGACCTGACTTTTCAGTAAACATTTATTTCTTGATGATGAAGTTTTATTATAAATAAACAAAAAGTTTGAACAATTCACTTATAAGCCTCAACGAAAGAGCGTTAATCAAACATTCATTTAATCTCTTCATACATGGAATGGGAATCAATCCGTTGAAAGTTAACGATTGTCTCTGTTCTGTCACTTCTGTGTCCGTGTTGCACTGAAACCCCAAATTTGTCAGTCGTTATTGATATAATTTTTTTTATTAGTGTTCTTTATTTCACCTGTGTCTAATGGGCGAGGTATCAGTCGATGGTACACCAAAGTCAAGACATATTCGGGTCGATATACAAAAGATTAGTCCGTAAACTAGTGCGACAGCCTATAATGGTGCTTACTCAGTTTCAATTAGGTAAGGTTTGAAGGCATTGCAACCATGGCGACTACAGTAGCAAATACTAAGAGACATTTCATGTTGCGACGGTTCAGTTCGTGTTGCTGTAGTTTAATACCACATAAAAAGAGCGAAATGGGTAGACACAGTCTGATGGAGAACTCTGAAAAGTAGTTGCTGCAGACGATCAAATCAAGCTCGTTCAACAAGAACAGGTTTTGACTTAGGTGTCACGGGATAAAGATAATTAGACATGTTGTTGTAAAGTGATAACTCTAGGGAACAAAAGTGATGTTTACGTATTGCGCATGACCAAATTAAAAATTTTATGGAACTAATTATTAAGGTTTTATTGAAGTAACTAAATGCTGAGTCAAATTCCAGTGCAAAGATTTGTGCCAGTGAGACATGTGATCATTTATTAAAGGACGTAGTAGCAGTTGATCTAACCAAACAGTTCTGAACTTTGTGTGGCATCAGTAGAAATATTGATATCTTGATGAAGTGAGACGCTCGTAACGGTAATCACCCCTACTGGGAACAAATAGATTCGCCAGAAATATCCTTGCAGACATAGACACTCAACGCTTCATTCGTCAATCCATAAAGAATTAACACAATGTCATGTGATGACTTACAAAATAATAATACTAATATGCATGGCCCGAGAGCATTGGCATCTCGAACACTGTTCAATCTAGGCACCAGGCACCTCTGTTAAAATTTCCATCAGAATCTACATGTATTTCTCTGCGGAGAATTACAAAAAAATTATATTCTGAGTTGTTCTTGATAACGTAATTTGGTAGGCCAATGAATATGTCCGGTAATGGGGGATAGCGTAGAGCTGGACTTGGAATTAGGCCTATATACTTACTACGAGATAGAATCGGATCCATTTTTTTAATAGCCTACATAAATACTTTGCTGATAATAATGACATTTCCAACATCGTTTTGGTAAGTTAAAGATGATTAAAAGAAAGCAATCAAGAGTCGAATTGAATAGGTAGGCCTATAATTCAGTAGCACACACCAACTAATAAACAGTTTGACTTAAATAGTCTTTCACGTAGGCTATCTGTAACTGTTCTCACCACTCTCAGTTTATTCACACCGTTCAAACAAATACCCATAATTATAACAATCTGAATTAGTATCCAGCTTCAAGAC